>BSBM01001107.1:0-345000 GCA_027924585.1 Larix kaempferi | reverse complement strand
CGGTGTTTTGCATCAGTGGTTTTGTGAGCTCGTCAAATTCCTTTGAAGTCAGAAGTTTGATATCCGATGCCTCTTGTCGTCGGTGGTATGGTGAGGTTGTCGGATTCAACAACATCATCATAGTTTTCTTCGTCATCACCCTTTGTCTCCAAATGCTAATATTCTCTAAGTGTTTCATAGGCATCCACATCTTATAAGGGGCACCTTGCAACTCTAATCCATTTCCTTCATCCAATGTTAACTTGGTTCAACTTCCTCCTTCTCAATTTAGTTAGAATTTGGCTCAACAAACCCAAAAAATTAACAATCTAATGGAAGAATAATAAGAATATGAACTAAAGGTCAGATGGTAATGAAACTAATGTTGGGGTTAATGATAGTGCCATTTGGGTCAAATGCAACCTACATAGGGATGTAAGTTTCATCATCATCTTCATCATCATCATCATCATCATCATCACCATCTTCATCATCATCATGTGTTGGGTAAGAGGTTCACAGAATTTTCCATGCCATCGTTATAGAGCTAATTGAGGTGAAGTCATGTGTGATCTTGAATAAATAGAAGATTGATACATCCTCCTAAGCATTAGTTCAAATGAATGCAATTGTTGGTTTATCACTTGTATTGTGATATCGATGGAGTTATTTAGTAACATCGAGTGGTTTAAAACTTTGAGAAGGGCTACAAATTTCCTTGTGCCTCCTATTTTTCCAAACTATTGCATATTTACAATTGAAAGCCTTATTAGCCATTGCATCAACCTTTGTATTTAATGCTCTTAGAATATGAAAAAAATCGACATTTTTGAATCCTTCTATGGGTTTTTGAATTCAAGAAAGAAGGCTATTCAAGTGTTGGTGTTTGATTAAGGTTTTAGAGACCATATGGTGTATTTCCACCACCAAGTCTCCAACCACTATCATCTTTTTAATGCTTTGATTCTTCATTATTAGTATTTCTTTCCATAGTATTAAGCCTTCATCCTAGTTATCTAAGGTCTCACCACCCAAGTAAACAAATTTTCTTGATTTCCTTTGGAATCCCACGCCAACCACCCTTAAAACAACTTTATTTTAATTAATTACTCAAATTCATAATCGATTATGATAGTTAAAAAAAATATTTTTTTTTTCCAATTTTCAATTTTATTTAAAATTATTTACAATTTCATTAAAAATTATTTACAATTTTATTTATAATAATTTAATAAATTTAAATAAATTAAACCGCTAAATGATCGAATACACATGCAATATTTTCAAGTGAATCTATTTAAAATTTCACATAATATGACGTTGTGATCATGGATGACCTTGAGTATGCAAAATACAATATTATGATGGTAATGAACTCATCATTATGAGGCAATATTATTATGGTGGTAATGATATCACCATCATTATGAGACAAGATCATAAATTGGATAAGGATGCACTATGCATACATGAGATGGATACAAATGCTATTTGTTTGTAGAGGTGTTTCTTAGATGAACTTATTGCCACAAGAGCTTATGAGACACACCTTCCCAAGTTCTCTTATGAGACTACAACATGTACACTTACCTTCCCCTATATGGTAGGTCTTATTACATGTGATCCTAAATCTTCATAGTTCAAATAGCTCCATAGATAGATATTTCCAAAAATAGCAATGAAACCCCTCAAATTAGAAGTCCTTCTTTTCTTAAAATCGTTGGGATATTCTTAAAATACTAACCTCTCAAATGGAAGAACTTAACATTGTTAACCTTACGTTTACACCATTGGATGAAGAAATGTTGAAGACAAACAAAAATAGAACCCAAATTTATACTTTTTTATCTTACAACCAAGCAATACATTGTAAATGATAGTTGAAAACGATGAATGCAATAACTTTCTAACTCAAATTACAATTGCTAACCAAGAACAAAATCTTCGCTAGTATAATACTTATTTAACAAGATATTAATACATATCTTGTTTATTCCCAAAGAATGTTTAGAGATACTTACTTTAATGAATTTTGAAAACCCTCGAAAGAAATCACCAAGACTTACAACTAGATATTGTTACCTCTAGTCCCTAAAGGATTCCTAAAAGAAATAAAATAAAAATATTCAAATTTGGCAGAATAGACTAAATGTTGTTATCAAACTATACCTAAGTTTAATGTGCTCTCAAAGAATGGTTCTAGATATCACTTCCCTAGAACTATACAAAGAAAGAAAACACCCAGCTAAGATCTTCTCAAAGACAAAGGATGAATTCAAATACCATAGCCCTCCATCTAGTAGAATTACACTCCAACAAAACAAGAGGAGAAAATTAATCAAATGTTGCTCTAGAAATTGGATGATCATCACTTCATTGATATCAAAGGAAAAATATCAGTTTATCATGTGAATCAGTATGTAGCATTCAATGTGTACTTGTGTTGCTTGGCCAAGTTAGGATTTATTCACGCTATAATGTTCAAACCACATTGCTTGAATGATTCCTCAATTGTAAACAGTTGTAGTGGGATGGTTGGTTTTTGTTTGCATCTAACACACTTATGACATATTTGGCATATCCAAACATATGTGTGTGTGTGTGTGTGTCTGAAAATGGTCAGCCAATAGTATCCAACCTTCATGATCTTATGTGTTGTAATAATATCACCAGTGAAACCTTCGACAAGTCTAGCATGAAATTATGTAAGGACTTTATCAACATTCTATTTTTCAAGACACCCTAGGAGTACTCCATCATAGTTATTACATAACAAGATTCCATTTGTTAATTGATTCTATGAGGAATTGAGCCTCAATGCTTAGTTTTTGTTTCAAAATTAGAAAATTGGGAGTGATGTTGTGTTGCAAATACTTCTCAAGCTAATTATACTAAGATTCTATGTTTATAGGTACATATAATAATCCCTAGAATAATAAAGGGCTATTTTATTCTCCCATACTTCTTTACTATTAATGATTAAGGAAAAACATAGTTGCGAAATCATGCTACAACCAGCTCTAATTTATCGTTTTATAATGCAAAATATTCCTAGGAGGTTTGGGATTCCCAAGGTGCACCTCTTAAAACTTGCATTGAGGGTATGCCTTACAATGGAATATAAAAACTACAAGAACTCTAACTAAGATGAAGCCTGCAAAATTTAACATATCTAGAAATAAAACAACAAAGCGACATAAGAGGGGAAGACCCACACTTAGTCCCTTCTAATGGAGTAGAATTGGGTGTTACAAACTTACAATTATCCATTCAAGCAATTTTGCAAGCAATTAACAACATAAACATTCAATAATTTTAGATGAAAAAATAAGCCACACATTAGCAAGAAAGGACCCATGAATTTCCAAGCCTTCAAAAAATATTCAACAACTTCTCTAAAGTCTGTTTACTCAAACTTTCAACAATGATTACAATATGAGGGAGGTTGTCTTATTTAGAATTTAAGCCCACATCCCTCAGACATAAATAAGAATATTGTAATGTCCCAAAAGTAGCAAAAATTTAAAATTTTTCCTGCCTGCAATATTCGTCAATTTAAAGTAAAAAGATTCATACATTAAATCTAACATCATTAAAAACATCCATATTTGCACGAAACAATTGTAAGCCTAAGACTTCTGTTTTACATGGTCTAATCTATGTGTAAGTTTAGAATTACGGAAGCAATGTGGAAAATATATGATGGCATGTTTTTGGTTGCAATTGTAAATGTTGGTTCAAAGGTAGAACATAACACTCCTTACTGTTTTAAGAATCATGTGATTTTAATGGTGATTGTCTAATGCACCTTCAGGTGATGAGCTCCTTTGACGATGGTATGTTTTTCACATAGTGATGATTATAATACTCTAGGAAAGGTAATTACATACCTCGGCAGGGTTGCCGGGAGGTATGGGTAAGATTAATGGTTGTTGGACTTACTTAGCATTTTGCCAATGTCCTACTTTGCCTTTTTGTTTGCAGGTGTATTCCCCATGGTCACGCTAACCTAGAAGGTTTGTCCCTATCCTACTAAGGGCCTTAGTGTTACTATGTGTAAACTTTGGGATGTTAGTCTCTTGGTAGTAGGTGTTATGCCCTACAAGGGTTCATAAATATAAGGTTTGTTAAATGAGGTTTATGGCCATGAGGCCCTTTGCACAATTCAAATGATAGTTAATATTCTCTGACTCCACTATAGCCTTGGTGTATAAAATTGAACCTCCAATTAAAAATAGGGTTGTTGTGATTCTTACTATGTCTTAAATGCTTAGTGTGGAACATCCTGTCAACGAGGGTTTTGGTGATTGATTTTGGGGTATTGCCTTTTCATCCTGTATTCGACTTGTTGCTAGTTTTTTTTGCTCTCCACTTCGTTTGTAAGGTGGCTGTAATGGTGCCCTGACCCAAGCAATGCTCGTGGTCAGTGCACTCAGAGTCTATTGAATTCGACTGCGGCATGAATGGCATTCCTCTAATAGGTAAGAACAACTGAACAACTCTATATCGTAAGGATTTGACTTTCCTTCTTTCGATTTAAAACGATAGGGTTTTACTAACTAAATAATACACGTTGTCATGGCAGGTGATAGAAGCTTTGGTAAGGGAGCTACAATGGTTCATGGTGCCTTAGGCATGGCTAGGGTATCGGTAAGTCTGGCTTACCCACTCATGACCTACCTCTCGCGCCCCTAGTGTTGTATGTATGCATTTTGGCCGGGTTTAGAGTGGAGACTCCCGTAAGCCCTTGGCTTACTGATTCACTTTGGAAAGTCTAATAGTCGCCTACTGGCTAGACCAGAAAGAATGGGGTTTCAATGTAAATTTAATAGTTGAATAAGTAACTGGGACTATGATGTAAAAGAAACTATGTAGCAGCTGGGTCTTACTTGTTACTCGGCTCTGTGAAGTCCTGAAAAAATGTAATGCTATTTCGTTTTGGGTGTGACTCCTGTATAGTTGTGACTATAACAATGTATGAGAATACAATGGTCTACGTCCATCTTGGGTTAATTTATTTCTTTTAGCTTCTATGTAATGTGATGTGTTATTTGGTAAAAAGAACAAACTTAGAAGTTCTTCTCTGTATCCCTGTCTTGTAACGTAGTTAGCATTTGGGTATTGGTTTCGTCTTTGCTTACTTCCTACGTTTGCTAGTACCATGATGCTTTTGTGTACTTAACTAAATTCTTTTGGAAACGTAGGAGATTGATATGGGATGTTCTGTACTCCTATTATGGTAACGCAGCTAGGGTTTGAGTACACAATCTCGATTTTATGTGTTGTTTGCGTTGAATGAATGGAGCACTATTTTGATGGGAGATTTGTTTTGAAAATTTGGCCATACGTGAGTCCTGTAGGAAACCACTATGATTTTTGATTTAAGGGAGTCCATGGGATTCGATCCTCGACCTCTGTATTCAATGGGTGTCTGCGTTTATAACTTCCCAGCACTTAAAATCACTATATAGTTGTCCTGCACACCTAATGGTATTAAATTATTGACTTGATATAATACTAGGGTCTGTGATTGGTAATGATAGCTAAATATGATGCATGCTCTTTTTATTGGAAGGTGTGTATGAGTATGTAATTGGAAAAGCACAGTGTATATGATCTCTGTCCTATCTGCTGTCTTCGTTTCAATTGTGGTATGTATGGTTTTGAAAAAGAAAGCTAAAATAGATCGGGAAATCGACCATATGCCAGTCTTTGTTTTAATTGAAAAGTATGGGAATTACATACAGAGTGATGTCTGCGTTTTGTTTTTCTATAAAATGTATAACTGGGTATCCGAATGGTTAGCAAGGTGACTAACGATTTCTTGCTAGAAATCTGATCTCAGTAGCTAAATGATTTTGTTGAAATTTAATACAAGGTTAAGATAGGAGAAAATATGTACCGTAGATTTCATTGAATTAAAACAATGGTTAACGATTTACATATTTAGGAATTTAAGAAATGTGATTGACTAGCAAAGACTAGCTGGCTAGTCTTGCTAGGAAATGCCATTTGGGTTATGGGCAATTCTTGAAATTAAAACTGATATCTAGGACATTTTATTTTAACATTACATTTATATAAAAAAAGACATGAATTGCAAGAGGGAATTATAAGAATTTCATACCTGCTAATCCTTGTAGCTTGTTCCTGCTGATAATGACATGCTGATCCTTGTAGCTTGTCCCTGTTGATAATGGCCTGCACACTCAGCCAACTGGTTAATGGAAAACTACTGAACTCTTAGCTGACCTGATAATTAATCTTGGATGGATGACTTTGGGACTACCACATTCCTCCAACAATGATTCTACAACCGTTCCTGGTTCAGTAAGAATCCCCCCGAGCTGGTTCTAACATGCAAACTGAGAAGTAGAGGCCCTAGATGTGTAGCTGGTTCAGAAATTTATGGGCAGAGTTTGTTAAGATTCAATATGCTAAGACAAAAAATATTATCATTACATTTCATTTCACAACAATAGCATATACAGGATCACTGAAGAAACAACAAGCACAGCATAAACACAAGAGACATAGATTTATCCTGGGAAACCCTCATGGGGTAGAAAACCTAGCAAAGCTTCCTCAATATAGATGACCAACAAATACAAAGATGCAAACCATAGACATGAGCTCCTCCTCCTCCATAGCATACCTCTCTCACACAATTGTGCCACTCACAAGTGAATGAATGAGTGAGTTAAGTGAGGAACATCCTCCTCTACTTGTACTTGTTCCCCGACTGACTTTTACACAAGATAGGTTGGACCGAACTTAATTATTGGCTTAAACACCCCACTACAACTAACTGAGATGACCCCTCTAGGGTGGTCTAATAACCCTTTGACCCACATAACACATATAGGGCCGACCCCCACTAGGGAAGTCTAATAACCCAAGTTACCACAATCCGACGGGGGAATAAACATCTCCGGATATACATTAAGATCTTCACAGAGGAATGAAACATCTTCGGAATAATAAAGTACAAATACAATATTCTTAGAAGTTACAATATCTCGACACTCCCCCTTAATGAGAAGGATATTATAACAACATTTGCAGGAGAAAGGAGTCATCAACATCATACATGATACATCTATAAATCATTGGAAGCTTTCTCAACATCATCAGTAACTCAAGCAGTTACTGGAACATCTTCAATACTGTAACACCAACATCTTCAGTACTGAGTCTTCATATTCTGCATCATATCTTGTTTATAGAAATGTCATATCTTTATGTGCTTTGACTTATCATGGAACACTGGATTCTCTACCATTTTGATACAACTCTGTTTGTCACATAGGATCATAGTTGGGTCTATCTCTAAGTCAAACAATCATGAAGCCATACCGCTTTACAACTAGTAGAGTAAGTAGCCATATATTCCGCTTGTGCTGAGAGTCACACTAGACTGCTTCCTGCTAAACCACGAGATCATGGCTGATCCCAGACACTAACATCCTCTCGATGTGCTCTTCTTGTCTGATACACTTCCTGCCCAATCAACATCTGTGTAGTCATCTGAAGTCATGATCTCCAAGATAACATAAATCAAAGTCTATCATACCCTTTAGGTACCTCATCACATGCTTTGCAACTATCAGGTGAACACGTCTAGTTTCCACTAGATACTGACTCAAGGTGTTCACAGCAAGGCATACATCTGGCCTAGTATTCGTCAGATACATCAACAACCCAATAATATGTCTATACAGAGTCACATCAACTAACACTGAGGAGTTATCAGCTAACAACTTCAAGTCAGAACCCATGAGAGTGGCCATGGTTGTACATTCAAACAAATCAATTCTTCTCAAGATTTTCACGGCATACTTTCCTTGGTTGAGAAAGATTCCTTCTAGGCCTTTTCATGCTTCCAGTCCTAGGAAGTAATGCATCAATCTGAGATCATTCATCTCGAACTCTGTAGCTAGCTTCTTCTTGCTTCCCATGATCTATTTCTCATTCCCTGTTAGAAAGAGATCATCCTCATACAATAATAGTATGACAAGTTCATCATCCATAACCTTAAGATAAAGGTTAGGATCAGCTTTACTTCTGGTAAAGCCCAAGCTTTCTCAAGAAGCTTTCAATTATCCCTTTGTGACTGAACATCATTCACACTCTGCATTGAGTGATCTTCTGCATATCTATCTGTGCCATCTCTCGTTAGATGGGTCTACTGATATGAGCCTCAATATCATTTGAACTCTGTGGTGAGTTCCTTCTTGCATCCATGTCATCTGTGTATAGAAACCGTATTCAACCTTGTATCAAAGGTTGAGATCCACATCACCCATGGTGATCATTAAGCTCATCAAATGACTATCGATCCTGAGTACTCATACAGAGCCTGATTCACACTTTTTCTTCAATTAGACCATTAAGAGAATTGTCTTATCTAGCCACTTGGAGCAAACATCTCATCATGATTCTATTCCTCTTTCTAAGAGAATATTCTGGCCACAAATCTTCTTGTTGAACATCCATCACTTGTTCGGTGTTCATCATTCTTCATGACCTTTCCTACAAATCAAAATTAAGTACATGGTTAGTAATACTTCATAATCATCAAATCATGTTGACATGATAACCTATTATGCATACAGATATGATTTACATAGTTATGCTACTATCTTGACCAATACTTTGGCACAACAGTTTTCCATATCCTGTATGCATACAGTGGCTATCTAGATGCCTTCCATCTCTACTAGAACATACTATCGAGAGTGTTCACATCTCTCAGCATGCCAGCAAAGAGGTTTCATTCTAGACAAGCAACAATGGAATGTTTGTCCAACTTACCAATCATATGCATATTAGTAGTATACTATTCAATGTTATATGAATGCTTACACTTAGCATGATATATTCTAGGAATACAAATATGCATACAACTATTACAAGTAATATCATTTACTATTTCAAATAACAACTCAAATACTTATCTTTTATTTTTGTGTGGTTGCCTCCCACTTGATCTTCTATATGACTTTTGAACTTATATTCATTATGTACCACTGTGCATGCTCAAGTGTGCACTATTGTCATCCTCATGATCTCATACACAAACATACATTCATTAGTAATCAAAACATTATAATTGTAAATAATCTTGAATATGTATAGTCATGATCAATAGATAATAACATTAGTATTCAAGGTTTCAGGGAAGTCTTCTTTTACTCATGCATATTCTTGTTTGATCATAGGACTCTTCTGGTTAGTTAAATCATCAATCAAGATAAGAGACATAATATGCATAAACCCTTGATTACTAACTTTATGAATAAGCATAACCAATCATACCAAGTATACTTATATAAGGGATCCTAACACAAGGTAAGATTCTAACTTGACATAGGAAAACATACCTGGATTAGTATACCTACTTAGTTATGTCTAACATACCTAATCAATATATTCTTTGTTCTCTTCAATGATTTAGAGATCCTGTGCTAGAATATGCATATCTCATAGCTTACGCATAATAGAACAAAGTCATACATACCTCGTAAGTAGAACTTCTATGTGATCAAAGATTATGGAGGAGTCTTTGTCTTCATGTTGCCGTGGTCATGGAACTTTATTTGTCTTTCATGATGTACCTCTATCTTGTTAGCAGACAACATCAACCTCATACAACACCATAGTGCATTAGTACAATCATATAGCCCTAATCAATGAATGTCTTCTATCATTCACATACTTTTACTAGGGTGATAAGACAATTCTAACATTAATCAAGATTGTACTAATACATAATATGAAGACAAACATATTATGAACTTAATCAAAAATCAGATTTCAAGACATACCTGTATCTCGTTAAGTCATACCTATCGAGACTTCTTGTAGTCTTCTTATGTAAGGCCTTAGCCTCATCTCCCCCTGAAACTAGATCTAGAGCTCGATTAGGGTTTGTCAGAGAACCCTAAAAATTCAAACTTTGACTTTCACACTTCTAAATGTATGGAAGGATGTGACTTGCTGAGCTGATCAAACTAGCATACTTCAATTTTGAAATATCCAAAATTTTATCCCTCAAAATTGCCTTCAAAACTTGATCTGGATCTTCTCGATAGGATCCCGAACTAGGGTTTGATTAATCCCACCCTTATTCCCACTCAAAAGGTTTGATCCAAGGCTCTAAACTCTTATTTTTCTATGGAGCTTCCAGCCGTGGTTACAGACTTCAAAAATTCCAACTTTTGCTAAAGCCCTAATTTTCCACCTTTCCAATCAAAATCCCGAACTGGGGTTTGATCAAGCCCGGTCTTCTACCCAACCAAAAAATTTGATCTTGGTCTCGAAATTTCCATTTTCCTAAGTAGAATTCATCCGTGGACTCTGATTCCAAAAATTCCAACTTTCTCCAAAACCCTAAATTCTAGAAGCCATGAATGAATGTGCCCAAAAAATAATTATGTTTTGACAGAAATATGTACCTGATTGTTTCTGCTTTAACTCCGAACTTTTCAATCCATAGCGTCTAAAATTTTTTTATATGGTAGCCTGACCTGTCATCTTTCCATCTCGATAGGTCCAACCTCAATTGGATTTTCTGAGAGAGATTTATACCAAGTGTCGCAATGTGACCTATTTATGGGATAAAACAGGAGAGTGAACTTGTACGGAGTTCCATGTGTCACTGGTTCAACTTCGGCCTCTGAAAACGTTTCTTGAAATATTACAGTTTATGTACTACCTATCACATTTTATGAAATTTTATTTGGAGCTTCCTATCCTAAGTTATGTCTTTTTTTCCTAGGTCACCTGATTATGACTGAGATCTAAAAGAGGCAGAAACCCTAACTTGTACTGATCATAACTCACAAAGTAAAACCAATCTGAGGGTGTCCTTTGGATACAAGGTACCTGGGGATGTTATCTATGACTTGTAAACGTTTCATATCCTGAACCTTCTCCAAAAATTATTTATAGCGAAAGTTCCACGATGACTGGTTTTTGCTATATTAAACCATAACCTTCAAATTGTGGCAAGTGAAGCAAGTGTCGTAAGTGCCATACATTGCCTTCATTCAGGTTAGCTCTGATACCATGTTAAGATTCAATATGCTAACACAGAAAATATTAGCATTACATTTCATTTCACAACAATAGCATATACAGGATCACTGAAGAAACAACAAGCACAGCATAAACACAAGAGACACAAATTTATCCTGAGAAACCCTCATGGGGTAGAAAACCCAACAAATATTCCTCAATATAGATGACCAGCAAATACAAAGATGCAAACCCTAGACATGAGCTCCTCCTCCTCCATAGCAGACCTCTCTCACACAAGTGCTCCACTCACAAGTGAATGAATGAGTGAGTTAAGTGAGGAACATCCTCCTCTACTTATACTTGTTCCCCAACTGACTTTTACACAAGCTAGGTCGGCCCCAACTTAATTACTGGGTTAAACACCCCACTACAACTGACTAGGCTGACCCCTCTAGGGTGGTATAATAACCCTTTGACCCACATAACACATACAGGTCCGAACCCCACTAGGGAAGTCTAATAACCCAAGTTACCACAATCTAACGGAGGAATAAACATCTCCGGATATACAATACGATCTTCACAGAGGAATGAAACATCTCCGGAATAATAAAGTACAAATATAATATTCTTAGAAGTTACAATATCTCCACAAAGTTCACTTCCTGGAACAGAGAGTTCTTCTTGGCATAATAATACCAAAAGAAAAAAGATCCCCCAAACTTTGGGGTCTGTCCTCCTTAAGTAGGACAAATCTTGAATTAGGATTGTTGGAATTTACTGGTTTATTTAAAATAATTTAAATTATAAAATAATATTTGTTTACTTAACTGCTAGTTATTTTGGGACTAGGACTTCTCACTTTGTTTGTTTAAAGTATTTTTGATATTTAATCTTTGCATAATAATAATAATATAAAAATTACAATCCTATCTAAATATTAATATCTAATAATTAGTAAGTGGTAGCCCACTTATGTATAAGTATACATGTAATAAATAACAATATTATAAATTGAAACTCCTAAATAATAATACTTAGCTTTGTGGTCCTTAGCATTTTGTTTCACATAATGCTTCTTTTAATTATTTTTAAGGAAAGGGTCCACTTCTTTGGACAGTTTCGGTAAGTTGGTAAAGGCACCTCTAGTTTCTCCCTTTGCATGTCAGATTCCCTCGTTTTAACATGGTAGTTCCCGCAGTATTTGATGATAATAAGATTTATTTAATCAAGTCGAATAGTTGTGATAAAACACATAAGTGCTATTTAGAGTCTTATTGACCCAACACTTGAGATCTAGTAACCCCGAGTGCTCTTCAGAGCCTTTTAACTCAACACTCTCACATGGGTGTTACGCTAGTGCAATTCCAGAGCCTCTGCTCAGCACTAGAGCTAGAATGTGGTTGTGAGACACATCTAGGATATTTAAGTGAGATCGGATCCGGTAATCATTTCTTTCAAGCTTGGAGTGCTCCAGGGCTTATGCCAAACACTCAACATACCTCGGGGCTTAAGCCCAATACATAATAAGAGTCCTCTAGATACATCGAGGCTTAGGCCCAGTATATAGGTCATTCGCGTGTTTCTGAGTCCACGCTCAACACCCTACAAAATCAACCATATGAATCATGCTCTGCACACTATAATTTAACAAAAAGAGGAAAACTCAGTATATCATAATTTGTAACAAATTGTCATAATACAACATAGCTTATTCATTCGGGCTTTCTCGCCCACAGTATATATCCAACAATGAAACAATCAGGGTCCATGCCCAATATATCAACTCATGAAAGCATAAATCAAAACATACTAATGTTATGCTAAAATAATAAATCACATATGATGGGGCCGTGGCCCAATATAACCTCATAACATAGTTAGTCAAAAAGTTGGGATATTACATCCCTCCCCGCTTAGAACAACACCGTCCCGGTGTTCCTAGGGACTACGAATGAGATCATGAAACAAGGCGGGGTATGCCTCCCTCATGGTAGCCTCATTATCCGAAGTGGCCTCATTTGGTCCAAAGTAACTCCATTGCACTTTTAGCTGAGTAATGGTCCTCCTCCTAAGTTTGACCTCTCTCTTGTCCAGAATGTGGAGTGGTTTTGGCGTGAACTCCCCTTCGGACTCCACCTGTAATAAGGACCAATCAATAACATGTTTAGTATCGTATACATATTTCTTTAATAAAGAAGCATGAAAAACATTATGTGTTAATATTTAATATGCTAAGACTGAAAATAGTAGCATTACATTCCATTTCACAATAATAGCATATACAGGATCACTGAAGAAACAACAAGCATAGCATAAACACAAGAGACACATATTTATCCTGGGAAACCCTCATGGGGTAGAAAACCCAGTAAAGCTTCCTCAATATAGATGACCAACAATACAAAAAGATGCAAACCAAAGATATGATCTCCTCCTCCACCATAGCAGACCTCTCCTCCACAAGTGCTCCTTTCTCAAGTGAGTGTATGTGTCAAATGAGGAACACACCTCCTCTATTTATACACTACTCTGACATATATTTTACACAAGTACACGTAGGCTCGTATTTAACCAATGGGTTAAATACCCCACTACAACTGACTGGGCCGACCCCTCTAGGGTGGTCTAATAACCCTTTGACCCACATAACACATACAGGGCCGACCCCCACTAGGGAAGTCTAATAACCCAAGTTACCACAATCTGACGGAGGAATAAACATCTCCGGATATACAATAAGGTCTTCAAGCAGGAATGAAACATCTCCAGAATAATAAAGTACAGATATAATATTCTTTGAAGTTACAATATATCAACACTCCCCCTTAACGAGAAGGATATTATAACAGCATCTGAATGAGCAAGGAGTCATCAACATCATACATGATACATCTATAAATCATTGGAAGCTTTCTCGACATCATCAGTAACTCAAGCAGTTACTGGAACATCTTCAATACTGGAACATCAACATCTTCAGTACTGATTCTTCATCTTCTGCAACACTTGAACAGCTACAGCAACATCGATATCTGAATCGTCACGATCATCAGCATCGTCATCACACAATCATCAGCATCGTCATCACACAATCATCAGCATCGTCATCACACGATCAACATCATCATCTAGATCAACACGATCAGCATCGTCACATCATCTCGATCTACAGCATCTGGATCATCTCGATCTATAGCATCTGGATCATCTCGATCTACAACATCTGGATCATCACGATCTACAGCATCTGGATCATCTCGATCTACAGCATCTGGATCATCTCGATCTACAGCATTTGGATCATCTCGATCTACAACATAAGTATCCTCAACCATACAAGTACATTAATCAATACATGTATCATCAAAAGTATGTATTCTCACCAATACATCTATCATCAAAACATGTATTCTTACTAATACATATATCATCAAAAGCATGTATTCTGACTAATACATCTATCATCAAAAGCATGTATTCTCACTAATACATCTATCATAAAAAGCATGTATTCTCACTAATACATCTATCAATACAAGTATCCACACCGATACAAGTATACACAACACCAGCATACCCTGCAACACACATGATCCAATTACGGGATGGTCAATCCCTCTCACTTTAGGACATAGGTCCAAGGATGATACAATCCTGATCCACTTATGGGATGATCAATCCCTCTCAATTTAAGACATCTCTCATGTCTATGGACGATGCAATCCAGATCAACTTACAGGATGATCAATCCTTATCCTTTTAAGACACCTCACCATGTCTAGGGATGATGTAATCCTGAATCAACTTACAGGATGATTAGTCCTTATCACTTTAAGACACCTTACCATGTCTAGGGACGATGCAATCCCAATCTACTTACAGGATGATTAGTCCTTATCACTTTAAGACACCTCACCATGTCTAGGGACGATGCAATCCCAATCTACTTATAGGATGATTAGTCCTTATCACTTTAAGACACCTCACCATGTCTAGGGATGATGCAATCCCAATCTACTTACAGGATGATTAGTCCTTATCACTTTAAGACAAGTCTCATGTCTAGGGATGATGCAATCCCATCACGTACATTTTGAACCCAGTTCATGGACGATGCAGTCCTGTCATGTACCTTTTGAACTGAAGTCCAGGGACGATCCAGTCCTGTCATGTACCTTTTGAACCGAAGTCCAGGGATGATCCAGTCCTATCAATTTTCGGAGACCTCATGTCTACGGCTCAGTTCACAGGACCAAAGTCCAAGGATGATCCAATCCTTACCGTACATTTAGGACTACATCCAAGGATGACTTAATCCTCCACCGTACATTTAGGACCACGTCCAAGGATGACTTAATCCTCCACCGTACATTTAGGACCACGTCCAAGGATGACTTAATCCTCCACCGTACATTTAGGACCACGTCCAAGGATGACATAATCCTCCACCGTACATTTAGGACCACGTCCAAGGATGACTTAATCCTCCACCGTACATTTAGGACCACGTCCAAGGATGACTTAATCCTCCACCGTACATTTAGGACCACGTCCAAGGATGACTTAATCCTCCACCGTACATTTAGGACCACGTCCAAGGATGACTTAATCCTCCACCGTACATTTAGTACCACGTCCAAGGATGACTTAATCCTCCACCGTACATTTAGGACCACGTCCAAGGATGACTTAATCCTCAACCGTCCACCAAGGACTTCATTCTCGAAGACATACGTCTACGGCTCTTCTCTCGGACTGAAGTCCAGGGATGATCCAATCCCCTCACATGTTCACCAAGAACTTCATTCTCGAAGACATACGTCTACGGCTCTTCTTTCGGACTGAAGTCCAGGGATGATCCAATCCTCTCATGTCCACCAAGGACTTCATTTTCGAAGGAATACATCTACGGCTCTCTTTAGAACAAGTGTTCAAGGATGATACAATCCCTCTTCTTTCTCGGAGACACTTGTCTACGGCTCACTTTAGAACTTGTGTTCAAGTATGATGCAATCCTCACATGTATTCTCATCAATTACTATCGATCCTGGGAACCCATACAGAACCTGATTCACACTTCTTCTTTAATTACACCATTAAGAGAATGGTCTTATCTAGCCACTTGGAGCAAACATCTCATCATGATTCTCTTCTTCTTTCTGAGAGAATCTTCTAGCCACAAACCTTCTATAGTGTGTTTGATTTGAAAATATTTTTTTTTGTTTAACATCCATCACTTGTTCAGTGTTCATCATTCATCATGATCTTTCCTACAAATCAAAATTAAGTACATGATTAGTAATACTTCATAATCATCAAATCATATTGACATGATAACCTATTATGCATACAGATATCATTTACATAGTTATGCAACTATTTTGACCAATACTTTGGCACAACACTTTCCCATATCCTGTATGCATACAGTGGCTATCTAGATGCCTTCCATCTCTACCAGAACATACTATCGAGAGTGTGCACAACTCTCAGCATGTCAGCAAAGAGGTTTCATTCTAGACAAGCAACAACGGAATGTTTGTCCAACTTAGCAATCATATGCATATTAGTAGTATACTGTTCAATGCTATATGAATGTTTACACTCAGCATGATATATTCTAGGAATACAAATATGCATACAAGCAATATCCTTTACTATTTCAAATAACAACTCAAATACTTATCTTTTATGTTTGTGTGGTTGCCTCCCGCTTGATCTTCTATATGTCTTTTGAACTTGTATTCATTCTGTACCACTATGCATGCTCAAGTGTGCACTAGTGTCATCCTCATGATCTCATACACAAACATACGTACATTAGTATATTCTCCAAACATTCTAATTGTAAATAATCTTGAATATGTATAGTCATGATCATTAGTATTCAGGGTTTCAAGGAAGTCTTCTTTTACTCATGCATATTCTTGTTTGATCATAGTACTCTTCTGGTTAATTAAATCATCAAGACAAGAGACATAATATGCATAAACCCTTGATTACTAACTTTATGAATAAGCATAACCAATCATACCAAGTATACTTATATAAGGGATCCTAACACAAGGTAAGATTCTAACTTGACAAAAGAAAACATATCTGGATTAGTTATGTACAACATACCTAAACAATCTCTTCAATGATTTAGAGATCATGAGCTAGAACCTGCATGTCTCATAGGTTAACCATAATATAACAAAGTCATACATACCTCGTAAGTAGAACAAATATTATGGATGAGTCTTTGTCTTCATGTTGTCATGGTCATGGAACTTGATTTGTCTTTTGTGATGTACCTGTATCTTGTTAGCAGACAACATCAACCTCACACAACACCATAATGCATTAGTACAATCATATAGCCCTAATCAATGAATGTCTTCAATCATTCACATGCATTCATACTATTACTAGGGTGATAAGACAATTCTAACAATAATCAAGATTGTACTAATAAATAATATGAAGACAAACACATTATGAACTTAATCAAGAATCAGATTTCAAGACATACCTGAACCTCCTTAAGTCATACCTGTCGAGACTTCTTGTAGTCTTCTTATGTAAGGCCTTAGCCTCAACTCCCCCTAAAACTTGATCTGGATCTTGATTAGGGTTTGCTAGAGAAACCCTAAAAATTCAATCTTTGATTTTCACACTTCCGAATGAATGGAAGGATGTGTCTTGCTGAGCTGATCAAACTAGCATACTTCAATTTTGAAATCTCCAAAATTTGACCCCTCAAAATTGCCTTTGAAACTTCTGGATCTTCTCGACAGGATCTCGAACTAGGGTTTGATGAAGCCCACCCTTCTGCTCAATCAAAAGGTTTGATCCAAGGCTCTAAAATCTTATTTTTCTAAGGAGCCTCCAGCCGTGGTTACAGACTTCAAAAATTCCAACTTTTGCTGAAGCCCTAATTTTCCATCTTTCCGATCAAAATCCCAAGCTAGGGTTTAATCAAGCCCGGTCTTCTACCCAACCAAAAAATTTGATCTTGGTCTCTAAATTTTGATTTTCCTGAGTAGCATTCAGCCATGGATTCCGATTCCAAAAATTCTAACTTTCTCCGAAACCCTAAATTTCGGAAGCCATGAATAAAGGTGCTCCAAAAATAATTCTGTTTTAACAGAAATATGTACCTAATTGTTTCTGCTATAACTCCGAAATTTTTGCTCCACAGGGTCTGAAAACTTTTTCTACAGTAGCCTAAACTGTCATCTTTCCATCCTGACAGGTCTGACCTCAATTGGATTTTCTGAGAGAGAGTTATGCCAAATGTCGCAACGTGACCTGTTTTGGGATAATACAGGAGAGCAAACTTGTACGGCGTGCCACGTGTCACTGTTTGAACTTCGGCCTCTGAAAATTTTTCTTGATATATATCACCCTGTTATCTTTCCATCCTGATAGGTCTGACCTCAATTGGACTCTCTGAGAGAGAGTTATGCCAAGTGTCGCAACGTGACCTGTTTATGGGATAAAACAGGAGAGAGAACTTGTACGACATTCCACGTGTCACTGGTTCAGCTGTGGCCTCTGAAAACGTTTCCTAAGATAGTACAGTCTGTGTTCTACCTGTCACTTTTTACGAAATTTCATTTGGAGCTTCCTATCCCAAGTTATGACCTTTTTTCCTAGGTCACCTGATTTTGACTGAGATCTAGAAGAGGCAGAAACCCTAACTTGTACTGATCATAACTTACAAAGTACAATGAATCTGAGGGTGCCCTTTGGACACAAGATACCTAGAGATGTTAGATACGACTTTTAAAGGTTCTAGATCCTGAACCTTCGCCAAAATGGATTTATAGCGAAAGTTCCACGATGACTGGTTTTTGCTATGTAAAACCCTAACCTTCAAATTGTCGTAAGTGAAGCAAGTGTCGTAAGTGCCATACCTTGCCTTCCTTCAGGTTAGCTCTGATACCATGTTAATATTTAATATGCTAAGACTGAAAATAGTAGCATTACATTCCATTTCACAATAATAGCATATACAGGATCACTGAAGAAACAACAAGCATAGCATAAACACAAGAGACACAGATTTATCCTGGGAAACCCTCATGGGGTAGAAAACCCAGTAAAGCTTCCTCAATATAGATGACCAACAATACAAAAAGATGCAAACCAAAGATATGATCTCCTCCTCCACCATAGCAAACCTCTCCTCCACAAGTGCTCCTTTCTCAAGTGAGTGTATGTGTCAAATGAGGAACACACCTCCTCTATTTATACACTACTCTGACATATATTTTACACAAGTACACGTAGGCTCGTATTTAACCAATGGGTTAAATACGCCACTACAACTGACTGGGCCAACCCCTCTAGGGTGGTCTAATAACCCTTTGACCCACATAACACATACAGGGCCGACCCCCACTAGGGAAGTCTAATAACCCAAGTTACCACAATCTGACGGAGGAATAAACATCTCCGGATATACAATAAGGTCTTCAAGGAGGAATGAAACATCTCCAAAATAATAAAGTACAGATATAATATTCTTTGAAGTTACAATATCTCAACATTATGAACTTTTATGTGTGCTGGTAGGGCTAACTCATATGCTACTGGACCCTTCTTGCCTAGTATTTCAAAAGGTCTACAAAACCTTGGGGCTAGTTTACTGCAACGCCTCAAACTCAACGAGCTTCGTTTTGCTTTTATCCTTAGGAAAACATGTTCCCCGATTTGGTAGTCTTTGTCCTTTCTCTTATTGTCTGCGTAACTCTTTTGGCGGTATTGTGCCTCTTTTAAATTCAGTTGCACCTTGGAGACTAGTTGTTCCAAGTCTTTTAGTAAATATGGCCCTAGCATAAGTCTATCCACCGGGCTATCCCAGGTAATGGGGGTCTGACACTTTTGACTGTAGAGTACTTTGAAAGGACTCATTTTGGTTGAGGTTTGATAACCGTTGTTCTATGCAAACTCTGTGGGGTGTAAGTAGTCTTCCCACTTAGTGGGATTGTTCATTACATACATTCTCAGCATATCCTCCAGAATTTGGTTTACTCGTTCCATCTGTCTGTCGGTTTGGGGCTGATATGCAGTACTAAACTGTAGTTGTGTTTCTAACCCGGAGAACAGTGGAGAAGTTACTAGTGAACTTTATGTCTCGGTCAGAGATAATTGCTTTGGGTATCCCATGTAACCGGAAAATCTCCTTTAGGAAGATTTCCGCAATGGGAACTGCCTTGTAGGTATATTTTACTGGTATGAAATCTGCGGCTTTCGACAGCTTGTCTACTACTACGAAGATGGAGTCGTTTTGTTTCTTACTCTTGGGTAGACCCGTACTGAAATCCATACTTATTACCTCCCACTTCCATTCTGGAATGGATAATGGTTGAAGTAGACTGGAGGGGTGCTGGTGTTCTGCTTTGACCAACTGGCATTCTTGACATTTCGCGATGAACAATGCGATGTCAGCTTTCAATTTGGGCCAAAAATAGTGTTTCTTTACGGCTGAAATCATATTTTGATATCTTGGGTGTCCTGAATAGGGGCTCCGATAGAATTCGGTGAGTATGTTAGCTCTACTGTCTCCCCCCTCGGGAACGTAAAGTCTCTCCTTTAACCATAACAATCCTGATTCATCTATCTTGTATTCTTTCTATTGTTGAAAAAGCCTATCTACCTGGATCTTTTTAAGGATCTCGACATAGAACCGGTCATTTTGGCATGCCGTTCTAATTCTGTTGTGTAAGTCGGAGCTGGTTAGACTTTCAGTTACCTCATATAACATATGAGCTCGTCGACTTAAGGTGTCAACGATCTTGTTTTCTTTCCCCTTGATGCACGTTTCAGTTCAAAGTGATACTCACTAAGGAAGGCTAACCACCTAGCCTGTCTAGAGTTCAGGTCCGGTTGATCGAACATGTATTTTAGACTCATGTTGTCCATCTTTAGTAGAAATTTATTACCCATGAGGTAATGTCTCCACATCTTTAGAGCGTGGATAATGGCGGCCAATTCGAGGTCATGAGTAGGATAGTTTTTCTCATGTTCTTTTAAATTCCTTGACTCGTAGTAGATGGAAAATTCATCCTGCATAAGGACTCCACCGAGTCCTTCCTTGCTTACATCGGTGCAAACTATGAAGTCCCCATTGGGGTTGGCAATTTGTAGTATTGGTGCACTAATCAGAAGTTGTTTTAACCTCTGAAAACTTTCTTCGCAATTGTCTGTCCAGATGAACTTACTGGTTTTCTTCTGTAATGCGGTCATGGGGAAAGCGATCTGCGAGAAGTTCTCAATGAACTTTCGATAATATCCGGCTAAGCCTAGGAATGATCGTATGTCGAAAACACAAGTAGGTGTGGGCTATTCTTCGATAGCCTTGATATTTTTGGGATCAACTGCTATTCCCTTCTCGGAAATGATATGTCCTAAGTACTGTATCTGAGGTCTATAGAAATCACACTTGCTGAATTTTGCGTATAGTTGATGTTCTCGCAATATCTGTAGGACTATTCGGAGGTGTTCCCCATGTTCTTCTTCATTCTTGGAATAGATCAGGATATCATCTATGAAGACTAGAAAAAACTTGTCGAGGTACTTACTGAAAACGTTGTTCATCATGCACATGAAGTTGGTGGGTGCATTCGTCAGACCAAAAGGCATTACTACAGACTCGTAGTGGCCATATCGGGTACAAAACGCGGTCTTACTGATGTCCTCATCACGGATTCTCACCTGGTGATATCCGGATCGCAGGTCGATCTTTGAGAAGATCTTTGCTCCTCCGACTTGGTCAAACAAGTCATCGATCCTAGGGAGTGGATAATAGTTTTTGATGGTTAATTTGTTGAGTTGACAGTAATCGATGCACATACGCATCGTTTCGTCCTTCTTTTTAACAAAGAGTATTGGTGCTCCCCAGGGAGACAAACTCGGTCGAATGTATCCCTTGTCTATTAGTTCTTGCAACTGTATCTTGAGCTCTACCAACTCTAGCATACTCATATGGTACAGAGTCCTAAAGACGGGTATGGATCTGGGTGTCAGCTCTATGGAAAAGTCCAAGTTCCATTTGGGTGGTATCCCTAGTATTTCTTCAGGAAACTTGTCTCTGATTTCTACTAGTATCGGTAAATCCTCGATCTTTTGTTCTCTATCGGCTTCTACTAATTGAAGGTGGATTGCAAATAGTTTACAACCCTTTCTTAAGCATTTCTTTGCTTGTAATGCAGATATCTGTCGTATCGATACTTCTTTAGGTATACCTTGAATTGTTCTTTGGTTCCCTTGACTATATGTGCATAAGATGGATTGTTTAAACAATCTAGCAAGGCATGATGTCCTTCTAACCAATCCATGCCTATTATTACGTCATAAGACCCTAACGGTAAGAGGTTTAAATCTACTCTAGTCGGGAATCCGTTCAAATCTAATTCACAACCCTTAATTAGTTCGGAAACGTTTCGCTTGGTACCCGTAGCTAGTTTTACCAGACATGGTACTTTGTGACTTTCTCAGTTTAACTTGCATGTTTCTACTATCCTTGGTGCGATGTAGCTTTAGCAAGCACCGGGGTCTATCAGAACTGAAATGAGAGTGTTAGATATCTTACCCTCAATTTCCACCATGTTGGCTTGATGATCTGCCTGCCGGCCATCAAGGGCGGCATAAATCCTAGGTGTCTTTGCCATGTCTCCCACGGTAGGCTCCGTTTGGATGTTGTGCAAAGTCCCATCTGCTTTGTTGGGATAGTCTCTGTAGTAATGTGTTCCCTGGAATTTCCAACAAGAAATAGTTGGTGGGACAATCTTTGCCTCTTTGTTGAAGGCTAGCCTGTTGGCTGGTGGTGGGGGTGCACTTGGTCAAGCTTGGGGTTGGCTGAAACCTCTGTTGGGTGGAAAATTGTTGTTATGTTTTTGAAAAGGTGGGGGTCTAAAACCCGACCTGCGGTTGTCTGAGAAGGTCCTCAATCTGTCCCTATTTTTGTTGATGTTGTCGTTCCTTGGCTGCTCGTGCTCATAGCACAGCCTGGCTTTATGTAGTGTTATATCAAGGGTTTTAGGCATTTCAAATTCTATCTTCTCTCTAAATTTTGGTGGAAGCCCACCCAAGAACTGTAGAATTTTCACCTTCTTGTGCTTAATATAAGGCACATAGTGCAGCAAGTCTAAGAACCGATTTATGAAAGCTTCCATAGTCAGGGAGCCCATTTTCAACTCATGAAATTCTTTTATTTTCTTGTCAAAGAATCTTTCAGACATATACTTGTCCTAGAATATTCTGCTAAAAGTATCCCAGCTTATGTATTGCAGCTCCTATCCCTTAGTGTGTTTCAAGTCCCGCCACCATCTGGCAGCTTTACCATTTAGGTTGTATATGGCTAGTTGGGCTTGCATCTCACTGGAATAATTATGAACCTTAAAGTATTTATTCATTCCTAACAACCATTCTTCTACCTTTTCTCCTCAATTAACTTCCGCGTCATAAGTTGGGGCTCTTATCTTTCGGAACTCTCCTTGTAAGTTGTCATCACTCTTCCTCCTTCTCTTGCAGGGAGGTGGGGAGCCATTGTCATTGGAAGAGCTTTTACAGTCCTCTTCCAATGGTTCTGATTTATGTTCTTCTTGCTCTCCTATCCTGCAACTGGTTGCTTTCCTTCTGTTAAGAGTGTTGACGGAAAGAGTGGGTTGTTCATGGGGTTTTGCCCCTGTTAGGTTTTGGAGTAAGGCTTCATTTATAGCTCGTTGTTCTCTTTTTTCTTACATATTCTCATCCCTGAAACTTTGGAATTCATCCTATAGTTGCTGCATGGATTTCTCTAAATCTAAGTTGAGTTCCACCACAATTTCTTGTTCTTGTGGTGGGGAATTTAGATTTCCTTGTGCACCACTGCCTTGTTCTGCACTCATTTTTCTGATACTGCATGTACCTGAAATTGATATAAGTATCTGTTCACAGAAAACAATTTGTTAGTTACTTCTTTCACATAAAATATAATACGATATTTTAAGCAAAGCTTTCTGGATCTGCAGCGATGTTTGGTAGTGAGCCTAGTAGGTCACTTAGTGTTTGTAACTCGCTCTGATACCACTTGTAATGTCCCTAAAATAGAAAAATTTTAAAATTTTTCCTGCCTGCAATATTCGTCAATTTATAGTAAAAAGATTCATACATTAAATCTAACATCATTAAAAACATCCATACTTGCACGAAACAATTGTAAGCCTAAGACTTCTGTTTTACATGGTCTAATCTATGTGTACGTTTAGAATTGCAGAAGCGATGTGGAAAATATATGATGCCATGTTTTTGGTTGCAATTATAAATGCTAGTTCAAAGATAGAACATAACACTCCTTACCGTTTTAAGAATCATGTGATTTTAATGGTGATTGTCTAATGCACCTTCAGGTGATGAGCTCCTTTGATGACGGTATGTTTTTCACATGGTGATTATTATAATACTCCAAGAAAGGTAATTACATACCTCGGCAGGGTTGCCGGGAGGTATCGATAAGATTAATGGTTGTTGGACTTACTTAGCATTTTGCTAATGTCCTACTTTGCCTTTGTGTTTGCAGGTGTATTCCCCATGGTCATGCTAACCTAGAAGGTTGGTCCCTATCCTACTAAGGCCTTCGTGTTACTATGTGTAAACTTTGGGATGGTAGTCTCTTGGTAGTAGGTGTTATGCCCTACAAGGGTTCATAAATCTAAGGTTTGATAAATGAGGTTTATGGCCATGAGGCCCTTTGCATAATTGAAATGATAGTTAAGATTCTACGACTCCACTATAGCCTTGGTGTATAAAATTGAACCTCCACTTAAAAATAGGGCTGGTGCAATTCTTACTATGTCTTAAATGCTTAGTGTGGAACAACATCTCAACGAGGGTTTTGGTGATTGATTTTGGGGTATTTCCTTTTCGTCTTGTATTCGACTTGTTGCTAGTTGTTTTGGCTCTGCACTTCATTTGTAAGGTGGCTGTAATGGTTCCTTGACCCGAGCAATGCTCGTGGTCAGCGCACTCAGAGTCTATTGAATTCGACTGTGGCGTGAATGGCATTCCTCTAACAGGTAAGAACAACTCTGTATCGTAAGGATTTGACTTTCCTTCTTTTGATTTAAAACGATAGGGTTTTACTAACTAAATAATACATGTTGTCATGGAAGGTGATAGAATCTTTGGTAAGGGAGCTACAATGGTTCGTGGTGCCTTAGGCGTGGCTAGGGTATTGGTAAGTCTGGCTTACCCACTCGTGCCCTACCTCTCGCACCCTTAGTGTTGTATGTATGCGTTTTGGCCTGGCTTAGAGTGGAGACTCCCGTAAGCCCTTGGCTTACTGATTCACTTTGGGAAGTCTAATAGTCGCCTACTAGCTAGACCAGAAAGAATGGGGTTTCAATGTAAATTTAATAGTTGAATAAGTAACTGGGACTGTGATGTAAAAGAAACTATGTAGCAGCTGGGTCTTACTTGTTACTTAGCTCTACAAAGTCCTAAAAAAAATGTAATGCTATTTCTTTTTGGGTGTGACTCTTGTACAGTTGTGACTATAACAATGTATGAGAATATAGTGGTCTATGTCCATCCTGGGTTAATTTATTTCTTTTAGCTTCTATGTAATGTGATGTGTTATTTGGTAAAAAGAACAGACTTAGACGTTCTTCTCTGTATCCCTGTCTTGTAACGTAGTTAGGATTTGGGTATTGGTTTCATCTTTGCTTACTTCCTGAGTTTGCTAGTACCATGATGCTTCTATGTACTTAACTAAATGCTTGTGCAAAACGTAGGAACTTAATATGGGATGTTCTGTACTCCTATTATGGTAACGCGGCTAGGGTTTGAGTACACAATCTCGATTTTATGTGTTGTCTGCATTGAATGAATGGATCACTATTTTGATGGGAGATTTGTTTTGAAAAATTGTCCATACGTGAGTCCTGTGGGAAACCACTATGATTTTTTATTTAAGGGAGTCCATGGGATTCAATCCTCGACCTCTATCTTCAATGGGTGTCTACGTTTGTAACTTCCCAGCACTTAAAATCACTGTATAGTTGTACTGCACACCTAATGGTATTAAATTCTTGACTTGATAGAATACTAGGGTCTGTGATTGGTAACGATAGCTAAATATGATGCGTGCTCTTTTTATTGGAAGGTGTGTATGTGTATGTAAATAGAAAAGCACAGTGTATACGATCTCTGTCCTATTTGTTGTCTTCGTTTCAATTGTGGTATGTATGGTTTTGAAAAAGAAAGCTAAAATAGATCAGGAAATGGACCATATGTCAGTCTTTGTTTTAATTGGAAAGTATGGGAATTACCTACAGAGTGATGTCTGCGTTTTGTTTTGCTATAAAATGTATAACTAGGTATATGAATGGTTAGCAAGGTGACTAACAATTTCTTGCTAGAAATATGATCTCAGTAGCTAAATGATTTTGTTGAAATTTAATACAGGGTTAAGATAGGAGAAAATATGTACCATATATTTCATTGAATTAAAACAATGCTTAAGGATTTACATATTTAGGAATTTAAGAGATGCGATTGACTAGCAAAGACTAGCTGGCTAGTCTTGCTAGGAAATGCCATTTGGGTTCTGGGCAATTCTTGAAATTAAAACTGATATCTAGGACATTCTATTTTAACATTGCATTTATAAAAAAAAGATATGAATTGCAAGAGGGCCTTATAAGAATTTCATACCTGCTGATCCTTGTAGCTTGTTCCTGCTGATAATGACCTGCTGATCCTTGTAGCTTGTCCCTGCTGATAATGGCCTGCACACTCAGCCAATTGGTTAATGGAAAACTACTAAACTCGTAGTTGACCTGATAATTGATCTTTGTTGGATGACTTTGGGACTACCACGTTCCTCCCAACCATGATTCTACAACCATTCATGGTTCAGTAAGAATCCCCCCGAGTTGGTTCTGACATGCAAACTGAAAAGTAGAGGCCTTAGATGTGTAGCTGGTTCAGAAATTTATGGGCAGAGTTCACTTCTTGGAATAGAGAGTTCTTCTTGGCATAATAATACCAAAAGAAAAAATATCCCCCAAACTTTGGGGTCTGTCCTCCTTAAGTAGGACAAATCTTGAATTAGGACTGTTGGAATTTACTGGTTTCTTTAAAATAATTTAAATTATAAATAATATTTGTTTACTTAACTACTAGTTATTTTGGGACTAGGACTTCTCACTTTGTTTGTTTAAAGTATTTTTGATATTTAATCTTTTTATATTAATAATAATATAAAAATTGCAATCATGTCTAAATATTAATAACTAATAATTAGTAAGTGGCAGTCCACTTATGTATAAGTATACATGTAATAAATAACAATATTATAAATTGAAAATCCTAAATAATAATACTTATCTTTGTGGTCCTTAGCATTTTGTTTCACATGATGCTTCTTTTAATTCTTTTTAAGAAAAGTGTCCACTTCTTTGGACGGTTTCGGTAAGCTGGTAAAGGCACCTCTAGTTTCTCCCTTTGCATGTCAGATTCCCTCATTTTAACATGGTAGTTCCCGCAGTATTTGATGATAATAAGATTTATTTAATCAAGTCGAATAGTTGCGATAAAACACATAAGTGCTATTCAGAGTCTTCCTGACCCAACACTTGAGATCTAGTAACCCCGAGTGCTCTTCAGATCCTTTTAACTCAACACTCTCACATGGGTGTTACGCTAGTGCAATTCTAGAGCCTCTGCTCAACACTAGAGCTAGAATGTGGTTGTGAGACACATCTAGGATATTTAAGTGACCTCGGATCTGGTAATCATTTCTTTCAAGCTTGGAGTGCTCCAGGGCTTATGCAGAACACTCAATGTACCTCAGGGCTTAATCCCAATACATAATAAGTGTCCTCTAGATACATCAGGGCTTAGGCCCAGTATATAGGTCATTCATGTGTTTCTGAGTCCACACTCAACACCCTACAAAATCAGCCATATGAATCATGCTCTACACAGTATAATGTAACAAAAAGAGGAAAACTCAGTATATCATAATTTGTAACAAATTCTCATAATACAATGTAGTTTATTCATTCGGGCTTTCCTGCCCAGTATATATATCGAGCAATGAAACAGTTAGGGTCCATGCCCAATATATCAACTCATGAAAGCATAAATCAAAACATACTAATGTTATGCTAAAATAATAAATCACATATGCTGGGGTCGTGGCCCAGTATAACCTCATAACATAGTTACTCAAAAAGTTGGGATATTACAAATATCCAAGTTTTAGAAACATGATCTCTTCTAGGGAAACATAAAATATGATATCTCCTAACAACTTCCTAAAGAGAAGTAAAAAATGGATAGCAAAATAAAGGGAAAAATGAGTGGATGTGCCACTTGTCCTCTCCCAAGCAAGGTATCTCCTTGAACTTGGCCTGTTTGACCATACAAATTCATCCATGATTCCTTGTGTAGCCTCTACTTATGGAGTGCTCATCCAAAATACCTCAAGAAAGTGCAAAGAATCCATGCTTGTGGGATCACCCCCCTATATGTGTGACTCAATGCTTTAGGAAGACCAAAAACATGCCTAGAATAGCACAATGAGTTAGGATGTTTTCTCTAAGAAGCCAACAAACTTGTGCACAACAAACATAAATAAAATAGTATAATGAGTTGGGGAATTTTCTCCAAGAAGCCAACAACTAAGGTACTCTTAGTTGTTATAACAACCTCCATGGATGAAGGAGACATCAAACAATGTGCATAAATCCATGTGCATAAGCATAAAAACAACTCCTAAATTCACAAAATAAGGTAAGAATTCTAGAGAAATGTGCATGCAGGTTAGTTATACCTTAATAAATGTGCCAAAGAGTAATGATAAAGGGATTTTTCCACCAAATGGAGGATTCAACTACCCCAACAAGCCAACCCCATGATAAAAATATAAAAATTGACTAGGGCACTCATCCATCAAGGAAAAGATTACATGGAAGGTCAATAATTGTAGCAATTGGAAGGATAGACCATCTAGGAATGTGTGTAATGAGGACTTCTCTAATGTATATGCCATGAATCACGATGAAGAATCCATAAAAAAGACATGGTAGAATCTCCAAGATGAAGTGTTGTAAGGGTCAACACAAAAGTGAACATGTATAATAGTGAACCATACTTACTAAAAAACCTCAACACCCACAAAGTGTTCAGCATATACAACTCTCAAAAGGGAGGCATCTGAGGATAGTGTACACAAGTGGTATGCCCCTTACTAAGATAAGTGCTCCATCAAACCAACCTTTATGCCTCTAACATGTGTGATGAAAATGCCAAATAAATTATGGCCATGATGTATATACATCCAAATAGAAACACAATGCCTTCATACCCAATATAGTTCCCATTCCAAGATATCTGACTTCCCATTCTAAGATATCTGATGTAGTTTCCATACCACCGACAGCTAACAACGTCGAATATCTAGTTTCTTACAACACAAATGACGTCGGATATCTGATGTCCAATTTGAGATATCCGACGACGTTGTCATACCAACGATGGCCAAAAGCGTCGGATATCAGACATCTTACAATGCAAATCCCCTCGGATATCTAACGTCCACTTCCAAGATATCTGACGCTCCTGCCATACCACCGGTGGCTAAAGGCGCCGGTGTTTGATTTCAATCGTGCCCGATATCCGACACCTCTATTGTCAGATATTCGACCTCCTATAAAGTGAGATTAATCAAATATGCAACGAAAATATTAAAAGTGGGTTAGCTGGACATCCGACATCTAACTGTGGGATATTCAACCGCCTATAAAGTGAGCTTTGTTGGATATGCGATGGAAATATTAAAAGATTCTTTGTCGAATATCCGACACGTAGATGTCGGATATCCAACACGTTCATTTTATTGTCGGATATCTGCCGAAGTGCCACCAATGTTTAAACAAGAAGATTCTTGTCGAATGGTCAACAGCAAGATGTCGAAAATCGGACATCTGTGTCATCGGATTTTGTGTTCAAAAAACCTAGTGACACATTGTACTTGCTCATATATAATCCCACGAAAGCTAAAGTACATGTATTTTAGGAATGCTTTGGCAATATTTGTAGTATCTTCATCTGTGATGCCCCTAACAAACTTGATGGCATCATCGACAAAGATTTTGGTGAAAAGTGAGACTGCATCAAAGCTGACAAGTAGATCATATTCTTCAACCTTTAAATATTTTAATTCATCAATCATGTGAGGAGAATCTTTATCATAATAGTGTGTCTCCTAGCTATATTTTAGAGTTTTTGAGGAAGGTATTTAGCTAGTTTATAAGTGGGAGATCCAATACTATTTACCATGGGTCTCATCGGTGAACCTTTTTTTGTGAATTTTAGGTAGCCCATAAATTATGGGGATAACATAATTTTTGGGGGTAAGCTTAATTTTAAGTTCACCATCTAGTGAATACTTCTTAATAGATGTCACTATGTCTTTCAAGATTTTGCTCCTAGGGTCTATTTTTAATATTTTGTAGCTACCACTATTTGACAGGTGGTCAAGCATTTTTTTCGTGTAGTTAGCTTTATTCAAGGCTACTGTCGTATTTCCTTTATCATCTTTCAAGACAATAACACATTTGTCATTCCTTAGGATTTTCAATGCAACAACTTCTTCCTTTCCAATATTATGTGTGGGAGGCTTGGAATTGCGGATAAGAACAATGCATTCCTTTTCAATAATTTAACTTGTTAATTTTCGTTAATATAGTGCATTGACTTTAGTGATAATAGACTTCAAAACAAAGAGTTTCATTGCTTTAAACAAATCCCTTATTCAATTATATTAATATGCTAAAGTTGAAGATGAATTACATTACATCAAACAACATAGAATAAAATACAAATGGAAATTCAAGAAACATAATGTCAAACAAGATAAAATAGTAGAATGCAAATAAAATACAATACATGTGATTAAAATAGAAATAAAATACAAAAATACCACATCAGCAATAAATGTCAATAAGATGATTTTATATTACTATATGATGACATATCTATTATGGAAGGGGATTATAGATATTATCAAATTAAGTGCCTTCAAATCCATTTATATGCAAACAATTTACGAAGTTCTTTATTCTAAATAACAAATCCAAAATTAAAGATAGATTTACAATCATATAACTTTTACTACTCGATCTAGTTTCTCCCTTTGAAAACACTAAGAACTCAATGACCCTTCATGAATAGGATCATATCCATTAACATTTATTGATTTCACATGTACTCCACTGTGACACTCTATTTCATGAAGCTAAATAAATTACATCCGGTCGCCTTTGTGCTTTTTCCAAAATGGCCAGTAAATTTCATTTTGGTAGGAATCCACTTAAGCAAAAAAATTCAGGAGAAGTAATTTGAAGCAATTTCAGGTTTAGAGACCCTCAAAACATATGGGGGCGAGGGAAACTATGCCCTTGGATTTTGACATGTAGAACTATGCTATTCATCCAAATTTCTGTCAGCTTTGAATCATTTTTATCCTAGGCAGTGGCCTTTGTGTTTTGTGTCCATGAGTTTCTGCAGGTTCTGGAAATCAGCAACATCACATGGAATATTGATGACCCCTTGGTGGTCAAACCCATATTCCTCCTCCACCTCCTTCATAAATTCTACAAATAGAGGATGGTTGAAATGCAGTACAGGAATCCAGAAGCGCTGTCTCTTCTCTCCCTGTCCCACGCTGACTGCCAGAAAGCCCTTGGGAACCTGAACGCGTTTCGAAGAATTTATTTCATGTGTCAAGCAGCGGAATGTCCCCTTCTTACGGTGCCCGTGGGATATGGACTGAGTCGCCACGGGAAGCCGGCGTGGGGTAAGCCTCCCTAGAAAGCGTACACAACGTACAATTTTTCGGCGAGGAAGATGAGAGTGACTGCCAGAAGTAGATTTTACAGTCTGATTGGGCCTCGAAGCGCAACTACAATCAGAATGAGACGAATTTTCATGGGAGTTGACAGATCGCATGCATTGTCTGCGATTGAGGCTCACTCGATAGGGTTCTCTAGGGTTTTCTGCTTGCAAACGGGCATAGTATCTTGATTTCTTCGATACTCTAAACCAATTTGAAATCCGAAGTACCACCCTGTGCCCTAATCTGCGGCCCATATTCCGAATCTAGCAGCCTAGTTGAAGTCAAAGAGCAAATGGCCAAGGGTTGGGACTAGAATGATCCGGCTGTAGTACTGGACATTAGATACAATTCCAAAACCAGAGATGTTATATAATCATGCCGGCAGCTTGACAAACCGCAAAAACAGCAGGAATTATCTCATCAGCGTTCTTAAACACAAGCATAACAATAATAAATAAATACTCTTAACAATGATTAAACTCTAAGTGCTCTAGCTCTGCAAGAATGAATTAGAACACCCGGACGGAACGAATCAATATACTTTGCCAGCTCGACTGCTCTACGTTTATAGAGCAATGGATTATAAGTCATAACACCCCGACGGAATGAATTATTATGCTCTCATACCCACATTTATAGATTTCCTGAGATGTAAACGTACAACGAAGGGGAGGTCCTATAACCTTTCCATTTTTCCATTGAGACATTAAAAATTGACCCGACTTGGCCCACTCCTACAGGGCCCTTATTTTTTCATCAATCATGGAAGCACGGGATACCCCGGTCCCCAATTATCCATAAAAAAATCGACCGACTTGACCCACTCCTGTGCGTCTGTGGAGAAGGGGCCTTATTTTCTCATGAATCATGGAAGCACGGGACATCCCTATCGTCTATAAAAATATCGACCCGACTTGGCCCACTCCTGATTTTCTCATAAATCATGGAGGCACGGGATATCCCTATAGTCCATTGCCATCAGATCTTGGATCTTCATCCACCACATAATATCATGTTTAAGCATCTCAGGACTCCAGGAGTTTGTTTTTTTTTGTTTGATAGTACATCAACTACATCACAACACGATACAGTACAATACATCACAACGATGCCGCGCGTAGAATACTAACCCATCACACGTTTTTTTATTTTTATTTCACAGTACAATACAATGCGTCGGCAAACACCATACGTCGATATGCAGTACAGTACGATACATACAGCGCGTTGAATATAAATCCATCCTAATTTTTTATTTTTTTTCACAGTACAATAAATATATGAACGACAATACGTCAATGTACATTTGACAATACAATACATCACAACGCCTGGACGAGCACTATCCACCCAGCGCCCTAATAGCTATCCACCCTTCTGCAGTAGACGTCCTTATATTCCAAGTTCCAACTAAGACGCACTAATCCAAACAAACAAATACCTTAAGACGCACTCATCCAAGCAAACTGCAAGGCATGCATCGGGCCCTAATTTGCATGCTTCCATAAACAGGGTTGCTACAAAACTTCTTAAGCTAGGGCGTAATGACACTGCCCTTATTTAGACTTTATATGCAAACCGCTTAAGAGTAAGTGCTTGAGCTTAACAAAAATGGCCGATGATCCGGTGTACAATAAGATAGTTACTTTCACATAGCACTGGCTTTGCAGAACGGTAGCAGCGGTTGACAATAAGATTTAAATCAATATCAATAGGGATGGTTCAACCTAGGTTCAAATCATTTGAGTGAAGCGAATAGAATAGTGGAATTTTTGTTTGGTCTAGCTGATGATCCGGTGTACAGTAAGATAGTCACTTATAGTCACTTTCACATAGCACTGGCTTGGCAGAACGGTATCAGGGGTTGACAATAAGGTATAAGTCAATAGGGATGGTTCAACCTAGGTTCAAATCATTTGAGTGAAGCGAATAGAATAGTGGAATTTTTGTTTGGTCTAGCTGATGATCCGGTGTACAGTAAGATAGTCACTTATAGTCACTTTCACATAGCACTGGCTTGGCAGAACGGTATCAGGGGTTGACAATAAGGTATAAGTCAATAGGGATGGTTCAACCTAGGTTCAAATCATTTGAGTGAAGCGAATAGAATAGTGGAATTTTTGTTTGGTCTAGCTGATGATCCGGTGTACAGTAAGATAGTCACTTATAGTCACTTTCACATAGCACTGGCTTGGCAGAACGGTATCAGGGGTTGACAATAAGGTATAAGTCAATAGGGATGGTTCAACCTAGGTTCAAATCATTTGAGTGAAGTTAATAGAATAGTGAAATCTTTGTTTCCATCAAAATGGATGAGAACGTTTAGAAATCTAAAAGAACTAGAATAATATAAAAAAGAGAACGTTTAGAAATCTAAAAGAACTAGAATAATATAAAAAAGATAAGATTGAGAACGTTTAGAAATCTAAAAGAACTAGAATAATATAAAAAAGATAAGATTGAAAATTATTAGATTTTGGGTTCTTATTTAGTAAAATAACTTCTCTTCCTTTCACTTTCTTTCAACCCTAATTTGCTTTTAGTTAATCACTCTCCCCTCCTGTTTTTATTATTATGTTCCCTCTCTTATTAGTTTAGTGTTCCTTCTTTAAATAATTCATTTTTAATTATTATTCAATTTTATTACTATTTTTACTTTTTATTCAATTTTATTATTATTATATTCTTAATTATTATTCAATGATATAACTATTTTTAATTATTATTATTATTAATTAATTTAGTTTTTAGTTTTTTATTATTTTATTATCATTATTTAAACTAATTTTTTTAACTTTTATTCAAATTTTTTATTATTTTTAATTTTTATTCCATTTTAAATATTTATTAAATTTTATTATTATTTCTAATTATTATTCAATTTAAAAACTTTTTATTATTATTTTATTTAATGCCTCCTTATTTCCCATCGCTACGTTTCCTCTTTCCTTAAATGGTTTAAAACCTATCTTTACTTTATTTTATTTTTATTTCCTCTAAGGAAATGGTTTAAAACCTATCTTTATTTTATTTTATTTTTATTTCTTTAAATTCAATTTTTTTTAAGTTATTTAATTTTTTAATTTTTTTTTCTTTTCTTTACATATCACCCTAATCAATTTTATTATTTTAATTTAATAAATCCATTCATTCCTCTCTTCTTCTTATCTCCAATAAAATTAATTATGGTTATGATTTTAATGTAGTGGATGTTTGACTTTCTTACCTTAAAAATTAATAACTACTTTTCTTAACATTTTAAATATCCCTCTTGTCATTGCATCTAGACATAATTTCACATAATTTCTTCATGATGATTTTTTCATAAAATTATAGTCGTTCTGTGGTTTTTTCATTAAATTCTAGTTCATTCTGCTTCCTAGAAGATGAGCAAGGTTTATTTCAAAATGTCAATTTCAAATTCTTAATACAACGAAAAATCCAAAAAATCATGGAAAGTAATATGGAACTACCCCATGCTATGGACATGGGATTTTCGACTATGTATCACATTTTTTTATTGAACATTGGGCTCATAGGTGTAAACACTTCTTATTTGGGACTTATTGTTATATATTTACATATGCACATGGATGCAACTTTATATGCACGAGCTTTATGTTATTACTAATGTGATGTATGATTTTAAATACATAGGCTTTCATAGTTATAAACCTCTTTGAAAAAATGCACAGCTATGGAAAATTATCATGCTTAAGGAAATCTAAAGGAGAAGCATTCAAGGAACAACTTAGAAGTATGAGAATTCAAAAATGTGAAGAATGAAAAAAAATTACACTTTCAAATTTGAATCACTCAAATTGACCAAGAAATAAAACCTAGGGATGCATATTAGTGAAGCAAGGCCATTTTGGCTAGCTTCACTGAAATGCACACTCAAAATTTATTACAAGCCCAAATTTGATGATTAAACCTGTATACTATATTTTTATTAATTAAAAACCTTACTATTATTCCATTTTTTAACTTGACACAAAAAAATTATGTTTTGCGAAAGATCTCCAAATTTGTGTCTTTTCCACATAGTAATCTAGTGCCTCATTGAAATGCACACATTAGCCTATAGTCAATGGTGAATGGAATCAACAATACCCAAACATGGATCTACCAAAAGCTTCTACAAAGTATCATAATAATTTCTCTAAAATGAATATTCTACAATGAAATCCAAGTCTGGCAAAATAACAGTTGATATTATTTGTCAATTTTCATAGTGAGCAAAAAAATGTACACTAGGACCAAGCCAAGTAAACCCCATGTATGAAATTTGGATTGAGACATAATTACACATTTCTCAACTTATTTATCCATGAATCATTTTTTCCAAAATCACTACATACCTATTTTTCCCACTTATAAATTACTTTGACAAAATGCACATAAATGGAAAATTATGCATACTTAAAAGCAAATTTAAAAGGAAAGCTTTCAAAGAACCAATTGAAAATATGAAAATTTAGAAAGGTTAGGAGTGAAAACAAAATACACTCTCCAATTTGAATCACTCAAATTGACCAAGAAATAAAGCATGTGTGTGTATTTTAGTGAGGCAAGGTGATTTTGGTTAACTTCACTAAAATGCATGCCCAACTTTCATTACAAAGCCAAATTAAAATATTCAAATTGTTGAGTGTGTGATAAATTATTGAAACCCTAACTATAATTCCACATTTTTAATTTGAGAGATCATGCTCCGACCTCTTTGGAAGAATGTCGATGTTGAGCATCAACGTCTATCCCAACACAAAACAGAACGACACGGGACAACTTGATAAGATTGACCAATACATAACCATGAAGCAGGTATATGTACTCATTTTCATCCCCGAAAAGGGAAAGAAGTGAAAAGAGTAAGGCTAGAATTCTAGAATGGTGAAGCGGAAGGAAGAAAGAAGTGTTGGGAAACCACAATAAAAAGCGAAGAACAGTTCAACATACCCCATGTTTATCACTAGGAATTGCCCAGTCGTTCTACCTTTTCCATGCCTCTTTTGTTCCAGTATACCTGGATAAACATCATCATACCAATGAGATTAGCATTTAAATAACCTGGCAAAAGTGTGTAGTGGCACATAATACCGAACGACATCCAGCGTTATGTAAATCAACCGGACAGATCTTTTAATTAAAAGAAAAAATAATTGTACAATCAAAAGAATGCTAAGAAACAATGCAAAGAAATAAAAATAACATAAGGAAGCAAAGAACAAGGAAAAATAAATGTAACACCCCCTTTTTTGTGTTTTTGTGATTATTTGATTTTTTATTTTTTATTTTTTTTATTTCATAGTGTTCAGATGGATCTGGACAATAGTAGGGATTTAGGACTGATCAATTTACCAAATGGGAAAATAACCTCTTCTGGTGGTCCTTTAATCGATAAGTGTTTCTCCCCAAGCATTTGAGTTATGGTAAAAGGGCCTAGCCATCATTTCTAAAATTTTGTATGCTTACCGTTTTCCTCATGGATGGAATCCCACAAAAGCACTCTTTGACCAACTCAAAATTTCCTCTCCTTTGCTTTCCTATCATCGAATTTATGAATCGTTGCTTGCCGCTTCTTCATATTCTCTAACGGTATCTCTCTTTGCTCTTTTAGAGCTAAGACAACATTGACCCTCTGAAAAATGGGACTACCATCCAACTCCTCAGTCTGAAATGCTAAGGGATATGTAGAAATCTCAAGCTCGGCTAGCATAGTAGCATCTTTTCCAGAAACAAGCAAGAAAGCAATATCACTATGAATGGTCTTGGAAGTGGTGCGGTCATCCCATAGGGAATCATTCAAATGAATATGCCACTCCCCGGGATTTCCACCCATTAATTACTTGATGTGTTTGATAAGGTTCTTATTTGTTGACTCAATCAAGCCATTTCCCTTAGGGTAATAATGGGAAGAGGAGTAGCAAACGATGTTATACTTTTGGCATAACCCCAATACCTCCTTCGAAATGAACGTACCTCCATTTTTACTGATGATATCAAGTGGTAAATGAAAGCCAGAAAAAATTTTCTTTGGAAGGAAGGAAACCACTTGCTCACCTTTAGCATTCTTTCGAGGAACAGCCTCAACCCATCGGGTAAAGTAATATGTTTCTGTAAGGATGAAAATATGACCAGTGGAGGACGGCAAAGAGACAAGACCAATAAAGTCGAAACCTCACTTTGAGAAAGGATAAGTCTAGTCACTAGATGTAAGGGTAAAGAGGCGATTTTATGATGACCTATGGTATATCCACAATGATTGAAATTCCACACATATATGTAAGCATCGCGAAAGATATTAGGCCAATAAAACCCATAATCTATGATTTTGTGGGTGGTTGCTTTGGAAGCATGATGGCCACTAGAATGAAATTGGAGATGGGATTTGTCATTATACTCATGAAGAACAATACAAGATTGATCTTTACCAAGGAAAAAAATAAGCATACCATCGATATGATGATAGAATAGGCAGTTGTTTAGTATGAAGTAATTTCTCCTTCTAAGTCTTAGTTTCCTTCTCTCGCTAGGTTTCATCTTGGAAGGAAAGATATGCATATCAATATACTCTATGATATTGGTATACTAAGGGAGAGTGATCACATCATGATCCATATCGGAGTACTCAATGGAAAAAAATGAGAACACGGGATCGTCGATCTCTATAATGTCTAGTAAATCAAGCTCTAGGTGCTAGGATAGAAGGATAGCTAAATCATGACCTTTTACAGTTTTCACAATAGTGAACTCCAGGTCAAACTCTTGGATCTTGGAAAACAAACTGGACAGCTTTCCCTACCAAATGGTTTCAGACAAAAGGTGCTTCATGGTAGGTAGAAGGAATTTAAAAATTGTATGTCTCCGTAGAACAAAGTGGCAAAAATTCCTTATGGAAATGACTAAGGACACATGCTTTTCAATCAAAGTAAAATTGACCTCAACCCTAGACAATATTTGAATCATGGAAGGAACATATTTATCATGATCTTCAAAGTCAAGATGGATAAGAATAGCATAGATGTCCTATTCGGTCGCATTGGTATAAATATGGAAATCATGATCGAAATTAGGCTTCGATAACACATGGCTAGAAGCAATGGAATTCTTGATATTCTCAAAGGTAGAATGCTCCTTATCATTCCATTGGAATACCACATCATTTTTCAATGAATGAGATTTATTATCTGAGCAAATTTGGGTGCAAGTCGTCAGACAAAATTAATCCTTCCCATGAGTGATTTGAAAACATTATTAGAAGTGGGACAAGGGAGATTTTCTATGGAAAATATTAACATACCATAGCCTGCAGATTTAGCAACACAAAACAGTCTCATTCATGGGAAACAAACCCAATCATGCATTCAGTCCTCATATCCAGATTTATTCCTATCATTCTATGAACATGACATGAGCCATTTATTTATCAATAAGGGTATGACAACATAAGCTTACATGAGGTGCATAAATTAAGTATAACCATTACATATTTCACATGCAAGATTCATAGTGTAGATAACTCATGCAATTGAGGAAACATCCAACATGGATACAACCATATTCACGGGATTATACATAGCATAATTATGGCTTACATTTAATTGCAACCTTCATTCAACGATTAGAACATAACAAGCATAATATATCATATGAACATTAAAATTCATCTACAAAAAAACTTATTTGAAATTTAGATAATTGTGGTAACTGGTTGCATGTGAGCCACGCTCCACGCAACCTTAGAACTTGTCCATCCTATACTATTTTAGCTCCCAAGTTCACCCCCAAGCCGAGATCCAGACATTAACCCAAGGTGTCTCACCAACCCCCTCAACTCACTCACAGAGTCAAAGGTAGAAATAATAAGGAGAATGGATATACATATGGGTTCAACAAAACAATAGTTGGATAACCAATTCCTTGTTAATTCCGCAATTAACCCACAAAGTTCCTTCCCTTAAATGCACAGTGATACACTTCACTGCAAGCGTCGGAATTCACTCAGAGTCTCATGCACAATTGCCAATTGACTGGTATATGCAAACAAGGAAATCAAAGCCAGATCAGGTTAACTCATCATAACCATTTTCAGGTTTCCACAAAGGTATTTTTCCAAGTTTTCTTTGCTCTGCTTATTCCACAGGAATCCACCCCGGACTCCCTTGTCCGCCTCACTACATCTGCGTGCATTCCACAAGCCGACGACAACCCCCAATCTATCCACACTGTTCACCGAAGTAACCCCATGTCCACCTTTGGGATCCCACGTGGTTGTCCCAAAGGTACACGTTACTTCCCATCCCAAAAGCATGATTAGCCACTTAATCTCAACATTGAATAATAATTAATAATATTTAATTATTAATTAATCCCCCATTAAGAATATGGCTTAGGAGTATGGGTTTTATGGATTTTATCATAAGGTTAAGAAAGCAAGGTTTAAGGAGACAAGGTACATAGGTAAACCTTACCCCCTCACAACCCTCAGTTAATATCTAGATCTCCTCTTCAGCGTATTGCTCAACACGCACCTAACTTGTATTTGTATTAAAATAATATCTTTCTATGTACATAATTCATAGCAAATTGTTCAAAATACAATATCAGTATTTTATATGGGCCAGGGGTATTACAATCCCCCCCCTTAAAGTTTTCATCGTCCTCGATGCTTAACATTATATGAAAACATATACAAAAGCAATTAACTGCAGGAATGTTTAACCTTATTTACATACACATTTTTAAAATAGATGCGGATATTCTTCTCGCATCATACCTTTCAGTTCCCAAGTAGATTCCTCAGGACTGTAATGGTTCCATTTGACATTTACCTGTCAGATGACTCTATTCCTAAGTATCTTGCTTCTGTGATCCAATATGCAGATTGGTTGAACCTGTATTTCCCCTTCGGGTTCCATCTTCAATCTCGGTCATAGAAGATTGATGGTGAGCTTGGCGATTATCTAATGTTGCATAGATGTGAGGAACACTTCGAGCAACATCGCCAACAGTAGAGGATTCTTGCATATTATACACATCAGTTCTTTTATTTCTTCTTTCACGACATTTGTTTAAGAAGTGGTCCCAACCACATCCCAAACATTTCAATGGTTATTTTTTTTCTTTTCCTGCTCCATTTTCTTTGACTCTTCCAACCTGAAACGTTTCTTAGTGATCTGATTGGATGAATGCCTCTTCATTGATCAATTGACCTTTCCACTACTGACTATTTTCAAAAGGATTTTTACCTCCTTTTGCAGACTAATAGAGCCCTGCAAAACCTTGTGGTTGATCTCATTTTGTTGCTTCTGTAGCTTGAGTATCTCTCGAAGATTCTCTTGGGTTTTGTTAATTGTTTGAAGAATAATTTCAGCCAAATCCAATAACTTTTGGTCTGTTGCAATGGTCAATGTACACAACTTCCCACACTTTGCTTGCTAGCACCACCTATTTTATAACAACTGCAACCAATTGATTTCAATTTCTCACCTATGAAATTCATCATTGCAATTCTTTGTTAGGTCAAGCATAAAATAACATTAAATTCAGTCAATTAATTTCCCAAGTGACATGGAAAATCCATGCTATATCAATGAGACTTTCACACTTTTCATGCTTTCCCAACATGCACATTAACACATGTATGTTCATCCTTTCATAGGGAATTAACTAATTTAGCCTTCAGAAGTATTTCAAGCAATCAACCACAATCATTTCTCAGCCAAAACATGCATTGAAACAATTTTTTGTTTTTTGTAATGCATCAATTAAAAAGGAAAGAGGAGAGTAAGAGTTCCCACCTCTTAGTCGTGTTCTAATCTAGAGTCATTCCATCACTATGGTTCCATGCTCCTTATCCTCTTTCACTTCAATGTGAGTACTTAACTTTCCCTTTCTTGGCTATGACACTTAGTGTCTGATGTCTGTCCCAGGACTCTCATCCAGGGAACCTAATATTTAATAGTAACCTAATTACTGATGCTCCAGATCCCCCATCTCAAAATCAGTAATATAATAAGTTCGGTTGCTTCCCAAGATTATGTTCAACCTTTTTAAGTAGAGTCACTCTAGTGTTATTCATAGCTTATGCTCAACACAGAATCAGTAGTCCATGTGCTCCAGATCTTCTTCTCAACACATATATGTCATCATGTGCTCCAGAGCTTATGCTCAACACATGATGAGTAGTCCATGTGCAGTCCATGTGCTCCAGAGCTTCTACTCAACACATATATGTCATCCATGTTCTTCAAAGCCTATGCCCAACACATGATGGGTATTCTATGTGCTCCATAGATTCTGCTCAAAATATATATGTCATCCATGTGCTCCAGAGCTTATGCTCAATACAGGATGAGTAGTCCATGTGCTCCAGAGCTTCTCCTCAACACATATATGTCATCCATGTTCTCTAGATCTTATGTTCAACACATGATGAGTAGTCCATTTGCTCCAGAACTTCTGCTCAACACATATATGTCATCCATGTGCTCTAGAGCTTATGCTCAACACATGATGAGTAGTCCATGTGCTCTAGAGCTTCTGCTCAACACATATATGTCATCCATGTGCTCCAGATCTTATGCTCAACACAGGATGAGTAGTCCATGTGCTCCAGAGCTTATGGTCAACACATATATGTCATCCATGTGCTCCAGATATTATGCTCAACACATTATGAGTAGTCCATGTGCTCCATGAGTGTGCCGCATCAAATTGTATCTATTTGAGCTGACATACAAGATGAACAAGCTAGTTCATTAGTATTGATGTTCTACAATGGTAAACATATTTCATAACATTCACTACCAAATATTGAAATACCAATAATGCATCCATTCCCTTAGGTATAGTCAATATTGATAACCCTAACATAACTAAACACCAGAAAGGTGTGCACCCCTCACTGATGTGAACTATGCAGGTCCTTCTCTTACTTCAAGCAGTCTAAAATAATATAAATACAATAAAACATGCTCTACATATTAACTCTAGTAACTAGACATGTCTATATCTCAGCTAGGATTACAAAACACTTATCCCTTTTTGCAGATGTACTTTCTCTTCCTTTGCGACGAGTGGGGATCCCTTCTTTGATTTGTCAGTCCCTCGGTTTTCCACCCCAATCTCTTTAACGTTACACATATGCCCTATATGGCATAAATTTTACCATCTCACAAACATGGATTTCCAACATGTAGTGCAGATGAGGCATCCTCACATTGTTGGGATTTTGCAAGTGGCACCACTATGCCCGTTGGGTTTTATGCTTGTTACCATAGCATGGATACCCACTTACACATGTACTCCTAACACAGTTCTATACAAGTCAATAGTGATTAGCAATCATCAGTACTTTTCAAGTCTGAAATGGATAATCTGTTATGTGCATAGCTAAGTTTACAACCATGAGATCATTCTCATGAGGTTTGACTCTTGTACATGGTATATTTTCAGCCTTCATCATGAACTTACCCACCTTTCCATGTCCAACGCAATCTACCTGAAATATGAAATCAAACCAGTCAAACACTTTGTGAGTCTTTCATGCACATAATATTTTTATTGCAATAGTCATTAAAGTGATTTTCAGAATTATAATCACCCAACCATTCAAACACTTTCTGTTGCTAACATATTCTTACAACGAAATGTATAGGTGTATTTTATATGCATCTTTATCATAATAAAATTTAAAAGACACCATCACATTGTTTATGTAATTTTAATAAACCTTTGATACTCATTACTTCCTAGTCATAACCTTTATACAGCTCTGTCGTTCCACAGAATATTCTAGAAGCCCTCTCATCATGACTACCTCCATCTAATCCTTTGTGAATTCACATCAGCTCATGAAATGATCGCATAGTTACCATTAATTCAACATCTCATCCATTATTTAATTTGCAATGATACATACACATCCCAATTATGCATTCACACAATGCATCACAACATGTTCAACCACACACATGTATGCACATTCACAATGCGTACACAAACTTTTATATGCATTTAATCAATCCTTAATCACAAGATTTACAAGATATTTTTAATGTACATTTGCTAAATGGACCCAATGTACTACCACATTGATCAAGAACATCCATGTGCCGACACAGGTTTCCTACAATGGTAAGTTGGACGTTTTGGCCAATGCTCCAACGCCATGCCCAGCCATCTCCCCAATCATTTGGTTGTCTATCTGATGCCCTCTTTCCCCATTCAACAACACATCTCAAGTTTTCTCCCTCCATGGTTGTTGGCAAGAGGTTTCATCCTAATTTAACACCAATAGGGAATTAATGGGTGGTTTGTGTAGTAGTAAAGCATTAACACAACAGGACCATAAGTCCCTACATGCTTGGTTATCAACCCATAACCATTATACACATGAATGATAATCTACTTTCATATGAATGCATTCAAAATTCTTAAATAGTCATATGATAACATGCCCTGTGGAATGTCATTCACACAAATGCATTCACTATTACATGCATGCCATTTTATGATGACTAAAAAAAATGATTACAGGATTCTTACCCATCCTTTCTCAACACTTAATAATATTAGAATAAAGAACCTTACCTGCAAGGCTGCCATCAACCCACTGTTGTTACCTGATCAGTTGGTTTCTTACTAAGGACTACGCAGTCCTTCCACCGGCCTCTTAATCACAGATTTGTTGCTCCAGCACTGCTTCATAAGATTTTTTTTCACAGGAAACATCATCATCAACATCTTCATCCATGCTTCTATTGTCATTGGTCGTTGGAAGTCACTTGATGCATCTGATATTTTGCAGCTGAACCAAATTCTGCATTAAATGTTGATTAATTTGGTTCTATTGTTCCAAACTTTGCAAAACTCTTTGGTTTCCAACCTACAATTCCTTCAGGGTTTGCACAGCATCCACAGTCCTTGTCCCACTTCAGTGACCAATGGATGCATTACCATGTACTTCACCGCTGATTCGTTCCAAAAAATTAGAGCATTCGGGATCCTCCACCATCTCTTTAGTTCTGATTTCATGTCTTTACTAACAGTCTACAATTCAAATGACTAAATATTCCTATATAATGCTAGCAATCTGAAATTATTAGTCTCAAATTCACTACAACATATATTCGAATACATTTATTTATCTCTTAAGGAAAAACAATTTCAATTCCAGAAGCTCGAGAGCTGCAACCAGCACTCTGATACCAATCTGTAACATACACGTGTTACTCACATAAACAATTTATAGTATAACACTATAAAAATGAGATTTTATTTTATACATCTAATTAATAGCTTCATTGTTTTCATTATTTACCCATAAACATTATTCTACAACAAGGGAACTCTGCCCCTTCCTTCCAAGATCTCCACCTTCACCAAACCATGGCTTGAAACAAATCAAGGTTCAACTCTATATTTTCCCAGAGTTCAAGTGAAGACTAACCATCCCTTAACAGGGTGAAGGATAACACATAAGCAACATACAGAATGACAATAAGTTATATGAACATACCACAGCCTGCAGATTTAGCAACACAAAATAATCTCATTCATGGGAAAAACAACCAATCATACATTCAGTACTCATATCCAAATTTTTTCCTATCATTCTATGAAAACAACATGAGCCATCCATTCATCAATAAGGGTATGACAACATAAGCTTACATGAGGTGCATAAATTAAGTATAACCATTACATCTTTCACATGAAAGATTCATAGTGCAAATCACTCATGCAATTGAGGAAACATCCAACATGGATACAACCATCTTCATAGGCTTATACATAGCATAATTATGGCTTACATTTAATTGCAACCTTCATTCAACGATTAGGTAGATTCTCCTCTGTGAAACTGGCCTTATCATATGGTAAATCCTCCTCTCTAAAGGCGACCTATCGATAAACATAACAAGCATAATATATCATATGAACATTAAAATTCATCCACAGAAACACTTATCTAAAATTCACATAATTGTTGTAACTAGCTGCATGTGAGCCACGCTCCACCCAACCTTGGAACTTGTCCAGCTTGTACTATTTCATCTCCCAAGTTCACCCCCGAGCCGAGAACTAGAGATTAACCCAAGGTGTCTCACCAACCCCCTCAACTCACTCACAGAGTCAAAGGTGTAAATAGTAGGGAGAATGGATATAGATAGGGGTTCAACAAAACAATAGTTGGATATCCAATTCCTTGTTAATTCTGCAATTAACCCACATAGTTCCTTCCCTTAAACGCACACTAATACACTTCACTGCAAGCGTCGAAATTCACTCAGATTCTCATGCACAATTTCCAATTGGCTGGTGTATGCAAACAAGGAAATCAAAGCCAGATCAGGTTAACTCAGCATAATCGTTTTGAGGTTTCCACATAGGGATTTTTCCAAGTTTTCATTGCTCTGCTCATTCCGCAGGCATCTACCTTGGACTCCCTTGTTTGCCTCACTGCGTCTGCGTGCATTCTCCAGACCGACGACAACCCCTGGTTTGTCGGAATTGTTCACTGAAGTAACCCCATGTCCACCTTTGGGATCCCACGTGGCTATCCCAAAGGTACATGTTACTTCCCATCCCAAAAGCATGATTAGCCACTTAATCTCAACATTGAATAATAATTAATAATATTTAATTATTAATTAATCCCCCATTAAGAATATGGCTTAGGAATATGTGCTTTGGGGATTTTATCATAAGGTTAAGAAAACGAGGTTTAAGGAGACAAGGTACATAGGTAAACCTTACGCCCTCACAACCCTCGATTAATATCTGGATCTCCTCTTCAGCGTATTGCTCATCATGCAGCAAGCTGGTATTTGTATTAAAATAATATCTTGGTATGTAAATACTTCATAGCAAATTGTTCAAAATACAATATCAGTCTTTATCTCGTCCAAGGGTGTTACACTCACTAACTATCCTCTTTACCAGCACTCAGTGGATATCGTGGCCTCAGGCCATACCTTTGAGTGGCCCTGCATATCTCATTTCCTACTTTCTCCTTTGGGCTCTATGCCCAATATCTCTGTCATTCATGCGTTAGTGTTTGGAGTATATGTCACTTTTATTTTACATTTTAACTTTTTTTTTAATTTTAGGTACGGTAAAAGGGATAAGGGAAGAATAAAATTTTAAGTAAATGCGTATAATGTAAAAGGGATGGGGTCATGGGAAATTCTAGTTATTTTTCTTATGGGACATAGGATAGAGGGTAATAATGAATATGGAGGATATCATAGAGAGAAATCCTTTTAATATTCATTAATGTGGCTAATGCAAGAGGAAGGGAAGGGTATTTTATGCAAAGGGGTTGACAAAGGGTTAAGAATGAGATATAAAATCAAGAAAGGGGAAAGGGTTTTAAGATATTAAAGAGGAAGGGGGAAGTAATAATTTTATCTTTTCGACCATGGAAATTGGTGTTTATTATGAAGAGGGACCCAAGGGGTAATTTTGAAATTCTAGAAATGGGTGTGATGATGATATTGATAATGGATGAATTTAATGGATGCAAACTTGGAATAATTTTAACTCACAAGACTCAAAAGACCATGACATGCTGAAACTTTGACAGAGTGTTGAAAGGTTCAAATAGACTCAATTTTGGCCAAATAAAATATGGAGATGATCAACATGGCGAATTGAATGTAATGACATAAAAACCTTGACATGATGACACCCAAAGCGAGAAACGACAAATTTCCACGATGTAAATGGACTGGACTATGTCAACACTGAGATATAACTTGGTGGATCTATCGAAGTGATCAAATGGAAGATAAAATGGAAATGAGGTATGGACATGACAAACACATTGCTCTGGACATGGTGGTATAAACCGAATGATTTTTCAAAAAGTTCAATAGGTTCTCCTTTGGCATCATTCTCCGACCTCTTTGGAAGCATGTCGATGTTGAGCATCAATGTCTATCCCAAAACAAAAAAAACACAACAACACAGGACAACTTGACAATATTGATCAATACGTAACCATGAATCAGGTATATGTACTCATTTTCATCCCCAAAAAGGGAAAGCAGTGAAAAGAGTAAGGATAGCATTCAGGAATGGTGAAGCAGAGGGAAGAAAGAAGTGTTGGGAAACCACAATAGAAAGACAACAATTGTTCAACATACCCCATGATGATCACTAGGAATTTCCCAGTGGTTATACCTTTTCCATGCCTCTTCCCTTCTAGTATACATGGCTAAACTTTACCAATGAGAATAACATCTAAACAACCTGGCGAAAGTGTGTAGTGGCACATAATACCGAATGACATCCAGATTATGTAAATCAATGAGGCATATTTTAATTAAAATACAAACTAATTGTACAATCAAAATAATGCTAAGAAACAATGCAAAGAAATAAAAATAACATAAGGAAGCAAAGAACAAGGAAAAATAAATGTAACACCCTTTTTTGTGTTTTTGTGATTATTTTATTTATTTTATTTGTCAGTGTTCAGAGGGATCTGGACAACATTAGGGATTTAGGACTGATCCATTTACCAAATGGGATTTAATAACCTCTCCCAGTGGTCCTTTAATCGATAAGCATTGCTCCCCAAGCTTTGAGTTATGGTAAAAGGGCCTAGCCATAACTTATAAATTTCATATGTTTACCATTTTCCTCGTGGATGGAATCCCACAAAATCACTCTTTGACAAACTCAAAATGTCCTCTCCTTTTCTTTCCTATCATGGCATTTATTAATCGTTGCTTTCTGCTTCTTCATATTCTCTAATGCTATATCTCTTTGCTCTTCTAGAGCTAAGACAACATTGAACCTATGAAAAATGGGACTACCATCCAACTCCTCAGTAAAAAAGGTTAACAGATATGTATAAATATCAAGCTTGGCTAGCATAATAGAATCTTGTCCATAAACAAGCAAGAAACCGGTCTCACTGTGACTGGTCTTGGAAGTTGTGTGGTCATCCCATAGGGAATAAGTTAGATGAAGATGCCACTCCTTGGGATTTCCACCCATTAATTGCTTGATGTGTTTGATAAGGTTCTTATTTGTTGACTCATCCAAACCGTTTCCCTGAGGGTAATAAGGGGAAGAGGAGGAAAAAATGATGTTATAATTTTGGCATAACCCCAAGACCTCTTTCGAAATGAACGCACCCCCATTGTCACTGACGATCTCAAGTGGTAAACCAAAGCGAGAAAAAATATTCTCTTGAAGGAAGGAAACCACTTGTTCACCTTTAGAATTCTTTAGAGGAACAACCTCAACCCACTGGGTAAAGTAATATATTGTTGTAAGAATGAAAATATGACTAGTGGAGAAAGGAAAATAGACAAGACCAATAAATTCTAAACCTCACTTTGATAAAGGATAAGTCCAATCACTAGATGTAAGGGTAAAGAGGCGATGTTATGACGACTTGTGGTACATCGACAATGATTGGAATTCCACACATATATGTAAGCATTGCGAAAGATAGTAGGCCAATAAAACCCATAATCTATGATTTTGGGGGTGGTTTCCTTGGTAGCATAATGGTCACTACAATGAAACTGGAGATGGGCTCCGTCATGAAACTCATGAAGAACAGTCTGGTATTGATATTTACCAAGGAAACGAAGAATCATACAATCGATATGATGACAGAATAGACATCATTTTAGTATGAAATACTTGCTCCTTTCGAGTCTTAGTTTCTTTCTCTCGTTGGATTTCATCTTGGGAGGAAATATATGCATATCAAGATACTCTATGATATTGGTATACTAAGGGAGAACGATGACGTCATGATCCATATCGGAGTACTCAATGGAAAATACTGAGAACACGGGCTCGTAGTCCTCTATAATGTCTCGTCAATCAAGCTATGGGTTTTGGGCTAGAAGGACAGATAAATCATGACCTTTTACAGTTTTGGCAATAGTGAACTCTAGGTCAAACTCTTAGATCTGTGAAAACCAACTCGACAACTTTCAGTACAGAAGGGTTTTAGACAAAAGGTGCTTCATGGTAGGGAGAAGGACTTTAAAAATTGTATGTCTTCGTAGAACAAAGTGAAAAAACTTCGTTAGGGTAATGACTAAGGCCAACACATGATTTTCAATCAAAGGAAAATTGACCTCATCCCTAGACAATATTTGAATCATGAAAGAAACATATTTATCATGATATTCAAAGTCAAGATGGATAAGAATAACATTGATGGCCTATTCAATCGCATTGGTATAAATATGGAAATCATGATCGAAATTAGGCTTTGATAACACATGGCTAGAAGAAATGGCATTCTTGATATTCTCAAAGCTAGAATGCTCCTTATCATTCCATTGGAATACCACTTCATTTTGCAATACAAAATGAATGGGATTTATTATCTGAGCAAAGTTGGTCGCAAGTCGTCAGACAGAATTAATCCTTCCCTTGAGTGATTTGACAACATTCTTAGAAGTGGGAGGAGGGATATTTAGTATGGAAAATATACTTTCAGGGTCAATTGTCACTCCTTGGTCAGAGATGATGTTCCCTAACAACATGCCCTCTATAGAGAGAAATATTGACTTGTTGGGATTCAAGAAATACCAAACTTCATCCATTTGAGGAATACCTGACAAAGGTGGTCGAAATAATCATCCCACTTCTCTGAATAGACAATTTGTTCATCAAGGAATATTTGAATGATCACCTCTATCAAGTCATCAAAATTTATATGATCTCCCTTTGGAAGGTTGCACCGATGTTGATCAAACCGAAAGGCATATGATTGTAAGTAAAGGTACCCCATCAAGTGCTAAAAGAATTCTTGTAATGATCCTTGGAGTTGATTTTTATCTTGTTATATCCTAAAAATCCGTCTAGGAAGGACAACATCTCAAAACCAACTACTTGATATAAGATAGCATCCATGAATGGTAAAGGGAAGTTATCTTTGACACTAAACTTGTTAAGGTCCTTCAAGTAAACACAAAGGAAAATGTCTTCATTCTTTTTCTGAACTATAACAAGGTTGGCAACCCATTTAGAATAATGTACATGGAAAATGATGTTGGCCTCAAGAATCTTATAAATTTCATTCGGGATAACGACATCAAAATTAGGATTAAAACCTTGTGTTTCTTTTGTTATGTACCAGAAAAAATCCTTTGTCCAATGTAATGGGGTGTTATATGACACATAGATAAAAGCCTCCGAGGTCTTTGTAAGACCATGCAAAGATATCCTTGAATTCCAAGAAGAGGGAGATAAATTTCTCTTTCTCCTCCTGGGTACATTGGGTTCCTATATGCAATAAATTTGGTTCTTCTTCAGAATTGACATTAATAGGAATGGTAGGGCCTTCCTTACACTTGGAGGGTTTGGGACTGGGAATTGGATTCTTAGGAACATCATTTGATGTGAAAGTACTCTCAAGTGGAAGAAAATATTTAGGATTGACATTATTCTCATGGTTGATAATCCCATGAGGAGGAAATATTTCATCTCCTTGATCATCCAAGAATTAACAAATCTCGCCATCATTCTTGAATATTTGTGAAGACTCATCATTTTCTAGTACAAAGGTGTGATATATGTAGGTATCTTTATAGACAGGTTTATTTTTTGAGCGTTGTTGACAAGGGCTAGAAGAAAAGGTGGCCATTTTGTCAACTTCCATGTTTAGCTTGTGATTGACATAGGTAAGGTTAAGCGAGAGAAATAAATCCATAAGAGAGCCAGTGGCTTGAAGATACCTTAAAAATATCTTCCAGGATGGTCGATGGGTTCCCTTGATCATGTTTATGAACAACTCAAAGACTATGAAAACATGAAGATGTCAACAACTCAATTCTGATGCTTTTTAGAGACCTAAAGAAAGAACTTCAATTTCCGCGAGATTATTTGTGCGCTGGAAGTTCAGGAGGAATCAAAACTTGTAAGGATTTCCAGAAGAGGAAAAGAAAATAATACCAATACTGTTTCCTTTGCTAGAGGAAGCACCATCGAAATGCATATCCAAGCTTGATCGTCTTTATTATAGGAGGGGAAAAAATTTTGGGTTCTTCCTCTAGGAAAACATAATAAGTACCAATACCATACTTGATATATCCAATCTCTATATTGGGAAAATTTTCAACAAAGTGCGAGTTCCAAGGCTCATTATTAATGATGAGGTTCTTCCTATTGTGAGAAATACTAAGGTGAGTTCCATTGAAGCTCTAATAACCCCCAGTCAAGTACTTCCATTCTCGACCTAGGATCACAGAAAATTCGCTAATTGGCATATTGACGACTAGGAAATTGCATGTGGTTTTGACCTCAGGTTGGGCATACATGGCAAGAGTGATGTATTTAATTCAAACAATGATGGGTTGGGTTTTATTATTAAAAGTAAGCATGTAGCCAAAAATTAGAGAATCTGAGAGACCATTGATGTCTGAGAGATATTAGAGGTTGGAATTGCTTGATAAACCCAATGTAGGCAAAGATATTTGAAGGTTTAGAAACTTGGACCTTTCTATGCCCACTCTGAATAACACTCAAGGGAAGGGGTTCCCTAGGTATCGTGTAGCAGTGAAAGGGACCTTCCTTGTGTTGAGTGTGCTAGGTATTGTGGGTTCCAAGTATGGCTAATACCAATTTAGATTCATGTAGTTCTGTGGTTGAGCTCGCTGGCTTAGCATTCACCTCCTCGTCTCTTCGCATGCTTGATAAACCCACCTATGCACTGGATTAGCATGAATGTGATTCCATATGGATGTGAGTGAGCCCGTATAGTTCTTCCTTAGTGGATACATATCCCATCTCTGGGGTGGCCTCTCAATAGAGAGATAAAGTGTTGGGTAGAGTTCCTATGGCTGGGTGGAACGTTGCTCTTCTATAGCCAGTTTCTCGGACACATTCAACTAAAAGATAAGTCTTTATGGTTAATTTATTGTTGTGTTGAATGTGCATGAATTATGGTTATTATTAATATTCATGTGATAAGTATGATGGTATATGCATGTTGTGTGTGTGTTTGTGTGTGTGAGAGAGAGAGATGACTTATTTTTGGTATGTAATTTTAATATGAATCTGCACACACATTTAAATGTTTATAAATTTTGTAATATGGCCATGGGGGGAAAAATTAGAACCCCTGTAATTCGCTCATGTCCCCTCCATTGGTCAGATCGATGGGTGGGGATGTGACACATCACTGTAATTTTGTTTAAATATCCTACCAATGAATTCTAAAATATGGAAGCACTCATATCATGAATGCATCCATACAATGAACATTAAATCCATGCACACAAACATTTAAATTAAAAAAATATGACAAAATATCAACCATGGCATTCATAACACAAATGAGGACCTATCTTTTTAAAGGGGATATATTGTTCCTCCAACTAGATGCAAATTAAAGAGATTCCTTCCATCCATAAGAACTCTATCACCCTTGATATTTCTATGGCAAAGGCCACCCTTGAGTTGGGATATTAGTCCACAAGGGTGAAACTCCCCAAGACATATAATTACGACAAAACGAAGATAAATATCTAGTTCCAAACCCTCTGTTAGCACTCGAATTGCACTGGGTTTTGAAGATGGTTTTGGTGAAGAAAAGGGAATTGCAGGATCATAAAAAATTCCAAAAGAAGCCAAACTCTTAGGTCATATCCCCCAGAAGTGGAAAATCAGAACACAGCGCAATAGATTTAGCCAAAGGAGAAAATATTGGGAAAAATATAAAGGTCCATGGTAACTAGAGGTCAGATAGTAGGCTAATGAGCCAGCAGCACACAGAAGCATGCATAGACAGCTCAGATTAAATAACCCAAAGATCTACGGCCCTGGGCCCTTGGCACAAAGTCGAATTGGAAATGTTATAGGCACGGATGAAGTGTTATCCAATAGGAAGATTCCTAAAGAAATCAATGGCATAGATCGACGAGAGCAGATATCTACGGTGAAAAATTGATGGTGGTAATCTAACATGTGCGGAAAAAGATTGTGTTCCAAATCATCACGATTCGACTAAGTGTCATGCTATTTTCAACGGCGTAGATCTAATGGAGATAGATCAACGGTCTGGAACAACGGTGGTGATTTTAATCGCCATCATGTTAAGCATGCCCAAAATTGTCGCGGTCGGTAAAGGCACATCATCTAACGGTCAAGATTGGAGTTGTGTACCACGAAATTGAAAACCACAAAGGCTGAAATATACGGTCCTGATCCAATAATGGGTTTCAACAGGTGATAGACATCTTTGCTGCAAATCAATGATTGCCACATGGGCTAAGCCACCTTAGCACCATCAGAGGTCCTTTCTATTTGGCCCGAAAAGCACTGTCAAACATGTCTTGCGTCAGTTCTCACCTCAATCATCATGTCGAATCATTTGGAGGGTCTAGTCAGAGGATCATAGAAAAATAATTCACATGGGGACATCGTCGTTATCAATCGTTATAAACCTAATTCCCTGGAGTCTCAACTCACGTCCAATTCTGAAAAGGTGGCGAGTTCATCTATTCAGATATTTTGCAGTTAGTATCAGAGCATGGGGAGAGATCAGGGATGCAAAGTAGTAGTGGTACTAGAGCATGTGTTTTCTGAGATGGAGGAGGAACATATTCCTCTACCACTGGTAGTTTTTGACCATGTGGCAGATGGTCCCATCCGCAAATCAGAAGATCGCAAGAAACGACAGGTGTGTTGGAATTTTCAGCAGTAGAAGAGAAGGAAAGAAGCCCATGAAGAGGAAGAGCAGGAAATCTGATAGAGTTTGGACATTATCAAGGACTTAATACTCCCCACTAAAGAGATTCCCCCTGCTCCCCCACTGAAGGAAGCCCAAACAAAAGTTTCCTTCGATGTAGGTGATTTTCTTGATTGGTATGGTTAGGTGAAATCCCAGGACTAAGATGGCGACGTTCTTATGTTATTTGCATCTGACCACCCAGCAAAGTCTATTTTTGGCTACATTAGTATACTCCTTATCTCCAATTTTGAAAGACTTAGAATGTCTGTAAACCTATTTTTGGAAGCCGGTATGGCCGTGGTTGGTCTATTATTTGTAATTTTCATTTCTACAGTGTGCTGTCACGAATGGTGAAACACACCTGGTGGGAAGCAGTTCGCTCTTAGATATTTCTGATGTTCAGGTTAAGAGCTCAGAGGTATTAACTAAGCAATCAGCTAGAGTAGAGGCAACAAGTTGGAGTTTTTATCTTTCTGTTTTGTTTTTTGTTGAAGTAGTTGGTCATATAGTAAAATAGGCCAGTAAATGTAAAAAGAGGTTAGGCCTATACTGCCTGTGTCTGTTTTGAAATTGTAACGGAAAAATGCCTTGGTTAGCTGTCAATTAGGTGTCAAGTAAATGAAACTATTTTTTGTTCAGGAGAGAGCCGAGACTAGAGCCGAAAGGGCATCTATAAATTCATTGCAATTGAAGACAGAAGGGTTGAAAACTTTTTGAAACTTTGTGTATTGTTCTATAAGACGCTTATGAGCTATTTTGAATAAATTTTTGCAGAGTTGAGCCGATGTTTTTTAGGGATTCTTGTGTAATTGGTCATGTAGTCTGCTCTTTCTTCTTCTCCTCTTGTGTATTGTGTATCTTTCATTGTTATTTCCAGTCTGTAATATCTCTTCATACTTGGTGCAGTGTCATAGTTAAGAAGAATTCATACAAATTATGCTTTGTTTACCTCATTCCAAGTATTGCACAAATGATTTCTACTAAAGTTGGTGCAGGATTCATTATTGTATGCGTTGTATCGATGCATTGTTTCTTTCTCTTCTGTTTCACCAATTAAAATCACTTTGACTACAAGTTGTTTGTTACCTTTCCCGTGTTTAAATGCATTCGCAAAGCATTTGTAAATAAATGTTCAGAGTTTGTTTAATGTGACTCCATTTCCCAATAGAGATTCATGTGTTTCAACCAAACAAAGTTTAAATCATTTTGTTCCAGCATAAATCTTATATTCTATGTATGTTGTAATTGAATATTTTGAATGATGAATGCTGGTGTACATTTTCACTGTTGATTCCTTTGATTATTTCCATTTTTTATGAGTTATAGAGAGAGCCATCTCTGTTTGTGTTGGGTCAGTAGCACAAGCTAAAGATTGGTTAGTGGTTACCCCGAATTGCCTTCTCTCACAACCTTGGGGGTTAATTTGGGTGTTAACAAATTGCCGCCGCTACCGGGGAGCGATTGTCTTATCATCCCTGGGAGAATGACAAAGGTTTCATATCTGAATGATGATGGTGAACAACGGTTAGACATTGAGAAGGGTGTATCATTCACCTGGCGACTCCACTCATCAAAATCCCAGTATGAAGGTGACTCCACTGGGAAGATCGGTGACTTTATATCAGAATTGAGATGTTGAAAAGTTTCATGGCGACTCCACATTAAAGAAATCCATTTTTTCATTGTTTCACAGGCTGGTCTGCTCAGTTTTCAATCAAAATTTGCAGACTCCACTGGAGAACGAGCTCAGCTGCCTTAAACATGGAAGAATCAAGACCCAGGTATCAAAGTGTCAATCTCTTCAAATAGGTCTTGTTCTTCTATGTTGGTTTCCTTTTACCCTTATATAGATATATCAAAAAATTCCTGTCTCACCTAAGAGCTCTAGGTCATGAGAGAGCCTCCTTTCTATATCCTTCACTAGATTTTGAAACTGTACATTCTCCTTTCACCCATAGAGCCGATCCCATCCCTTATTTTGAGCCATGTAAAATCCATAACCAGCCTTGCAAATCCCAAGAGAGTAAGGATGATGATATTCTCCCTCTACTTACTCCTTTTCCTTCTAGATCTCAGCTGAGATATAGCCCTTTAAGGCTGCCCCCTGTTCTTCACGAATTTCTTCCAAATACCATAATTACCTTCCTGTTTTTTATGGAGAATCCGAAAGCCTTACTGCTGAAAGACAACTTCAGGGTTTTGATAATTTTCTGGACCTTTTTGAAGTAGAGCATGATAATGTTTGTATAAGAGTTTTTGCCCAATCGCTCTGAGGAGATGTGAAGAAATGGTTTAAACATCTGCAGTTGGAATCTATTGATACATGGGAAGAGTTATCTATTATATTTTTAGAGTTTTGGGGTAAGAGAAGGTCATGGGACCTAGTTCTTTCAGAGTTTTACTCCATGAGAATGCAAGAAGATGAAACCATGTCTAGCTTTAACAAGAGGTTTGCAAGCTTTTATTATAATATGCCAAAGGAAATTCAGCCCCTAGAGAATGCTGCTAAATTATACTATGCGTCTACCTTTCCTACTGGTTTATCTTTTTCTTCTTTTGGAGAGGAGATCTTCCAATTTGCAACATATGTTCATTGATGCATGGGAGGTTGAAGACAATCTTAGGATGTCTGGGAAAATTTCAAACCTAGATAATGGTAAAAGAATTGAAGAAGAGATAGGATTCGAAAAGAGACATGAACAAGGAGAGTTTACTATGCATCCTAATATTTTTCACGATGAGCAGAGAGGTAATCAGTCCGGTGATGTGCCAAGAAAAGGTAATTTTGATCTATTTTTTGTAAATCACAATCAACCTACTGAAGATTCTGTTGGTGATGGTTTTAAAGAAAATTTCAGTCCACCTAAGTATGATGAGTATCAAGAAGACTGCTTGGGTATTGTACCAACTGAAAACTTTACAAGTTCTAGGGCAGTTAGTGAAGAAAATATAATCACTATCCAGGATCCGACCTCTGAAAATAAACATGCTGAAAATGATTGTTTATCCTTCTGTTATTCTTCATTTGAATTGATAAAGCAAAGTATCAAGGCTTCTAATAAAAAACAAAAATCTAAGATGGAAAGCTTCATAAACCTTTTTGAATTGGATGATAAAAAGGAAGAGCAAGTATGCAATCAGTCCCAACACTTAGAAGAAGCAGAGGTTTGCAATAGGGAGGAGAAGTACAAAGCAGAAAATTAGGACTCTCTTTCACATTCAGAATTTGTATGTCGAGAATAGTTTGTTTCACTTGATTTTATTGAAAAAACTAATGATATTTCTGCTGCATTTGGTGAAGAGGATCAAGTTTTAAATTCTGAAATTTCGGATGAAATTGTTGATTTCTCACTTGGAAACTATCCAGAGAACTCCTTCCTGGATTTCGTTGAAAAATGGTTGGACAGTGTCCAAGAGAGTCTGCTATTGGAGCAACCCTGTCGTGACAAACAAATGACATATTTTTTTGAAGGTTATCATGTCTTTTATGATCCAGTGGCTAATTATATGGAAGAAGTTTGCAATGGTAGAGGTTGGTTGTATCTTTTCCTCAAATATCAAGATCCCTATCTTACCCCTCTGCCATTGGGTTCTTGTGCTCTAATTCTGATTAAGCCTGAGCATAAAATGTTGTCATTTGACGATTTGTTGGAATGGCTTTACTGGCATTTTTCTGTTACCTGAATAAGCGAAGGGTTTTACATCTTAGAGTAGGTAGCTAGTTTGAATAAGCTCACATCTGAGCATCTTTTATAGCATACTTTCGGCAGGTATAGTTTCAGTTTCCGTTCTTAGAGAAGTTTCCAGTTTGGACTTTAGAGTATCGCCTAATGGATCAGGCACTTGGTCTATGGGGTTCTTTGCTACCTCGCAGGGAGGTTAGCATCCCCGACTGGAGCCAGTTGTTAGCACTCGAATTGTGTTGGGTTTTGAAGAGGGTTTTGGTGAAGAAAAGGGAATTGTAGGATCATAAAATTTTTCAAAAGAATCCAAACTCTCGGGTCATATCCCCCAGAAGTGGAAAATCAGAACACAGCGCAGTAGATTTAGCCAAAGGAGAAAATATTGGGAAAAATCTAAAGGTCTGTGGTAACTAGAGGTCAGATAGTAGGCTAATGAGCTAGCATCACGTGGAAGCATGTGTAGAAGGATCAGATTAAATAACCCAAAGATCTACGGCCCTGAGCCCTTGGTGCAAAGTCAAATTGGAAATGTTATAGGCATGAATGAAGTGTTAGCCAATAGGCATATTCCTAAAGCAATCAATGGCATAGATCGACGGGAGCCAAGATCTACGGTGAAAAAGTGATGGCGCTAATCTAACATGCACGGAAAAATATTGTGTTCCAAATCACCGCAATTGGACTAAGCGTCGCGATCTTTTCAACGCGGAGATATCACAGAGATAGATCAACGGTCCAGAACAACGGCAGTGATTTTAATCGTCGGCATGTTAAGCACGCCCAATATCGCCACGGTTGGTAAAGGCACATCATCCAACGGTTAAGATTGGAGCTGTGTGCCGCTAAATTGAAAACCATAGAGGCTGAAATCTACGGTCCTGATCCAATCACGGGTTTTCAAAGGTGATAGACATCTTCGTTGCAAATCAATGATTTCAGCATGGGCTGAGCCACCTCAGCGCCGTCAGAGATCCTTTCTATTTGGCCCGAAAAGCACTGTCAAACATGTCTTGCGTCAGTTCTAGCCTCGGTCATCATGCTGAATCATTTGGAGGGTCTAGTCAAAGGATCATAGCAAAATAATTCTCATAGGGACGTCATCATTATCAATCATTATAAACCTAATTCCTTGGAATCTCAACTCATGTCCAATTCTGAAAAGGTGGCGAGTTCATCTATTCGGATATTTTGCAGTTAGTATCAAAGCATGGGGAGAGATCAGGGATGCGAAGTAGTAGTGGTACCAGAGCATGTGTTGTCTGAGATGGAGGAGGAACATATTCCTCTACCTATGGTAGTTTTCGACCATGTGGCAGATGGTCCCGTCCGCAAATCAGAAGATCCCAAGAAACGACGGGTGTGTTGGAGTTTTCAGCAGTAGAAGAAAAGGAAAGAAGCCCATGAAGAGGATAAGCTCAAAATCCACTAGAGTGTGGACATTATCAAGGACTTAATACTCCCCAGTAAAGAGATGCCCCCTGCTCCCCCACTGAAGGAAGCCCAAACAAAATTTTCCTTCGACGTAGGTGATTTTCTTGATTGGTACGGTCAGGTGAAAGCCCAGGACTAAGATGGCGGCGTTCTTATGTTATTTGCATCTCACCACCCAGCAAAGTCTGTTTTTGGCTACATAAGTATACTCCTTATCTCCAATTTTGAAAGACTTAGACGGTCTGTAAACCTATTTTTGGAAGCTGGTATGGCCGTGGCTGGTCTATTATTTGTAATTTTCATTTCTACAGTGTGCTATCATGAATGGTGAAACACACCCGGTGGGTAGCAGTTCGGTCTTAGATATTTTTGATGTTCAGGTTAAGAGCTCAAAGGTATCAGCTAAGCAATCAGCTAGAGTAGAGGCAGTAAGCTGGAGTTGTTATCTTTCTATTGTTTTTATTTGTTGAAGTAGTTGGTCATATAGTAAAAGAATCCAGTAAATGTAAAAAGTGGTTAGGCCTATACCGCCTGTGTCTGTTTTGAAATTGTAACAGCAAAACGCCTTGGTTAGCTGTCAATTAGGTGTCAAGTAATTGCAACAGTTTTCTGTTCAGGAGAGAGCCGAGCCTAGAGCCCAAAAGGCATCTATGAATTCACTGTAATTGAAGACGGAAGGGTTGAAAACTTTTTGAAACTTTGTGTATTGTTCTGTAAGACGCTTATGAGATATTTTGAATAAAGTTTTGCAGAGCCGAGCCAGTGTTTTTTAGGGATTCTTGTGTAATTGGTCCTCTAGTCTATTCCTTCTTCTTCTCCTGTGTATCGTGTATCTTTCATTGTTATTTCCAGTCTGTAATATCTCTTCATACTTGGTGCAGTGTTATAGTTAAGCAAAATTCATACCAATTATGCTCTGTTTATCTCATTCCACTTATTGCACAAATGATTTCTACTAAAGTTGGTACAAGATTCATTATTGTATGCCTTGTATCGATGGATTGTTTTTTTCTCTTTTGTTTCACCAATTAAAATCACTTTGACTACAAGTTGTTTGCTACCTTGCCCCTGTTTAAATGCATTCACAAAGCATTTGTAAATAAATGTTCATAGTTTGTTTAATGTGACTCCATTGCCCAATAGAGATTCATGTGTTTAAACCAAACAACGTTTAAATCATTTTGTTCTAGCAGAAGTCTGATCTTCTGTGTATGTTTTAATTGAATATTTTGAATGATGAATGCTGGTGTACGTTTTCATTGTTGATGCCTTTGATTATTTCCAGTTTTCATGAGTTATAGAGAGAGCCCTATTTGTTTGTGTTAGGCTAGTAGCACAAGCTAAATATTGGTTAGTGGTTACCCCGAATTTCCTTCTCTCACAACCTTGGGAGTTAATTTGGGTGTTAACACCCTCTAAATATTTGATTCTGTTGATGCACAAAATGATTTTGGAAAAAAGAGTGAATAACACCCTTGAAGGGCTATTCAATGGGTAGATGGGTATGTAATCCTTGGTTTCTTTAAGCCCTCTTATAGATATGATTCACGGGATAGGTTGATCAACCAAATCATAAATGAATGATGGGGAAACAAAGTGTGCGATATGAAATGCATTATACATTCTGAAGATCAAATGTGTTAGTACAATGACCAAGCATGTGCAACTATCTAAACATGCATGTATGTGTTCCTAAGACTAGAGTCATTAATTAATAAAAGAATAAGGAACGTAATGATACAATATAATTTTTAAAGTATATAATAAAGCTATGAAGTGAAATATTATGAGAAAGTAAACATTAGTCAGTTCATAAAAAGGATAAATAATTCAACATTTTCTAACACTTGTGTTAGTTTAATCAGCTGCACCAAAAATGCAAGAAGAAATCTAAAATCAAGTCAAATTCATATTTATAAATGAATTCAAAGTTTAAGCTCCTTTAATGAAATAATTGCACTAAATAAGTAAGAAACTTTGTGTTTTATGCGTTAGTATAAAAACAAAACAATAATTTGTACTTTTTTTTACACTTAAGTAGAGTTAATTAGTTTCTTTAAGAATGCAAAAGAATGCTACAGTTCCCTTATAGTCTAAATTTTTAAATGTCGTCAAAACATTGGTTTGATTAATGGAAGATTTAATGCTTTGGAAGCTAAAAATTTGCACTTCATATGTTTATGAAAAATGAACTCAATAAATATGATTGATTGCATAAATGAAAGAATGAGACAAAAAAAATATAACAACTACTTTCATCTGAAAAATGAAGTGCGAGAAAGGATTACAACTAAAGGTTAAAAAAATAGTATTATATACAAGTTATTAAGAGAAATAGTCAAATAATAACTCCTGAATAAATTTTATTGATAACAAATCCTTGACTTATACATTAGATGTGGATTGTTGGACTTCATCTTCTTACGGGTTCTTTGGACTCCTTGAAGACTATTCTTATTCTTAAAAAGTATTTACACTATTTACAAAATTATTAGTGTCGAACCATAATCATGTAAGATTAGGTCTCCAACATTCCCCACCTTAATCAGAAGAGGTGTTTGTGAGCCCAATCATGTTTCTAAACTTTTCACTTTTCTCTTTCAAGCACTTTGGTGAAGATGTCTGCAATTTGCTCATTCATGGAACAATGTTGTAATTTGGGTATCTTGGCCCCTACATGATGTCGAATCTGATGGTACTTTGTGTTAATGTGCTTGGTTTGATCATGGAATCTAGGACTCTTGGACAAAATGATTGTAGAAGTGTTTTCGAATAGTAAGGGAGTGGAGTTGTCTTGTTTCTCCTGCAAATATTCAAGCATATTTTTGAGCCACACAATCTCCTTTGTTGCTTCTGCAATAGCCACATATTCTTCCTCTATTGTCGAATTTGCTAGAACTAACTGTTTTTGTGATCTCCACAAGATAGATGTTGATCCAAGAATCATGATATAGTCAAAAGTAGACACTCCTATCTCTTTGTATCCATCAAAGTTTGAATCAGAGTAGCTAACAAGTTTGAAGTCATCCACCTTAGAATAGTTGAGTCCAAATTCTTGAGTCCCCTTCAAGTGTCTTAGAATTCTTTTGGCGGCAAACAAGTTTCCTTCGCAAGGTTTTTGCATGAACCTTGAAAGGATGCCACCAACATATGAAATATCTAGTCTGGTGGTGGTAAGGTATATAAGGATTCCCACAAGTTGTCGATACTTGGTTGCATCCTCGAATTCTTTTCCTTCATTTGATGCGAGATTCAAATTTTGTTCCATTAGAGTGGAGTGAAGGTTGCATTCTATCATGCAAAATCTGTTCAACAACTCTCCAACATAATTCTTCTGGGAGATGAATATGTATTTAGGATGTTGAGTCACTTCGATTCCCAAGTAGTAGTGAATGTCCCAAATATTTCTTTCCAAATCCATTCTTCACTGATATTTCTTTATGGATGCAATATAGCTTTCATTGTTCCTTATCATCAAAAGGTCACATACATGCACCTTAAGATACACAATAGATCTTCCTACTTTCTTTACAAACAATGTTACGTCATCAAGAATAAAATGTTAGAAATTTAGATTTAGAAGATGCTCAGTTAGATTTTCATACCATGTGTGAGGTGCTTGTTTCAGGGCGTACAATGACTTGATGAGCTTACATACCTTATGTTCTTGACCTTTCACAACAAATCATTTTGGCTAAGACATGAAGACATTCTCTTTCTAGTATTTATTCAAGAAAGTTGTTTTCGTATCCATCTAATGAAATTTACACCCATTTTGTGCATCCAAATACAATAAGTTGCAGATGGTATCCCATTTTGATGTGGGAATGAATGTCTCTTCATAGTCAATTCCTTCCTTTTGTGCATAGAAATTTTCCACAGGACTTTCCTTCTACTTATCAAGTGAGCCATTTGACGTGAGTTTGTTTGTGTATACCCACTTGCATCCATTTGGTTTGGTTTCAATTGGAGTGTCGACTACATTCCATGTTCCATTCTTCATGATCATATCATACTAATTCTACATGGCATATTTTCACTCATCTCAAGCAACAACTTCTTCAAAGGAATTTGGTTCAAGGTTAGCAGATAAATCCAATTCACAATCATATGAGACATCCATGTCTTCTATATCACCTGAGTTTGAGTTGTCTACATCTCCTTCATCTTCTTGTCTAGTTGAAATTCTTGTTTCCTTCTTTCCAACTTCATCCAGATGGACACTTTCAAGTGTGTTTGTGGTCCATTTTGGAAGTTTTCGTGATGGCCTAGGTTGATCATGTAAGAAACATTCTTAGAACATATTTATTGAATAATATTTTATATAATTGGATGGTGATAGAATATGTTACATTGGTGTTCATAAATAAAATACACTAATGGGATACGTCATGATCTTTTATTAAATGATTGTGACTTATCACAATTACATTTAATTATTTATTAATACAAAATATTAATATTAGTAATATACATTTCGGTAAATGACAAGTCATCCTTTCCTCAAAATATTTGTCCTTGAAGCTTGGATTCTACTTGATTGATTGCGACTTTGGGGAGGTTGTTTAACTTGATGAGACACTTAGTGATTAACAAACCTTGTTTAATAGTTTGTGTTGAATAATTGTACCACAATTCAATAATTCTTGAAACAGTTGGTCACATTTCCATTCAAATTTTTCCATGCATAAGATTTTATAGATAAAAATGCAATGACTATTGGGAGTACTCTTATGAGTTTCCATTTTGATATTTTCATGATGGACTTGTGCCGTCGTGTTGATCTCTAATAATTTTGCATGCCTTGGTATGTCATTATTTTATAGCTGACATATTCCTTCCTTAGTGATGATCGATGGATCTTCAAACATTGATGAATATTTAGTTTCACTTGTTGTTGTCTCCTTATATGTAGTAGAAACTACTAACAACTTACTTAATTCAATTGGATTGGTTAAGGTGTCTTTATTTGTAGTTTCTATCTCTACTTTCAAGTTTGAAATAGCCTTACATTTTAAATTATTTATTTCATTAAATCGTGATTGATTAGGATTTTTCAAATGATATATTTACATGTCTTTATCTAACAAGGCCTTCTCCAATTGTTTCTTGGAATCCTTTTGTTCTTGTGATTCTTGATGACATTGAATTGCAACATCTTGCAGATCATCTATATCTTTGTGCATCGAAGGATCTTCTAGGATTTCATCTTCTACAGTATCACGATTAGGATTATTTTTATTGCCTTTATTTTCATTATTGTACTCTTCTATAATTTCACCTTGATTTTCCATACTCTGGACCTTATTCTTGTTCTCTATGTCTTTCTTTTTATCATCATTGTTCTCATCTTCCTTATAATGTTCTTGGCTTCAGTTTGGAATTTCAATGTGGCTTCTGATTCGTATTTATACTGGAGTTTCTCTAGACATTTTTATAGATTTTATAGTTCGAACATTTATGCAACTCATTTTTATTCCTTGTAAGAAACTGCATGCAAGAGTGACATAATCTTTATTAATTTTTGGTGCAGATGCATATTCATTACCAAGCATCCCATTTGAAGCATTTTGTTTGAAACATTGCTTCTTCTCCTTTCTTGTATTTGATTCACAAACCTTTGGTGAGGGGGGATGTAAGGAGTTGATTGATAATATTTTTGTTTTTTCTTTTGTCCTATATGTAGTGGCGATCCTTTGGTGAGGGGAGGGTATAAGGAGGAAATCGACATGCTTCTTCTTTTTTCCTCAATGTAGTATCAATTTTGAACCACCCCATATCATAATGAGGGTTCATTGTTTGATCGTCATCATTTATTTCTCTTGCTCTCTTTTTTTCATATGCCCTGCTGTGTATTATTTCTTGTCTTCATGATCACTCATTTTTTCTGTGATGACTTTACCAACTTCCTTGATTTCATCATCAATCGTTTCTTCCTGGCTTGATTCTTGGATGGTTTCTTGAGTTATCTTCATTTTCATTGTCTTTTTCATCGGTAATGTCGGGATTCTAAAAAAGAATTAGTTGCTGGATTATCTCAAGAAATATGAGTTTTCTCAAGAGTCATCAATGTATTTGGGGTATGTGATCAATGGAGGGGAACTCAAGATAGATCTCGCAAAGATGGAGGCCATTATAAAACATAAAATTCCTACTAATGTCATTGAAGTTGGGATCTTTGTTGGTGAAACACAATACCTATTGAAGTTTATCACTTCCTTTTCAATGGTTGTTGCATCACTCCACACCATAACAATGAGTGGTAATAATTTCCACTAGGGAAAGAATCAATAGAAATCTTTCGATGAACTAAAACAATATATTAGTCAAGCATCCGTTCTCCTATTTCCTAACTTGCAAGATCCTTTTGAAGTGAAGATAGATGCAAGTGGGTATGATATGGGAGTAATTTTGATGCAAGGAGGTAAGTTGGTACACTATCATTTTGAAATGTTTCATGGGGGGTCTTAAACTACCCTACCTATGATAAAAAAACCTCTATTACTTGGTTCAAGTTGTTAAGAAGTGGAAGCACTATTTGATGGGAAAACCATCTAATGGGAAAGGAAACCATTATCCACATAGATCACTAGCCCTTGCCGTATTTGTAGGCCCAAAGTAAGCTCTAACAAACTAGACATTACAAGTGGATGGGGGTTTTGTAATAGTTCCATCTAGTCATCAAGTATAAGAAGTAGAACACTAATAAGTTGAAAAACATGCTTTCAAGGCCACCCACATCCAATATTACAACTTTGGCAACTCTTACGCACATGGAACCGTTTATTTTTTATTAATACAAAGATGGATAGATAGAAGATGAGGACTTTAAGGAGGTGTTTCAACAGCTATAGGTCCAAATTCATGTAGAATAAGATGAAAATAAGTTTGATTCTCATCTCCATGATGGGTTACTATGTAATCTAGGCAAGCTCAATGTTCCTAAAGGTGAAATATTGCAGCTTATTGGAGAGGCGAACACCTCCAAATTTGCAATGCATTTTAGTGTTGTGAAGACAATTGAAAACTTACAAACGTATGTGTATTGGCCTAGAATGTAAGAATATGTAACACAATATATAAGATTATGTATAATCTCTTGTACTAGCAAGCCCAATAATACAAAAATAAGTCTATTCAATTCCTTACCTATACCCACTCGATCTTGGGAAAAATTTTCCATGGATTTTGTAGGTGATTTAGTGACCTCTAGGAAGGGACATGACTATTTATTTGTGGTATTTGATGGATTCAGAAAGATGTGCATTCTTATGTCTTGTGAAAATACCATCAAATAACAAGAAGGAAAAAAACATGTTCTTTGAGTAGGTCTAGGCACACTTTGGGATATCAAGGAGCATCATCTCACACAGAGATGCAATATTTCTTAGTGCCTTTTGGACTACACCTGGGAGAAGATCGACACTGAGTGGAAGAGATATATGACATTCCATCCACATATAGATGGTTAGATAGAAGTAGTGAATAGAATTTTGGTGTATAATTTGAGGGGCTATGATCATAATCATTTGAAGACTTGGGATGAAAATTTGATCTATATTCAACACTCTTATATAGAGCACTACACACTTCTACTGGTAACTCCCCTTCTAAAGCTTGCTTTGGGTATTTTTTCCTTCATTATTGGATATTGTATATGGAAAGTAAAGAGAAGTGAGGGAAGACACCACAGGAGAAGCATTGAAAGAAAATATTTGTTGAAAAGATTAGACTAATCCATTTATAGGTACAAGAGATACTAAATAAGTCACAAGCAAATTATAAGGCCAAACATGATTAACACAAAATTGAGAAATCATTCCAAGTGGGGGATATAGTTTGGTTATATTGGAATAAGGAAATACTAAAATATCCTAGTAAGAAGATCAAGGCTTTGTTGTATGTCCCTTTTGAAGTATCGGAGAAGGTGGGAGATAACACCTATAGACTCAATCTACCCCATACATGTGCATTTACACAGTACCAAATGTGGAAAAATTGAAACTCTATGAGCCTTCAATGTTAGATTAGGAGGTGGAGTAGGTCCTACCTATGATATAGGACTTAGCACTTGATGCTTAAGCAAAATTGGCATAAGACATAGTTTTGTAGAAGTCCAGAACAACCATATTGGGAAACATGACCTATGACATATTAGGTTGAAAGGACAACTTCCAAGAAAAGAAAAATGGTACTCCAAGGAGAAGGCAGAGGAAAATTTTCCTCAAATCATTAAGTAAATATTTGGTGGACCAAAATCCTCCCTAAATGGGGAGATGTGATTAGGTTGGGATCATAATATAATTTGTCATATATTTTGGTGCTTTTTGGTTGAAATTAGGATTGAAAAATGTTCGAAAACCTTTCATATTTATTTTGAGGCATCAAAATGGCATCTTTTTGTCTGAAACATATATAAGATGAGGATTATGTATTCTGCACACTGATACCTTTCCAATGGTGCAATAATTTCCTCAATTAGAGCTCATACACAAAAGTTATACTTCTTGCAAGTTAACCAACCTTGTTGACCACCTTGGTACAAATGGATGCCACACCAACCCATTATTCCAACGAGTGGGGCTAGCCATAAGTATACTTTCATGAATATTCTAGAAGGTCCAATCCTCATTAATAATTAAGGGTTGAGGAAGTAAAGAATGAAGAAGAAGGTCCAAACCTTAATAATAATTTAGGGTTGAGGAAGTAAAAAAAACTTAACCCTATACAATTATTTGGCTATATTATATACTAAGCTGTTAGGATGAGAAGGGGTTCCATTCTTAAGTATTGTACTTGTTTCTTAGCTGATAAAAACATCTAGGGGTGGTATTTTGAGAGCATAATAGAGGAGGGAAGAGATTCTGTAGTAGTCATTCATGTCATAGTGTCTAAAGGTAACTCCATAATGAGTGCTCACTCCTTTGTAAGTGCATTTTGATAACTGCAACAAAGAGAGATCAGGGCATATGCCTCACCTTCTAACTGGGTTGTCTCTCGTATTGGCTTTCCTAGTTTAAATCTTGTGTTCATTACGTGGATGGTGTGTTTATGTGTATGTTCTTTCATTTACATGATTAGTTTGCATATAAGATTCATTCTTCAAAATGTTATGAGATATGTTGTGATGAATTGTCCAAGTGGAATATCCATGACAATTTATAGATCATATAAATCAAACAATATTTTTCTAAGTAAAAACTTCATTAAGGCATATTAGAACTTTAGTATATCATTGAAAATTGTTACAGTTGGGGTTTCAAAGGTACTAATGTGATGTTTGGTGTAAACATTTGTGCTTTGTAGGAAGATCTAAGCAAGAAAGTAGACATTTTTTTCCTTCTATATATAGAAGTACGTATTGTTAGGATTATGGCTCGAAAGGGAGAACTATCCATTACAATCTCCATAAAGCTTCTATTTGTTACAGGGCCTTCAACAAGGCTACCTCCTTTGGATCATTTTTCTTCTTTGTGTGTCACTAATTCCTCCATTACACTCTTTGGCACAATCATGATTGGAACAAAATCACAACCACCAACTTGATGCGTGAAATGGTGGATCATCCATGAGTGGCTCTCTTTGAACACTGCAATATCCTTTGGTTTAAAAAATTATGATCTCAAATGTTCCCTCATTATAAAGGAACATTTTTGTTATGGTTTGAGATAGTAATTTTGGCCTACTCAAAAGTACTAAAATTGAATGACAATGCTAGGGTCATGAAGGCCTTTAGATTTAATAGGCTATACTTGTTTGATAGAGGAGGCGAGGGAGATGAAAGTCTCTATAGTTCTTGGCTTGTATAATGGACATATATGAGGATTTGTTGGATTATAGAGAACATAATTTAGAGGAGAGAAAGACTTTGTTTCATACAACCCCAGGCACAAAATTCTAGTATGGAGGAATTTACAAGGTCACTATCCAACTCTTAGCCTCCACACATGGACGAGAAAAATGCGCTCTGAGCGTGCTAGGAGCAAGCTTTACAGTAATGATGAAGGAATTTCTAAAAAATGTTATGCAGCTAAGGTCCGCCCAAGGCTCTGTGACAAAAATGTTAGACAGTATCCAGGTAAACTCTTACTGTCTGAAAAGTACTTTGGAAAACCAATTAAAATTTGAATTTGTGGATAAGTTCGATAAAATCAAATGATATAAACGTACACATAGCAAAGGCTGTTCAAACTCGTCATGTGCATGAAGCGAGGGTGGAAGCTACAATGATATCACCCCGTAACACGCTTCGGAGAGACTCTTCGGAGTGCATGTGCGGAGGCTATCTATTACTCCACAAAACCTTATATCTTGAGGTTTATATCGATAAGGATCTATTAGAACTATCATTTCACATCGCTTGACATTCGAATGATTAACCCATGTCAAGAAGTTGTTATAGAGGCCGATACATTTCATGATGGAAGAGAACTAGAACATGAGGAGCCTTAAAGCCCCAAGCATATAATTAGAGTTGAACATTCTCAAAATCCAATATCTGGCTTGGAAGTTATTATTCCATATGACCCACATACTTCGAACTTTCCCTCTCCAACAACAAATTTTAAGAGTCCTTTGTCATTACTGTTTGATTCTTTAAATATGAAATGCTTAGTGTCCGTAAGTGCAAGTATGGATGTACTAGCACATAGGGCATTAGGTTATTTGACCACTTTAATTAGTCTTCTCTTCCCATTTGAAACCCATCGGTTGACTCCTTAGTGAATCCACCCATTGATACCAAGTCACACCCACTCATGTTCTAGAATTATATTTAACTACAAATTCTGGCATGTTACACTGTTAAGAAGAGTAAATGAATCAATGTGGAGAGGGGGAAGGGGCTGATCTTGTTGTAGCAAATATATTTTATTTTTCATTTAAACGATATACCTTTCGATATTATTTGCATGCATGGGAGAGTGGTAACTTATCAAAGAATTTGGTTAATTAAAAGTTGATTTTGATATCTTTGACAAGGTGGGTTGAACCCATGTAAAGTATGTTGATTTCTAATTGGGATTCAACACTGACTTTGATTCAACCATTACATTAAGGTGGGTTGTGTATGCTGACGCATTGCGATATATTGTACTGTATATTGACGTGTTGTGATATATTTAGTGTACTGTGAAATATAAAAAATAGAGATCTGAAAATTGATATTCTTATTCAATGGTCGGCGTTGTGATGTATTGTATTGTATATTGGCGTTTTTGTGATGTAGTCGATGTACTGTCAAACGAAAAAAACAAACTTCTGACTCACTGAGATGCTTAGACATGACATCATGTGGTGAACCAAGATCAGATGGCACTGGACGATAGATCAGATTGCACTGGACGATAGGGATATCCCGTGCTTCCATGATTCATGAGAAAATAAGGCCCCCCAGAGACGCAGGAGTGGGCCAAGTCGGGTCGATTTTTTTATGTCTCGAATGGAAAATGGACAGGTTCTACCACCTCCCCTTCATTGTATACCATCCAAGCAATCTATATATGTGGGTGTGAGAGCATAATAATTCATTCCTTCAGGGTCTTCTAATCCATTCCTGCACAGAGGTGGAGCGGTCCAGCCGGCAAAGTGTAACAATTCGTCCTGTCAGGGAGTTCGAATCCATTCCTGCAAATTAGAACATCCCTGGTTTTGGAATTGTATACAATCTCCAGTTCTAGAGCCGGGTCATTCTAGTCCCAACCCTTCGCCATTTGATATTTGACTTCAACTAGGCTGCTAGATTCGGGCCTTAGTTCTCACATATTGTTATAGAAGGAATATGGGCCCCAGATTAGAGCACAGGGTAGTAGTTAAGATCTCAAATTGGTTTAGACTATCCAAGAAATCAAGATCATATGCCCGTTTGCAAGAAGAAAACCCTAGAGAACCCTATCGAGTGAGCCTCAGTCACAGACTATACATGCGATCTGTCAACTCCAATGAAAATTCCTCTCATTCTGATTGGAGTTGCGCTTCGAAGCCCAATCAGACAGTAAGATCTACTTCTGACAATCACTCTCATCTTCCTCGGCTGGAAATTGTACGTTGTGTACGCTTCCTACAGAGGCTTCTCCTGGTGACTCAATCCATTCGTCTCTCTTATATATCGCACCGGCACGGTAAGAAGGGCACATTCCAGTGCTCGAGTCATGAAATTAATTCTTCAAAACGCGTTCAGGTTCCCAAGGGCTTTCTGGCAGTCTGCGTGGGACTGGGAGAGAAGAGACAACGCTTCTGGATTCCTGTACTGCTTTTCAACCATCCCCTGTTTGTAGAATTTCTGAAGGAGGTGGAGGAGGAATATGGGTTTGATCACCAAGGGATCATCAAAATTCCCTGTGATGTTGCTGATTTTCAGAACCTGCAGAAACTCATGGACACTAAACACAAAGGCCACGGCCTCGTATAAAAATATCTCATGTATGAAATTTGGCCAAAATTTTGATGAGTGCTATAGTTATTAATGTGTCGTGTATGAGATTTGGCCAAAATTTTGATTAGTGGTATAGTTTTAGACGCCAAATCCAAGGGCCGGGCTCCATCCTACCCAGAACGTGAAAAAATCTTAAACGACTTGGAACTATGCCTCTTGGATTTTTTGCTTAGCTGGATTCTTATAAAAAATTTCTATCTGCCATGTCTCTGCTCACGCTCTTGCTCTTTTGCAGGACATGTATTTTTGAACTATGCATTAAAGCGATTGATAAGATAATTTCTAAGGATTAACAATTAGTACAAGCTTTTCTATTTTGAGGAACATCTGATTTTAAAACCTCATTATGAATTGAAAATCACTTAACTGAAAAGCAATTTGGGAATCATATGGGAAAAAAATATGATGAGAGAAAAGAGAATTAAAAAAACAAAAATTCAATATTTACAAAATGGTTGTTACCAAAATCACTAAGTGACACCATTACCACATTCAAATAAGCAATTTGGGAATCACAATGATAAAAAATTATTATAAGAAAAAACATAATTAAAAAAACAAAAATTCAAGATTTACAAATTGGTTGTTACAATTTATTAAGCTCTATACATTGTGAAAGCATTTTTGAATATGATTATTCTTTAAAATATTGATAAAAGGATAAACATGTAAGAGGATCAGGATCAAAGTTATTTATTAAAAAATTAGGTAAATAAATTTTAATTTTTCTTTTGAAATTACAAAAATATTAAAACATATTACAGTGACCTAAGTTTTAAAAAGCAATAATTTTTCTTTTCTAAAATCCCTATTTTTGAAATATATTTAAACTATAACACATAATTTCTACACTATAAGAAATATTAATACTAGCATAGTCGCTTAATATTAATAGGCCACAAGTTAAGTGTCATGAATAAATTATATGTTACTTCTCTCTTTTTTGTAGTTAAATTCTACTATAAACTCCTGGCTATCCATGTATCACTAATTGACCATTGTCCATGCATCAACCACCGGATCTATCTACCAGTTACTAGATCAACCAATGCTAGCTACTATTTTCAAGGCAACTTTTTAATAAAATATCAAATATAAATTTATTAAGCGAAATATGTTAATCTAGATTTATCATTTTAGATGTGACACAATTTGACAATCAATTAACCATATTTCAGGGTCCAAGCCCTCAAATAGAAAATCAGATAGACCTTCGAACATTTATCCTAGTTGGAATTATCTTAAAATTATTTACTTTGATTATGAGAGGTACCATGTACATAAAACCCATATTCTAACATTTATCCTATTTGGAATTAAATCTTAAAATTATTTACTTTGATTATTAGAGGTACCATGTACATAAAACCCATATTTAGGATGTGACCCAATTTGACAATCAATTAACCATATTTCTTGACATTTGTAAATTAGGGTCCAAGCCTTGAAATAGAAAATAAGATAACCTTCGAACATTTATCCTAATTAAAATTATCTTAAAATTATTTACTTTGATTATCAGAAATACCATGTACATAAAACCCATATTTAAGATGTGACATAATTTGACAATCAATTAACCACATTTCTTGACCTTTGCAAACCAAGGTCCAAGCCCACAAATAGAAAATCAAATAGACCTGCTAACATTTATCCTAGTTGAAATTATCTTAAAATTATTTACTTTGATTATCAGAAGTACCATGTACATAAAACCCATATGAATACTCTGTTAATTTATTGGGGACTGAAATGTGATGATTCGATTTGCCTTGAAAATAAATTCAATAGTATTGAAACTTGCAGGTAAAGTAATTATTAAAATCATAAAAGACTGTTATTAGAGGTAAGCTATTATATTTGGATATAGCATTATCTAAATCTCGGTTAGTAGTTGGGCTTGAAATGCTTTCAGCAACGTTGATTACAAAACGGTATCTGACATCACCCTTCACTAATCGTTCCATTGCTGTGTTCATGTAGTCAATTGGAATATTTTCAATATATGTTACGCTCTGCACAAAAATCCAACATCTCTTGGGTTTCCTCTAACCTTCCAATCGAATTCCCCCTACAAATCACAGACCTGCAAACACACACACAAAAGAAAAAACCAGTCGCTTAACCATAGAAATAAAAAGTCGATCCATAACTATAGAGGAAGCTTAAATGAATCACATCACATGGGATGCGGAGAGAAAGAAGCCCAAAAGGTGCAAGAAGGACTTGCCAGATATGACGGCCGAAAGAGGATTTTCAGGCAGACCAACCGAAACCACTTTCCCATTCACTATCAATAGTGTTCTTGTGTCTTTTGTACAGAAGATAGACTTGTTCAGCAATGATCTCTTCCACCTGAGGGAAAGACTCCCCATATTAATTCATCACCAATCCATTACCACTGTAATTTCCAGTACTATTGCTTTCACTTGCTAAATCGTAAGCCTATGACTGTACTAACTACCAGCTGAGCCCCAAAGCCAGCAAAACAAACAAACCCATGTTCTCGTCATTAGCTTCAAATAAATCCCAATGATGGTTATATATCATGGAATGTTAAGTGGTGTTTACATGTTGTTAGAATAATTTTTGTAATTAATCTATAATTTGGGCCACACATGTAAATAATTAAAATGTGTGTGCTATCATTTAATTAAGCCTAAATATAGTGATCTAATTAATAATTGATTAATTGGCTTAAGGGTATAATTGTCATGAGATTATTGTGTAGATACCATTAGATAATTATTATTTCTATGAGGGGCGGAAATATAATTGTGATAAAATTAAAACTGCTCTAGCGGTTATTGTGAACTGCCCTAGCGGTTTATAAATAGGGTTATGGTCCCCATTCTACCATTACGCATTCCAATTTCTGAAAATCCTCTCACAGAGAAGTTGACACAGAATCTAGTGGCTAGAATTGGAAGACCATCTCAAAGGGTTCTCTTCCTGTAAGGTTTCTCCTTCAATGGATTCAGGTATGCTTCCGCTATTAATTTTCTACTCATTGTTTTAATCAGAAGATTCGAGTATATATATAAATTAGGGTTTTCATTTTATGATATTAACAAGTGATATCAGAGCCTACTTCTTGATTAATTCTTTGAGTTATTAATTTAATATATATATATTTGTCAATGGATTCAGTGGATCGTTTTGATAAAGTCAATAGAAATCGATTGTATTAATATAAGAATATACATAAATACATTTGGAAATTTTCCTACTTTCTGTGCTTTTAGCTATTTTTTCTATAAGAGTATACATAGATACATTCATTGGTTAAGAAGAGAGGTGCAGAAAAATTGTATTTGAAGTCAAAAGTATTACCTTTCCAATTGATTTATCTTAGAAATTTTTTCTGGGAATAGTAGGTGATGATTCTGTTAAAGTTTCAAATATATATATATGTATATGAGTATAAAACGCCTTTATCCCTTGCTGCTGCAATATTTATCATGTTCTTATAATAATATATTAAGTTTTAATTGCTGCTGCAATATTTATCATGTTCTTATAATAATATATTAAGTTTTAATTTAATTTTTGTATTAAATAAATTTTTTCTTGGTTTGGCACAGTTATTGTATTTAGTATATAATTATTGATCAAAACTGTGAATTTGAATTTGAATTTGATTTTTTTTATTACTATTATTATTATTATTTAAAAGCATTTTATGATATTAATATTTAAGTTATTGATCTAGCATTTTAAATAGGCTAATTAAAGCGGAAAATCACCAAAGTGACATCTTTCGTGTAGATTAGTCTGTTCGGGGTGTTAGATATTTGTGTGTATGTGATTCATGCGGGTATTGACTGGCCCAAAGGAAAGTTAATATTTGGTCAAATTGCATACATACCTGTGGTGATAAATATGTAATGATTATAAAGGTAACTTAATGTGAATAATAAATCAATCCAAAGATAGATTCATTATTTGACATAACTTATTATCAATGTTTGATCACTACAACAAGAGTACCACTTACAGTTAATATTACTGTCCAAAGACTTGATATTAATGTTGTGCTAGGTATCTTGAAATGTCATAATTTGTTTTTAAATTTAAAGATTATGTGTTTAATTGCTTATTTTATGTGAACATGATGGTTTATTTGATTCATTTTATTTTGTTCTCTATTCAGCTTTTATATCAACTACTTCTATATCTGCCAACATCAATAATGTCCCGATGTTAAATGGAACTAATTTTAAGGACTGGAAAGAGAATATGATGATTCTCTTAGGCTGCATGGATATAGATTTAGCCTTGAGAATGCCCAAACCCGATGAACTCAATGAGGATAGTACTCAAGAGGATGAGGTTTATTGGGGTAAGTGGGAAGGTTCAAATAGGCTAAGTCTTATGATCATGAAGCGCGGAATTCCAGAAGCTTTCAGGGGTGCGGTAACCAATGAGGTTACTAATGCCAGTGACTTCCTTGCAGAAATTCAGAAACGTTTTGCCAAAAACGATAAGGCTGAAACGAGCACGCTTTTAGAAAGCTTGATTTCAATGAAGTACAAAAGCAAGGGTAATGTTCGGGAGTACATCATGGAGATGTCTCATCTTGCTTCAAAACTTAAGGCTTTGAAACTCGAGTTATCTGATGATTTCCTCGTGCATTTGGTTCTCATCTCTCTTCCTGCACAATTTAATCAATTCAAGGTCAGTTATAACTGTCAAAAGGATAAATGGACTCTTAATGAGCTCATTTCATTTTGTGTGCAAGAGGAAGAGAGATTGAAGCAAGACAAGACCGAAAGTGCTCATCTGGCTAGCACTTCCAAGGATAAGGGCAAACGAAAGAATAAGGATAATAAGGTTGCTGCTTCTAAGGGTCCAGAACAAAAGAAACAGAAAGTTGAGGTAACATGTTTCTTCTGTAATAAGCCTGGACATACTAAGAAGGAATGTACCAAGTATGCTGCTTGGCGCGTTAAGAAAGGTATATTTCTTACTTTGGTCTGTTCTGAAGTTAATTTAGCTTCAGTATCTAGAAACACATGGTGGTTAGATTCTGGTGCTACTACTCACATTTGTGTTTCTATGCAGGGTTTCCTGAGTTACCGAAAACTAAGTGATGCTGAAAGATGCATCTATGTCGGAGATGGTCACTCGGTAGAAGTAGAGGCAATAGGGCACTTTAGATTATTATTGAAATCTGGTTATTTTTTGCATCTAATAGATACTTTTGTTGTACCGTCTTTCAGACGGAATTTAATTTCAGTTCCTGTTTTGGACAAATCAGGTTATTGTTGTTCATTTGGAAACAATAAATTTACATTATCTATTAATTCAAATGCTGTTGGAACCGGTTTACTTAATGTTTATGATAATCTATATTTGTTGGAAACTGTTCCGTCCTATAATGAAACCTTGCATGTGGAATCACGAGGTACAAAGCGTAAATTGAATAAAGATAATTCGGCTTCATTGTGGCACAAACGCCTAGGTCATATCTCTAAGTCTAGAGTTGAGCGACTTGTGTCCGATGGGATTTTGGAATCACTTGACTTTTCAGATTTTGATATTTGTGTTGAGTGTATTAAAGGAAAACAGACCAAAACAAAGAAATTAGGTGCCAATAGAGCTACAGACGTCTTAGAATTAATTCATACAGATATCTGTGGACCATACCCTACGGCATCTTGGAATGGTCAACAGTACTTTATAACATTCATAGATGACTATTCAAGATATGGCTACCTATTTCTTATACATGAGAAATCACAATCATTGGACGTGTTCAAAACATTTAAAGCAGAAGTTGAGTTACAACTCAACAAAAGAATAAAGAGCGTCAGATCTGACCGTGGTGGTGAATACTATGGTAGATATGACGGATCAGGTGAACAACGTCCAGGACCATTTGCTAAATACCTAGAGGAATGTGGGATCGTCCCTCAATACACCATGCCAGGATCACCTAGCATGAATGGTGTAGCAGAAAGACGAAACCGAACTCTTAAGGACATGGTAAGGAGCATGATTAGTCATTCTACTTTACCCGAAAAACTCTGGGGTGAAGCACTCAAAATGGCAGCTTATATCCTAAATCGGGTGCCAACTAAAGCGGCTGCTAAAACACCTTATGAGCTTTGGACGGGTCGAAAGCCTAGTTTAAAGCATTTTCATATTTGGGGATGTCCAGCTGAAGCGAGACCTTATAAGCCTCATGAAAAGAAACTGGACTCTAAAACAGTTAGCAACTACTTTATTGGCTATGCAGAGCGATCAAGGGGTTTTAAATTTTATGATCCTGCTATTAGGTCAATTTTTGAGACGGGAACTGCAACATTTTTTGAGGATGTTGAGTTTGGGGGGAGAAATCAGGCTAGGAATATTGTCCTTGAGGAGGAAGAGGGATCTACTATTGCTTTTGATAATGTACAGGTTTCACTACCTATCATTGATTAAGAAGTAAATTTGGATCCTCAACCAACAGACAATATTGTTCAACCCTTAATTGCAAATGAGGACATTGCTCCTGAAGAACAAACTCAACAACCTCAAGAAAATATGCCATTAAGGAGATCCACTAGAGAGAGGAGAAGTGCAATTTCGGACGATTATATCGTATATCTCCAGGAACGTGAGGTAGAAAGTGGAATGATGGAAGATGATCCAATCAACTTCCAGCAAGCCATGAAAAGTTCCAACTCTCAGAAATGGATTGAAGCCATGAATGAAGAGTACAAATCTATGCAAGACAATAAAGTTTGGGAACTTGTCCCATTACCAGTTGGTACGAAGCCCATTGGTTGTAAATGGATATTTAAAACCAAGCGGGGTTCAAATGGTAATGTAGAAAGATATAAAGCACGTCTTGTAGCTAAAGGCTTTACTCAAAAAGAAGGAATTGACTTCAAAGAGACCTTCTCTCCAGTTTCTACGAAGGACTCTTTCAGGATAATCATGGCACTAGTTGCACATTATGATCTTGAGTTACATCAAATGGATGTTAAAACAACGTTTCTCAATGGTGACATTGATGAAACAATTTATATGGTACAACCAGAAAATTTTGTGTCCGAAGACTCAAAGAATATGGTTTGTAAATTAACTAAATCCATTTATGGGCTCAAGCAAGCTTCTCGTCAATGGTACTTCAAGTTTCATCAAATTATTGTCTCATGTGGTTTTGAGGCAAATCTTATGGATGAATGTGTGTATCACAAATTCAGTGGGAGTAAGTATATTTTCCTGGTTTTATATGTCGATGACATATTGCTAGCCACAAATGATATTAGCATATTGCACGACACCAAGAGATTTTTATCAAAACATTTTGAGATGAAAGATCTTGGTGATGCCTCCTTTGTCTTAGGAATCCAGATACACCGAGATCGTTCTAGGGGTATTTTAGGATTGTCACAAAGGACCTATATTGATAAAGTCCTCCAAAGGTATGGCATGCAAAATAGCAAACCAGGTGATACCCCTGTCACTAAAGGAGACAAATTCAGTCTTAATCAATGCCCTAAAAATAGTTTAGAAAGTCAAGAAATGCAGAAGATTCCTTACGCTTCGGCTGTGGGGAGTCTAATGTATGCTCAGGTATGTACACGTCCGGATATTGCGTACATTGTTGGCATGTTAGGCAGATTAAGTAACCCTGGAATGGATCATTGGAGAGCAGCCAAGAGGGTTATGAGATATTTACAGAGAACAAAAGAGTACATGCTTACATATAGGAGATCGGATCAGTTAGAGATCATTGGGTATTCCGACTCCGACTTTGCTGGATGCCAAGACAGCAGAAGATCCACATCAGGCTATATTTATCTGTTGGCTGGCCCGGAGCAATTTCATGGAGGTCTGCCAAACAGACACTCATAACTTCATCCACCATGGAAGCAGAGTTTGTAGCATGTTATGGGGCATCCAATCAAGGAATATGGCTACGAAATTTTGCCACTCGGCTGCGTGTTCTGGATGGTATTGAAAGACCACTGAAGATATTTTGTGACAATAAATCAGCAGTTTTATATTCCAATAACAACACGAGTTCTACAAAATCAAAATACATTGATATCAAGTTCCTAGTTGTAAAAGAAAAAGTACAGAGTGGACAGATATCCATAGAGCATATTGGAACAAACTCCATGATAGCGGATCCACTTACAAAGGGATTACCACCCAAGGTCTTTCATGAGCACACTGCTCATATGGGTGTTGTCTCATTTGAGGATATCCAAATTTAGTGGGAGTTTATATTATTCATTGTATATTGCTCTATGTTATGTTTAGACTTTATCTATACATTTGGATTGTGTTTTGCAGAAATAAAGTATTCATTTTATTGCACTCTGTTAAATTATGCTAAAGATTTGATCTTAATAAAGTTAAGTAGGACCAATTGGAAATAGGCATGAATAGATCACATTGCATGTAATTTCCATGCTATGCACTCATGATTGATCTATGTCATTTAGCTATGCAGATATATGTGACCATTGATTGGTCTAGTAACGATTGATGTAACAAAGGCCACCTTGATCCTATGTCAGTATAGTTAATGGACGAGATTGTTCGGATATACCCTAAGGACATGATAGCAAATTTTGAGCTCATAAGGTTAAGCACATTTATTTGATTACATATGCATGTGGCCCAGTGGGAGATTGTTAGAATAATTTTTGTAATTAATCTATAATTTGGGCCACACATGTAAATAATTAAAATGTGTGTGCTATCATTTAATTAAGCCTAAATATAGTGATCTAATTAACAATTGATTAATTGGATTAAGGGTATAATTGTCATGAGATTATTGTGTAGATACCATTAGATAATTATTATTTCTATGAGGGGCGGAAATATAATTGTGATAAAATTAAAACTGCTCTAGCGGAAATATTATTGTGAACTGCCCTAGCGGTTTATAAATAGGGTTATGGTCCCCTTTCTACCATTACGCATTCCAATTTCTGAAAATCCTCTCACAGAGAAGTTGACACAGAATCTAGTGGCTAGAATTGGAAGACCATCTCAAAGGGTTCTCTTCCTGTAAGGTTTCTCCTTCAATGGATTCAGGTATGCTTCCGCTATTAATTTTCTACTCATTGTTTTAATCAGAAGATTCCAGTATATATATAAATTAGGGTTTTCATTTTATGATATTAACACATGTTTGTGAGGTGATGGAGTGTGCATTGTCCAGGATTATATGTCCCCACAAAGACATAATAATTTTTGGAAAAAGCATATAATACCGAGCTGAAGGTCATGATTATGACCTTAAAAGTTCAAGGTCTTCATACATGAATATATATATATATATATATATATATATATATATATATAAGTTATATGCCTGTAAATTTATCTTTATTTTGAATTTATTATCACTTAAAATGATCAAATTTTTGAAATGCATTTTTTTTTAAATGCAAAAGCTTCATAAAATGTTTGCATATAGATTGGTTTGCATATAGATTGATTTGAAGGCACTCAGTTTAATAATATATCTCATTATATAATTCCCATAATATGTGTTCATCATATATTTTCCTCTAATAATAATAGTATCATTGACATTTATTTTATTTACATTTTATTTTTTCATATTTATTGACATGATATTTTTGTATTCTATTCCTAATTTAGTCATATATGTTTTATTTGCATTCTATTATCTCATATTTTTTAGCATGATGTTTCTTGTATTTTCGTTTCCATTTTATTGCATGTTGTTTGATGTAATATAATTCATCCTCACCTAATAACTATTTGCTTAAAGCCATGCAATATGTATGTTTTGAAGTTTACTATCATTAAAGTCAATGGAATGTTACATTAAAAATTAACCACAAAGTAACACCCTACTCTCCTAACTAGGGGAGTTAGGGTGGGACCCTAACATAAACCAAATGTACTTTCATCCATACAATGCTTCAAAATGTTTTGTCTTTAAGGAACTTTAGTAAGCATTATTATGAGAAAATTTCAGTAAGGGGTTAAATTCCTCCCATCTTCTAGATTGGTTCATCACATGCATGAGAAACATGTCTTTTAATCCATGGTTCACCTTTTCACTATGACCATCAGTCTCTAGAGGATATGTAAAATTCAATCTCAAATTAGTACCTAACTCCTGAAGTAAGTTCTTCCAAAAATTATATGTAAATATTAGATTTTTGGATGAGACAATGATCTTCAGAACCCCATGCAATCTAACGACCTCCCTAATAAATACATAAGCAATCTCCCATATTCAATGAGTAGAATTCACCAAAATAAAATGAGTTACTGTACTCACCCGATACAATACCACATAGATGAAATTATTACTCATGGATGTCTTTTGTAATATGGTGATAAAATCTATGGTCTCATTTTGGCTTGAAACTTAGTGATTTTAGTTGGGAAAGAGTTGGATTGTCTTCTAAGGGTTTATACCATCATGTACGCTCAAGTTAGGGCTTATTCAATGATGTTAAGTATATTTGGACAATCATTTTTGACAACTTATGTGTCATTTTAGTATGTCATCATCACAAATGTGGAAGTGCCAATTTGAGCTATAACAATAATTTGTCTCCAAAATGTCCCAAACTATCTTTGAGAAAGCTTTTGTTGAGATCTTTGGGAAAATACTATCGTCCAAGGTTTTTTTTGGATAAGACATCATTCTTTTGCATCCTTCTCCCTATTTTCTCTTAGCTCCTCATTTTGGGTATTTTTCAAGGCATACTTAGTTTCTTGTTTAGATGGTTCTAGATACCCATTAACTATAAAGTCCCAAACATTGTAAGAACATTTCATCATTTTTATCACCCAAACTTCATAATTATTTTCTATGAGAATGGGAATCTATGCCTGTGCAAGGTTACTACCGCTTGCAACTATGATTTTTCACAAAAGAAACTTTTTTTTTGAAAAATTCATTCAAGACACAACATATATAAGCAATATACCCACTTATGTTTTCATGAACAACTGTATCCAATCAAAAGTTTGTAAATTAACTAATCAATTCGTCGCCACTTGTTTTGACTTGGAATATACAATATATGTATGCACTATGATATAAACTTTCATTTTGCATTTGAGATTTACTTAGTAAAAATTAAATTATCCAACGTCTTCAAATGTTTGGGCATTAACCACTTGTTTTGATTTGCAATATAAAATATATGTATAGAATGCAAATTTAATCTTCACTTTGCATTTAACATTTATTCTTTAAAAAATAAATTACCATTTGGATTCTTGAACCACGTTGCACAAGAGGAGGAAATCCCACAACAGAATTCACACTTAAAGAATGCTCTCACAAGCCAAGGACTAACTTCTTTACCATCATTGCTCTCCATGGTGGTATAACAGACTTCTCACAACCTCACTCTAATACCATTTTGATGGATGGAGGCATATATATTTACTAACAGACTTAAACAATCAATAGAGAGCTCTTGAATTGTTACTACAAATCAATCAACTTGATTTGATATGATATTATTACATCACAAATAGAATATAAATACATATAGGATCTTCTAGAGTGATTTGAATAGAAAAATATGGAAAACTCTTCTAGAAAGATCTAGGTGAGAAGATCTCTCTAGATTTCAATGTCTGGAAGAACTATATCTGACGAACAAAATTTAGAAATTCATCTCGGACACACAACAAAATTAATCTAGAGCTTTCTACAACTATTTAGTTCAACTGTCCAAGTAATTACAATATTCCAACAAATAAATCTATAATTATGCTAAGCAATTTGTTTGAAAGAGTCCTATCAAGGTTGATTTGTAATGAATCATGTATCCCTTCTCAAAAATATTTTAATACTTATTCAAAGTTTTATCGTACAACATATTGCAATTTCTATGAGCTAAGTATAACTTATTGCAATTTCCTCTAGACGTGCAAGTAAGCAACATAATGGCAACACAAATTTATGTTGAGTTATGGATAACCTTTTTAATTTCCATGTCTTAATAATATCGAGTACAATGTTCTTGATAGCTATTGCACTAGCCATAATAGCCTCAAGTAGAAATGAACTCAAAATGAGTTTCCTAAGACATGCATGATACCCCCTTGATGAAAAAAACTGCATTTTGGCCCAAGATTTGCTCCTTGCTTGCAAGAAATGTAGGTTTGAAGAGATCAACTTTATTGATAATAATACAATTCATAGCCTCCTATTTGTCCATCATAATGCAATGTAATTCAAGTATATGGATTCTAAGGATATCTCCATAGGTAAACAAAATTCGACAAACCATGAACTATAAAGCACCAAAATACCAAAATCTTTGACAAAATGTGAACAATAAAGCACCAAAATACAAAAATATTTGACAAACTATGAACAATAAAGCACCAAAATAAGAAAAGCTTTTATAAACATAGTGATAGTTCAACCGGATTTTGTAAGGGTGTCAAACATTGGAGGATGAAAATATAGAATCCAATATAATTATAGGGAGTAGATTGAATTCAAAGTATGATCCCTTCATCCATGAATTGAACTAGAAATTAGCCCTTAATAGATGATAATTTATAACACAATACCATTTCAAACCAAAAAACAATTCACTAAAACCAATGATATATAATACAACATTTCAAAATCCAAAAAAATCCTAGCCATGGATTGCTTGCATATCCCACAAACTCATAAATAAATTACAATCCAATATATGTTACAAGATATCTTAGGACATGAAATCGATTTCATTGTACAATAATTTACATTAAAACATTATCAACTCTATAAATACAACATGAATTAAGCCCACCGCTAGGGTGCATGATGCAATCCCCAAGGCCAATGTCACTAGTAGGCATGGCAATCACATCTTTAAAAAACCACTATAATGAAAAATGCTATTTAAATATTGTTTTAACCTAAACATTAGGTTAACCGATTGAAAAAATAACTTGAAGTATGGGCATATTAATGTCATTAAGTGATTCTTGTGTGTCCCTACAAGGGCATAATACTAGCATAACCACATTATTAAAGGTGGTTGATATACAGCACCATTGGCTAAAAAAGGTTAAAATGGTACTCATCAATGTATGGCAACCACCTTTAATAGTGTGGTTGTGCTAGTTGACTATTGACATGCATGGGAGTATTAGTGGATTTATGAATTAAAATATTAATATACATAATTTTAAATTAAAATACCTATGATATGTGACTAGGGTTGTTTATGTTTGACCATGGTTAACTTTTGTAGACCACGGCTAACCATGTTTAACTATGTTTGACCATGTTTGATTCCAGTCAACTTTTTTTTAATATGATTGACTTTGGTTGACTATGGTTTATTTTGTTGGCCATGATTGGTTATGGTTGATTATTGTTGATATTCAACTAACCATGGATGATATGAATGAATATGGTGTAATGTCCCTAAAATTAGCAAAAATTAAAAAAAAATCACTTACTGCTAATATCTTCTATTCAATTAATATTTTAACAAATGAAGTTCAATAATCAGAGGAAATATCAGTCTCATTAATAAGATGAGAAAACATGGTTTATGAAATTTGGCTCAAGATTCACTGGCTTGTTCAAATGAATGTGATCGTCTTCTATTTGTATGTTTCTGTGGAAGCGATGTAATGGAAGTGTATAAATTTCAAATGATTAATCTCTTGGGTCTGATCGATCAGTTTAGTACTGGTATAAGACTTTAATAGTCCTTATAACTACATCGTACTTATAATCTAAATGTATGTTTTGAATTATTAAGTGTTTGAAATCCCTTATGTTTATTAGTTCAGGATTGATGGACATCCCGAGGAGAGTAAGATTACTTGGAAGTTTTAAGTTGGGTAGTTGTGTTACCGGTAGGGCTGCCGAGAGGTAAGGAAAGAGTGATGATCGGCCTAGGTTTACTTAGCAAGTTTGCTAAAGCTTCACTTGGAATTTGTCTTGCAGGTGTATTTAAAACATGGACTCCACACTAACTCCTTAAGTGTCACTACCTACCAATAACTTGAATGTATGAAATTGAAGGGGGATAAGGAGGAACTTAGGTTTAAATGCTAAGTATTAAAAGAAAGGGGTTTGAGTAACAACATGACCTTAACTATAGAAGTGGATAACGTATTTTAGCGCTGGTGGGGGTCATTGTTGCATTGCATGCTTCCATGTGACCTTCGCATGGATGCTTTCCAGCTTGGTGAGGTTATACTCTTGGCCCTAACGACCAACACTGTTACTCTATGCATTTTTGAGTTTTTGGGAGGCAGCCTTTTGCTACTCTTGGATTCCAATGGTGCTCCACGTTTTGACCTAAGCTACGCTTGTGGTCCACATGCTTATTGGAGCTCTGCGTAGATGTGGAGAGGACCTGGTGTGAAGGTAAGTCGTTCTCTACTAAGAAAAATCGTGACTTCCAATAAGATATTTCACTGTATAATGTATTTGTTATTTTATTTAACTTGCTATTTCTTGACTCTTGCTGGGAGGGTATCTAGTGAAGGAAGGATCTCTACGCTTTTGGGTGGTGTCTCTATGGCCAAGAGGGATATACTTAACACGAACCTGGTAAGTCCAGGACTCCTCATGGCTCCATTCCTTCCTGTCGCATCAAAGGGGGAAAATGGTTGAATTTTATGTAGTTTGAGTTTTTTTTAACTTGTAACTAAGATGTGCCCTTTGGGATTTTAGTTTCTAGTTGAAGTCTAGTCTGGTTAGCATAGGGTAAGGTGACTGTGGGAAAATGATTGGGTCTTCTTGGTTTATGGACTTGTTGGGCCAATGTTTGTAATACGCTTTAAATTTTTTAAGTTGATACAGTGAGGGTTTCGAATGAAGGGATAAAACCTTAATTGTTTTCATTTTTGATACTGTAGAACTCACTTTCCTCTATGGCTTGAATGGATGGAACTGCAACTTCTTTTAAAGTTTTAATAAATCTTTACACAACGTTAGGGTTTTGAAAGAGATGTTGGTAATTGGATTTTATTTGTAACTTGTAACTCTGTCTTTGGTATGATCTTTTATTTAAACTGAAGTGTTACTGGAAATTTGAAATTGCTAGTTTTAAAAGGCTTCTGATTAAATTCTTTGTCCTCTAGTTCTCATATGTGGAATTTTAATTGGTTATAGTTGTAAAATCGTGACACTTTCAGGTAGAATTACAGAGGAACATATTCTTGATTTTAAGTTGCAATTTCATTTTGACTAGTTGAAGCCGTGGATGGATCTGCGATTTCTTTTAATGAGTTTGGAAGCTTTTGATTTTTTAAGAAAACGATGCTGAGAGTACTTAGCTCTATCATTGCATGCGTTTTCTATTGAAATGGTTATGTGAGGCTTTGTAGAATTACTTCTCTGCAAAAATCATGTGGCCATAGAATGCCTCTTTGTTTCAAGTTTTCTAGGTTTAGCGTTTGTGGAAAATGATCCTTATGATGATGGAAATTGATTTGTATGAATTATTTTAAATGTGCAAGCCCTAGCCCAGTGTCTTTTAATTTATTTTCTTGCTAAGATTAATGAGGCCTGCGTTTCAAATTTGGTTGGTTGTAACCTCCTGGTTTTCTTTTCTGGCAAATAACGTAAGTCCTAGATGAAGATTGCTATTGGTTTAGATCTTTAGTTTCGATTCAATTTTTAAGTGTTTTGAAATCTGAGTTTTGCTAAGGTAATTTGTCCACTAAATCGTGGGGGTTTAAATTTTTTTTCTGGAAGCATGTAAACACTGAAGTTTAAATAGAAAATTTATATGCTTTTAATTTCAAACGCAGCAAGCATCTAATGCTAAGAATATAATACAGTATGGGAAAATAAATTGAACCAATACAATTCTATGCAATGCAAATTGAAATTTTTGAAAGAAGTCTATCTAGAGTTTAAATTTGTAAGGGTTCTTGCCTATGCGGATATCTAGCACAGGCTAGCAATGCTATCCCTGCTAGATTCCTTTGCATTTTGAAAGTGTGGGCAGGATTATTAAATGGTGATGAAGGTTTCAAATCAGAAATAATAGGTGAGCTAAGCTAGCATTTTCTTTACCCGGGGAAGCCCATGCCATACGGCCCTTGCTCCATATCAAAAGAAATAAAAATATAATTATAGAAATAAAAGTGATGTACAGTACTTTTAAATTTAAATCCTAATTGATTCAGTTGTAATAAAAGGTAATTTCATACCTGATTCCTATAGCTTGCCCTTCTCTTGCAGAACCTGCACACTCAGACACTAGTTAATGGAAATATTTATGTATTGTTTTGGTTGACCTGTAGAATGATCTTTAACGGAATTACCTTGGGACTACCATGTTCCTCCCAACCAACCCTTAGACCATTCCTAGTTCTAACTGGATCCCCCTGAGCTGGTTCCAACATGAAATAGGAAAAGTAGAGGACCTAGGATAGACTGCTGATCAGATCTTGGGAAAGTAGTAAGCTTCTTCAGTTATGTAGAAAATTTCTCTTCTCTTACCATAAGGGAATGATAGAAGAAAAGATGATCCCTCTCTTGGGAGTTGTCCTTCTTTAAATAGGTGAGTTGGTTTGGAATATAGATGTTGAGTTTAAATAGTAATATTTCAGTTTTTAATTTAAATTGAACTATGATATTTATAAAAGATATGTTACTAATTACTCATTCCTAGTTTATCTAGGACTTTTATTTTGTTACAAATAGATGTATCTTTAAGTTAGATCACAATCTTTTCTTTAAGTATAATGATGATAATATAAGAAATATATTATGCATACTATTTATATAAATGAGTTTTCTTTTATAAATAATCAATTTGATTATTTAATAATTAAATATCATAATAACTCTTTGATTTAGTTAAGTAAATATCATAATAGCTCTTTGATTTAATCAATTAAATATCATAATTACTCTTTGATAAATATTTAAATACAAGGTCCAACTCTTTGGACATGGTCTTTGGTCAGCTTGGATAGTTGGCTAGGTTAGGTGATTCTAGGTCCCTCTTGCATGTTGGATTCCCTCATTTTAACATGGTAGTTCCCGTAGTCTTTGATGAGAGATAAAAATGACTCATTTAACCAATTAAATAAATGTGATGAATGGTAGTGCTATTCAGAGTCTTCTCAACCCAACACTTTCAAGATCAAATAACCCCGAGTTCTCTTCAAAGCTTTTGCTCAACACTCTAACATGAGCATTACACTAGTGCAATTCTAGAGCATCCCGCTCAAAACTAGTACTTGAATGTGTTTGTGAAGCACATCTAGAGATACAAATGGCCTCAGATCCAGTATTCATTATCAATCTTGGAGTGCTCCAGGGCTTATGCCCAACACTCTATGCACATTGGGGCTTACGCCCAGTACATAATAAAATCCTCTATGTACATTGGGGCTTATGCCCTGGACATAGGTCATCCATGTGTTCCAAATTTCATGCTCACATATCATAAAAGTCAATCATGTCTATCATAACTTTGCACAGTATGTAACACAAATCATCTCCTTATATTAGGGTTTGTACCCAAATCTAATAATAAAACATAACTCAAATACATCAGGGCTTTCTTCCCAGCATATAACAATAGCCTGCATCAGTCAGGGTCCATGCCCAAATATGTATATCTATAAAAGAAATGAATCATGTGCATTGGGGCTCATGCCCAGTATAACAAAATAAATCATATGTGTTGGGGATTAAGCCCAATATATAACATCAAAAATAGTCAATCAAAATTCGGGATATTACATCCCTCCCCACTTAGAACAACACCATCCCAATGTTCTAGGGACTAGAAATGAAGTCATGAAATAAGGCGAGGTATGCCTCTTTCATGGTTGCTTCATTTTCCCAAGTAGCCTCTTCTGGTTCGGAGTGCCTCCATTGCACTTTAAACCGGGTGATGGTCTGTCTTCTAAGTTGCACCTCTCTCTTATCAAGAATGTGGAGGGGCTCCTGCATGAATTCCGCTTCGGGTTCCACCTGTAATAAGGACCAATCAATCACATGTTTAGTATCATAGACATATTTCTTTAATAAAGATGCATGAAAAACATTATGAACTCTTACATGAGCTGGTAAAGCTAACTCATATGCTACTGGCCCTTTCTTGGCTAGTATCTCAAAGGGACCACAAAATATAGGGGCTAGCTTCCCGTATTGCCCCAAGCTCAGAGAGATTATTTTTTCCTTCACTTTTAAGAAGATATGTTCGCCGACCTGGTAATCTTTGTCTTTTCTTTTCTTATCCACATAACTCTTTTGGTGCTCTTGTGCCTATTTCAAGTTTTGTTGTACTTTGGTAACTAGCTGTTCCAAGTCCTTTAGTAAATTTGGACCTAGCATAAGTCTGTCTACCAGGTTATCCCAAGTCATCGGTGTCCTACACTTTTTTCCATAGAGCACCTCGAAGGGGCTCATCTTGGCAAAGGTCTGGTGTAATGTCCCCCAAAAAATAGCAAAAATTTAAAACTTTTCCTGCCTACAATATTCGTCAATTTACAGTAAAAGACTCATACATTAAATCTAAAGTCATTAAAACATCCATTCTAGCATGAAACAAATGTGATCCTAATACTTCTGTTTTACATGATCTAATATGTGTGTAAGTTTAGAATTGCGGAAGCGGTGCAAAATAAATGAGATCATGTTTTTATTGCGATTGTAAATGCTAGTTCAATAGGTAGAATATAACACTACTTACTGTTTGAGGAATCATGTGATTTTAATTATAAATGTCTAATGACACCTGCAGGTGATGAGCTCTTTTGATGGCGGTATGTTTCTCACATGGGGATTCTATAATACTCACGGACAGATAATTACATACCTCGACAGAGTTTCCAGGAGGTATGGGTAATAGTGATGGTTGCCAAACTCACTTAGCGTTTTGCTAATGTCCTACTTGCCTTTGTGTTTACTGGTGTAATCAATCTGCAAGTATTATCTCTAAGGTTTGGCGCCCAGTTTACTATTGGTACTAAATCACCATGCAATTGCTAAGGTATTAGAGAAAGGTGGTTATCCCACTACCATGGGAGTTCACAACATGAAAGGTTACCCAATGTAAGGTTCACGACTAGAAGCTTATTGTAATATAAACATAGGTGGGTTGTTTCATAAATTTTTGGCCTATAGACTTAGTGCAAAAATCGAGCCCCTTTGTAATTTTAAACTGAGTTGACTCCACGACTTCACTATATGCTTGTTACCAATAAATTGCACTTTAAATGAATATGGAAGATAGCCTGTCACGAGGGTTTGGAGAAAATGATTTGGGGCTTTTGCCAGTCACTCCTGTATTTGACTTGTTCCTCGTTTGGCTCTGCACTTCGTTGATATGGTTCCTATGTTGGGTACTGACCCGAGCTCTACTCGTGGTCATCCCATTCGTTAAATGTTGAGCTCGTTTATGGCATAATACGATCCTGTTCCATATAGGTAATGAAAAAATCTCTATTCACATTTGATAATTTTATATGTCTTTTGCTGTCTGAAAAACATGGTTGAGCTAAACAATCTTATATATCGTTTATGACAGATGGAAAAGATTTGGTATGTAAGATGCTAAGATTCGAGGTGACACAGGTGTGGCTAGGATAAATGGTGAGTCTAGCTTTCCCATTCGTGCCCTATCTCCTGCAGCTTTGGTGTTGTATGTATGCGTTTGGCCTCGTGTTTTAGAGTGAGACCCCCGTAAGCCATTGGCTTGCTGATTCACTTTGGGGAGGTCCAAAATAGTCACCTACTTGGCTAGATTAGACATAATGGGGTTTCAATGTAACTCAAATAGTTGAATGAGTACTGGGACTATGATATAGAAGGACTATGTAGCTGTTGGGTTTCACCGGTTATTCAGTTCTACGAAATCTTGTTAAACAAAAGAAATGCTCTTTCATTGGATATGATTCCCATATAGCTACAATGATTTTGAAATGTACATTTCTATTTTTCCTGTGTGTATTTAAGCATTCAAGCTGAAACTTTAAGAGTTCTAATGTTATGGGTTTCCTGGGTATTTTGTAAACTACTGTACAGACAATGTAGATATTATAAAGGGTCGTTGGTGCCTTTTTGCTTGTAAATATCACAGTGGTTCGTGTGTTGATTTCATTTGCACTTGCTATTTGTGTTGGATATTGCTACAGTGTTTATGTGTGAACAATGTATTGCCTGTGGTAAGATATAAGACATCAGCGAAGTTTTCTATGCCTATGTTTCTGTAATATGGGTAGATTGTAAATAAGAAGATCTTGTTTACTTGCTGGTTGCATGGGTAGGATGGATGCTTTCCTAGCAAGGGTTTCAAGGTTGTACTCAATGTTTTGGTTTTATGTAGAGACTTGTATCCCGTAGGAACAACTTTATGCAATTTGGCTTTTTATGAAGGCCACGGGAATTGACCCCGGTCCTAGCTTTCGATAGGCACCTTCGTGGTGGTCATACGAAATGCACTTCTCTTGCCTCTATTTATGATTAATCTCTGCGTTTGATGTTTATGAGACTCTGACCCTAGAGAATAACTTATTCCTGCATCTTCTAGTTGATTTGAAATGAAGCTTGAAGGTTTCCTGTAGATGACTATCGTAGGTTTTTATGTTGGAAAGAAATGGAAAAGGGTCTCGGGTCTGTCTATTTGATTAGCGTAGGGTTATTGATGAAGTGGGTATAAAAATGTAAATAGGACAACACTCTATATACGATCTCTGTCATATTTGGTATCTTTGTTTTAAAATATGGTATGTATGGTTTGAGAAAAAATAAAAGAATAGATCGGGCAGAGAAATGTGCAATGAAACCAGTAATGGATACAAAATTGGAATATATGGAGAATATTTATAAAAACAATGATGTCTGCTTTTTCTTTCGTTGTGGTTTGTATAGTTGGGATTTCGAATGGTTTACATGTTGTTCAACGATTTCTGTTATGGGTTTGATTTCTGTAGCTAGGCGATTTTGTTGATGATTTAAAACGAGGCTTTAGATAAGTGAAATAAAATACTATAAATATTTTTCTAAGTTCAAATCAACGATTCGCCTATTCTAACAATCTAAGAAATACAAATGACTAGCAAAGACTAGCTGGCTAGTCTTGCTGGGAATGCCATTCGATTCTGGAAGACTTGATTTAAAAATTGATATTAAGAACATCGTTATTTTAACATTACATTTATAACAGGGATATAAAATGTAGGAGGGTTTTATAAGTAATCATACCTGTTGATCTTTGTAGCTTGTCCTGTTGATGATGACTTGATGATCTTGGTAACTTGTTCTTGCTGATACTGACCTGCACACTCAGCCAACTAGTTAGGGAAACTACTGACTCTTAGCTGACCTGAATTGATCTTGGATTGGATGAATTTGGGACTACCACATTCCTCCCAACCATGATTCTACAACCGTTCCTGATTCAGTATGAATCCCTCTGAGCTGGTTCTGACATGCAAATTGAGAAGTGGAGGCCCTAGGTGTGTAGCTGGTTTAGATCTCAAAAATATATGGGAAGAGTTCACTTCCCTCAGCAGAGAGTTCTTCTTGGCATAATAATACCAAAAGAAAAATATCCCCCAAACTTTGGGGTCTGTCCTCCTTGAGTAGGACAAATCTTGAATTATGACTGTTGGAATTTTACTGGTTTCTTTAAAATTATTTAAATTATAAAATAATATTTGTTTACTTAACTGCTAGTTAATTTGGAATTAGGACTTCTCACTTTGTTTGATTAAAGTGTTTTTGCTATTTAAATCTTTGTATAATAATAATAATAATATAAAAGAATTACAATCCTGTCTAAATATTAATAACTAATAATTAATAAGTGGTAGCCCACTTATGTATAAGTATACTTGTAATAGATAATAATAATATATTTGAAACTCCTACATATAATACTTAACTTTGTGGTCCTTAGCATTTTGTTTCACATGATGCTTCTTTTAATTCTTTTTAAGGAAAGGGTCCACTTCCTAGGATGGTTTCGGTAAGCTGGTAAAGGCACCTCTAGTCTCTCCCTTTGCATGTCAGATTCCCTCGTTTTAACATGGTAGTTCCTGTAGTAGATGATGATAATAAGATTTATTTAATCAAGTCGAAATAGTTTTGATAAGACACGTAAGTGCTATTCAGAGTCCTCTCGACTCAACACTTGAGATTAGTAACCTTGAGTGCTCTTCGGAGCCTTTTAACTCAACACTCTCACATGGCCATTACGCTAGTGCAATTCCAGAGCCTCTACTCAACACTAGAGCTAGAATGTGGTTGTGAGGCACATCTAGGATATTTAAGTGGCCTCAGATCTGGTAATCATTTCTTTCAAACTTGGAGTGCTCCAGGGTTCATTCCCAACACTCAACATACATCAAGGCTTAGGCCCAGTACGAAATAGAATCCTCTAAATACATCGGGGCTTAAGCCCAGTATGTAGGCCATTCGTGTGTTTCTGAGTTCACGCTCAACACACTAAATAATCAACTATATAAATCATGCTCTACATAGTATAATGTAACAAAGGAATAATCTTAGTATATCATAACTTGTAACCAATTCTCATAATGCAACATAGTTTATTCATTCGGGCTTTCCTACCCTGCATATATCAATAATGAAAACAAATCAAGGTCCATGTCCAATATATCAACTCACGAAGGAATAAATCAAAACAAACTAATGCTATGTCAAACATAATAAATCACACATACTGGGGCCATGACCCAATATAACATCATAACATAGTTAGTAAAAAGTTGGGATATTACATCTGGTACCCGTTGCTGTATGCAAACTCCATGAGATGTAAATAATCCTCCCACTTTGTGGGTTTGTTCATAACATACATCCTAAGCATATCCTCAAGAATTTGGTTTACTCATTCTATCTGTCCATCGATTTGTGGATGGTATGCAGTATTCAAATGTTGTTGTGTCTCCAAACTGGAGAACAATGCCCTCTAGAAGTTACTAGTGAATTTCATGTCTCAATCGGAAATGATAGCCTTGGGTATCCCATGCAATCGAAAAATATCCTTTAGGAAGATGTCCGCGATGTGAATAGCTTTGAAATTAGATTTCACCAATATAAAATGTGTTGCTTTCGATAACTTGTCTACTACTACAAAGATGGATTCATTCTGTCTCTTACTGTTGGGTAAACCAGTGATGAAATCCATATTGATGACTTCCCACTTCCACTTTGGAATGGGTAGTGGTTGCAGTAATCCCGAAGGGTGCTGGTGTTCCGCCTTAACTAGTTGGCATTCTTGGCACTTGGTGATGAATAAGGCTATGTCGGCTTTCAACTTAGTCCAGAAGAAATGTTTCTTTACCGCTGATATCATCTTTTGATATCAAGGATGCCCTGAGTAGGGTTTCTGATGGAAATCCGTGGGGATACTAGGTCTAATGTCTCCGCTCTCCAGTACGTAAAGTCTCTCTTTCAACCATATCTGTCCCATCTCGTCTATCTTATACTCTTTTTTTGTTGGAATAATCTATCCTCTTAGATCTTTTTAAGGATCTCAACATAGAATCGGTCACTTCTACATGTCCTTCTAATCCTGTTGTGTAAATTTGAGCCAATTTGACTTACGGTCACTTCATATAACATATGGGCCCATTGACTTAAAGCATCAACGATCTTGTTTTCCTTTCCTTTCATAGGTTTTAGTTCGAAGTGGTACTCACTGAGGAAGGTTTATCGCCTGGCTTGCCTGGCATTTAGGTCAAGTTGGTCAAACAAGTACTTCGAACTCATGTTGACTGTCTTTAATAGGAACTTCTTTCCCATAAGGTAGTTCCTCGACATCTTCAAGGCGTGGATGATGACGGCTAGTTCAAGGTTGTGCATGGGGTAGTTCTTTTCATGCTCCTTCAAATTCCTTGATTCATAGAAAATAGCGAAGTCATTTTGCATAAGGACTCCACCGAGTCCTTCCTTGCTTGCATATGTGCAAACCACGAAGTCCCCATCGAGGTCAGCAATCTGTAAGATAGGTGCACTAGTCAAAAGTTTCTTTAACTTTTGGAAACTTTCCTCGCACTTGGTCATCCAAAGAAACTTGTTTGTATTATTCTGCAAGGCTGTCATAGGACAAGCAATTCGAGAGAAGTTCTCAATGAAATTTTGGTAGTAACCAGCTAACCCTAGGAATGATCTGATGTCGGTCACGCAAGTGGGCATAGGCCATTCTTCTATGGCTTTAATCTTTTCAGGGTCGACGACTATCCCCTACTCAGAAATGATGTGACCTAGGTACTATATGTGTGGTTTGTAGAAATCACACTTGCTAAATTTAGCATACAGTTGGTGTTCTCATAGTACTCATAACACTATTCGGAGATGTTCTTCGTGTTCCTCCTCACTCTTGGAGTAGATCAAAATTTCTTCAATGAAGACTAGAACAAACTTGTCTAGGTATTTACAAAAGATGTTGTTCATCACACACATAAAATTGACAAGTGCATTTCTAAATCCAAACGACATTACCACAAACTCATAATGACCGTATCGGGTCCGAAAGTGGTCTTACTGATGTCTTCATCATGGATTCTTACTTGGTGATATCTGAATCGTAGGTCAATCTTTAAGAAGATCTTTGCTCCTCCGACTTGATCAAACGAGTCATCAATTCTAGGGAGTGGGTAATGGTTCTTGATGGTCAACTTGTTGAGTTGGCGGTAATTGATGCACAAATGCATCATCCCATCCTTCTTCTTGAAAAAGAGTATCGGTGGTTCCCAAGGGGACACACTTGGTCAGATGTATCCTTTCTCGATCAAATCTTGTAACTAAAGCTTAAGCTCCACTAATTCTGGTGGACTCATGTGGTAAGGGGATTTAAAAACTGGTACTGATTTGGGTGTCAGTTCTATAGAAAATTCTAGGTCTCATTTGGGTGGTAACCCTGGTATTTCCTTGGGAAATACATCCTTGAATTCTACAACGACTGGGAAGTCTTCACTCTTTTGTTCCCTATCGGCTTCTATGGTTTGAATGTTGACTGCAAAGAGTTTACAACCCTTTCTTACGCATTTCTTTTCCTGTAAGGCGGATATCTGTCTTACAGAAACCTTCTTAGGTATTCCTTGAATCATTATCTGATTCCCTTGGCTATATGTGCATACTATTGGCTTGTTCAAGCAGTCAAGCAGGGCATGATGTTCTTCTAACCAATCCATTCCTATAAGTACGTTGTAAGACCCTAGCGGTAGGATATTTAAATCTACCTTAGTTTGGAACCCGTTTAAATCTATCTCACAAACTTTAATCAGTTTGGACACTTTCCATTTGGTACCAGTGGCTAGTTGTACTAGCCATGGTTTCTCGTGGCTCTCTCGGTTTAATTTACAAGTATCGACTATCCTAGGGGAAACATAACTTTGGCATGAACCGGGATCTATCAAAACATGAACAGCTGTGTTTGAGATCTTACCCTCAATCTCGACCATAGTGGCTTGGTGGTCTACTTGTCGGCCATCAAGTGCAGCATAGATCCTAGGCATTCTTTCCATGTCCCCTACTATTGGGTTTTCCTGAATGTTGTGCAAGACTTCGTTCGTCTTGTTAGGACAATCTCAAAAATAGTGAGGCCCTTGGCATTTCCAGCAAGTAATGGTTGGTGGGGCAGCCTTTGCTCCTTTCTTAAAGGTTTGTCTATTTGTAGGCTATGCATGAGGTCGGTTGAAGCCTTGGTTGGGTGGGAAACTGTTTTTTTGTTTCTTGTAAGGTGGTGGTCTAAAACCTATTCTTCGATTGTCAAAAAAGGTTCTAAATCTATCTATGTTTATTTTTATGTTATCATTCCTGGGTTGTCCATGTTCGTAACAGAGTCTAGCTTTATGTAAAGTCATGTCTAATGTTTTAGGCATGTTAAACTCAATCTTCTCTCAAAAATTGGGAGGTAGGCATCCTAAGAATTGTTGTATCTTGACTTTTTCATCCTTTATATAAGGAACATAATGTAGTAGGTCAATAAATTTGTTGATGAAAGCTTCCATAGTTAGGGAGCCCATTTTTAGTTCATGAATTTCTTTGATCTTTTTGTCAAAGAATCTTCCAGACATGTATTTGTCTTGAAAGAATTTGCTAAAAGAATTCCATTTTATGTCTCTCACTTCCTACCCTTTTGTATGTTTCAAGTCTCTCCACCATCTGGACGCTTTACCATTTAAGTTGTAAATGGCCATCTGGGCTTGCATTTTGATGGAATAGTTGTTAACTTTAAAATACTTGTTCATCCCTAATAGCCATTCCTCATCTTTCTCCCCAGTATTTATCTCTCCATCATAAGTTGGGGCTTTGATTTTCTGAAATTCTCCTTGTAAACAGTCATCACTTTTCATCCTTTTCTTGAAAGGGGATGGTGAACCGTCATCATCGGAAGAGCTCTTACAGTCCTCTTCCATGTAATACAGTATGTGCTCTTCATACTCATTTCCTTTAGGATTGATGGATCTTTTTGTGTGACAGTTGTTTTCTTGGGACTTTTTGGCTGAGTGGGTGGTCTGTCCATTGGACCTTGCCCATGTTAAGCTCTGAAGTAGAGCTTCATTTATGGCTTACTGTTACCGTCTTTCCTGCATATTATCATCCTTGAAACTCTGCAACTCATTTTGCAACTGTTGTATTGATTTCATTAAATCCGATTTTAATTCCACCACGATCTCTTGCTCTCATGGTGGAGAGTTCAAATTTCCATGTATGTTGCTGTCTTTTTCTATATTCATAACTCAGACTGTAATTGTAACTGCAATGCCATATAAATTGTAAGAACGGAAATCTGTTAGTTCATATATATATATATATATATATATATATATATATATATATATATATATATATATATATATATAATAAATTTATAAGTGCATGTTTTTGAATTATAGGTATCTGTAGAGGATCGTTTCTTGTAATGAGCCCAATAGGTCACTTAGTATTGTAGCTGGGCTCTGATACCACTTGTAATGTCCCTAAAATCAGAAAAAATTAAAAAAATTTCACTTACTGCTAATATTGTCTATTCAATTAATATTTTAACAAATTAACTTCAGTATTGAGAGGAAATATCAGTCTCATTCATAAGATGAGAAAACATGGTTTATGAAATTTGGCTCAAGATTAACTTTCTTGTTAAAATGAATGTGATCGTCTTCTATTTGTATGTTTTTGGGGAAGTGATGTAATGGCATTGTATAAATTATAAATGATTGATCTCTTGAGTTTGATCGATCAGTTTAGTACTAGTATAAGACTTTAATGGTCCTTATAACTGCATCGTACTTATAATCTAAATGTATGCTTTGAATTATTAAGTGTTTGAAATCCCTTATGTTTATTAATTCAAGATTGATGGAAATCCCGAGCAGAGTAAGATTACTTGGAATTTTTCTCGTAGGTGTATTTAAAACATGGACTCCACACTAACTCCCTAAGTGTCAATACCTAGCAATAACTTGAATGTATGAAATTGAAAGGGGATAAGGAGGAACATTATGTTAAAATGCTAAGTATTAAAAGAGTGGGGTTTGAGTAACAACGTGACCTTAACTATAGAAGTGGATAACGTATTTCAGAACTGGTGGGGGTCGTTGTAGCATTGAGTGCTTCCATGTGACCTTCACATGGATTCTTTCCAAGTGGGTGAGTTTATACTCTTGGCCCTAAGGACCAACATTGTTAGTCTATTCATTTTCAAGTTTTTGGGAGGAAACCTTCTGTTGCTCTTGGGTTCCAATGGTGCTCCACGCATTGACCTGAGCTACACTCATGGTTCGCGTGCTTACTTGAGCTCCGCCTAGATATGGAGAGGACCTAGTGTGAAGGTAAGTCGATCTCTACAAAGAAAAATTTTGACTTCCTGTAAGATCTTTCACTATATAATGTATTTGTTATTTTATTTAACTTGCTATTTCTTGACTCTTGCTAGCAGGGTATCTAGTGAAGGAAGGATCTCTACGCTTTTGGGTGGTGTCTCTATGGCCAAGAGGGATATACTTAACGCGAACCTTGTAAGTCCAGGAATCCTCATGGTTCCATTCCTTCCTATCGCAACAAAGGGGGAAAATGGTTGAAGGTTATGTAGTTTGAGTTGTTTTTTAACTTGTAACTAAGATGTGCCCTTCGGGATTTCAGTTTCTAGTTGAAGTCTAGTATGGCTAGAATAGGAGAAGGTGACTATGGGAAAACAATTGGGTCTTCTTGGTTTATGGACCTACTGGGCCAATGTTTGTAATATGTTTTAAATGTTTTAAGTTGATACAGTGAGGGTTTTGAATGAAGGGATAAACCCTTAATGGTTTTTGTTTTTGATACTGTAGAACTGGCTTTCCTCTATGGCTTGAATGGATGGAACTGTAACTTCTTTTAAAGTTTTAATAAATCTTTACATCGCGTTAGGGTTTTGAAAGAGATGTTGGTAATTGGATTTTATTTGTAACTCTGTCTTTGGTATGATCTTTTATTTAAACTGAAATGTTATTGGAAATTTGAAATTGTTAGTTTTAAAATGCTTCTGATTAAATTCTCCGTCCTCTAGTTCTCATACGTGGAATTTTAATTGGTTATAGTTGTAAAATCATGTCACTTTCAGGTAGAATAACAGAGGAACGTATTCTTGATTTTAAGTTGAAATTTCATTTTGACTACTCAAAGTCGTGGATGGCTCTGTGATTTCTTTTAATGAGTTTGTAAGCTTTTGAGTTTTTAAGAAAATGATGCTGAGCTTACTTAGCTCTGTCATTGCATGCACTTGCTATTGAAATGGTTCTGTCAGGCTTTATAGAATTACGTCTCTGCAAAAATTGTGTGGCCATGGAATGCCTCTTTGTTTCAAGTTTTCTAGGTTAAGAGTTTGTTGAAAACGATCCTTTGATGATGAAAATTGATTTGTATGAATTATTTTAAATGTGCAAGCCCTAGCTCTGTGTGTTTTAATTAATTTTCTTGCTCAGATTAATGAGGTCCCCGTTTCTAATTTGGTTGGTTGTAACGTCATGGGTTTCTTTTTCGTCAAATAGTGTAAGCCCTAGATGAAGATTGTTGTTGGTTTGGATCTTTAGTTTTGATTCAATTTTTAAGTGTTCTGAAATCTGAGTTTTGCTAAGGTAATTTTTCCACTAAATCGTGGGTGTTTAAAGTTTGTTCTGGAAGCATGTAAACACTGAAATTTAAATATAAAATTTATATGCTTTTAATTTCAAATGAAACAAGCATCTAATGCTAAGAATATAATACAGTATGGGAAAATAAATTGAATCAATACGATTCTATGCAGTGCAAATTGAAATTTCTAAAAGAAGTCTATCTGGAGTTTAAATTTGTAAGGGTTCTTGCCTATGCGGATATCTAGCATAGGCTAGCGATGCTAGCCCTACTAGATTCCTTCTCGTTTTGAAAGTGTGGGAAGGATTATTAAATGGTGATGAAGGTTTCAAATCAGAAATAATAGGTGAGCTAAGCTAGATTTTTCTCTACCCGGGGAATCCCATGCCATACGGCCCTTGCTCCATATCAAAAGAAATAAAAATATAATTATAGAATTAAAACTGAAGTACAGTACTTTTAAATTTAAATCCTAATTGATTCAATTGTAATAAAATGTAATTTTATACCTAATTCTTGTAGCTTGCCCTTCTCTTGCAGAACCTGCACACTCAAACACTAGTTAAAGGAAATATTTATGTATTGTTCTGGATGACCTGTAGGATGATCTTTAACTGAATGACCTTGGGAATACCATGTTCCTCCCAACCATGACCGTTAGACCATTCCTGGTTCTAACTGGATCCCCCCGAGCTGGTTCCAACAAGCAATAGGAAAAGTAGAGGACCTAGGATAGACTACTGATCAGATCTTGGGAAAGTAGTAAGGTTCTTTAGTTATGTAGAAAATTTCTCTTCTCTTACCATAAGAGAATGATAGAAGAAAAGATGATCCCTCTCTCAGGAGTTTTCCTTCTTTAAATAGGTGAGTTGTTTTTTAATATAGGTGTTGAGTTTAAATAATAATATTTCATTTTTCAATTTAAATTGAATTATGATATTTATAAAAGATATTTTACTAATTACTCATTCCTAGTTTATCTAGGACTTTTATTTTGTTACAACTAGATGTACCTTTAAGTTAGTTCACAATCTTTTCTTTAAGTATAATGACAATAATATAAGAAATATATTATGCATAACTTTTTTATGCATACTATTTATATAAATGAGTTTTCTTTTATAAATAATCAATGTGATTATTTAATAATTAAATATCATAATAACTCTTTGATTTAATTAAGTAAATATCATAATAACTCTTTGATTTAATAAATTAAATATCATAATAACTCTTTGATAAATATTTAAATACAAGGTCCAACTCTTTGGACATGGTCTTTGGGTCAACTTGGATAGTTGGTGAGGTTAGGTGACTCTATGTCCCTCTTGCATGTTGGATTCCCTTGTTTTAACATGGTAGTTCCCACAGTCCTTGATGAGAGATAAAAATGATTCATTTAACCAATTAAATGAATGTGATGAATGGTAGTGCTATTCAAAGTCTTCTCGAATCAACACTTTCAAGATCAAGTAACCCCAAGCACTCTTTAGAGCTTTGGTTCAACACTCTCACATGGGAGTTATGCTAGTGCAATTCCAGAGCATCCCTCTCAACACTAGTATTAGAATGTGTTTGTAAAGCACATCTAGAAATACAAATGGCCTCAGATCCAGTATTCATTATCAAGCTTGGAGTGCTCCAGGGATTATGCCCAACACTCTATGTACATCGGGGCTTACGCCCAGTACATAGTAAAATCCTCTATGTACATTGGGGCTTATGCCCATTATATAGGTAATCCATGTGTTCCAGAGTCCACGCTCAAACATCATAAAATTCAATCATGTATATCATAACTCTACACAGTATGTAACACAAATCATCTTAGTATATTAGGGTTTGTACCCAAATCTCATAATAAAACATAAGTCAAATACATTGTGGCTTTCTACCCAGTATATAACAATAGCCTGCATCAGTCAGGGTCCATGCCCAAATATGTATATCTATAAAAGAAATTAATCATGTGCATTGGGACTCACACCGAATATAACAAAATAAATCATATGTGTTGGGGATTAAGCCCAATATATAGTATAAAAAATAGTTAGTCAAAATTTGGGATATTACATATGGTTGACTATGGTTCAAAATTTTTGATCATATTTGACTATGGTTCACTAGGTTTAGCCATGGTAGATTGTCTATGATCATGGCCCGTAATGGCTAATCATGTTTGACTATGGTAAACCATGTTTGACTATTATTGACTCTAGATAGTTATATTTGACCACATGTTTGATTATGCTTGACTTTGGTTGAGCATAGTTTATTATGTTTTGTCCATGGTTTACCATGATTGTCCATGTTTGACTATTGTTGACCATCTTTGGCAATGGCTAACCATGTTTGATGATGGGTGATAATGGTTTACCATGTTTGACCATGGTTGAATTTGGTTGAACATGGCTGATTATGTTTGACTATTTTTTACTATGATTGACTTTGATTAACTATCATTAAATTTGATTTAATTTTACTAACCATGGTTGACTATGTTTGACTCTTAGTGGCCATGGTTACCATGTTCAATTTTGGGTGACTTTAGTTTAATATCTTTGACTATTATTCATTTGGTTGATCATGGTTGACTATACATGACCATGTTTAACTATGTTTTCTTATGGTTTACCATGGTTGATGTTGGTTGACTATACTTAACATTTTGTTGACTATGATTGACCATGTTTAAATGTGGTTGAACTTGTTTAACCATTATTTAGTATAATTAACCATGGTTGATATGATTGAATATGGATGAAAATACTTGACTTTGATTGAGAATGCTTAACCATGTTTTTCTAGGGTTCATCTTTTTTTACCATGGTTGATTATGTTTGACCATGGTTGATTTTGGTTGACGGGTTAACCATGGGTGACCATGTTTGACTATGGTTAATTATGTGTGATGATGTATGACTAGGGTAAACCATGTTTGACTATGGGAAATCACATTTGACTATGGTTGGCATTAGTTAACTATGTTTGACATTAGTTAACTATGGTTTAGCCATGTTGGACTATCGTCTTCCATGTTTGACTATGGTTGATTATTTTTTCCATAGTTGACCATTATTTTCTGTAATTAGCCATGGTTGGATATGGTGGACTAGGGTTGAATATGGTTAACCATGGTTAACTTGTGTTGGAGCGATACTAGGTAATTTATTTATTTTTCTTTCACTAATGTTTGATTCCAGAGCTCGATTCCTCTCAGAATCTTGAAGACTTTCCTTATTGTTTCCATCACTAGCATAATGAAAATACTTGATTGGGGGATTACCAGCAGGGTATTTTTTAAGGATTCCAATATTATACTTAAGTGTAGTATTCTAGGCGATTATTTTGGATTTAAAAAAACATATATATAGATAGGTAGGTGAATATTAAATATGTGTTAGGAACCTATGTCAACCCTTCTCTTTACTATGTTAGTATATTGTTGTTGGACGCATATGCTTTGTAAGTCGTCCCGTAGTATTTGTTGATCCGTAGTTTATATTAGCCCATAGTATTGACCCATAGTATTAGACGCATATGCTTTGTAAGTCGTCCCGTAGTATTATATGTCCCATGATTTTGACTCATAGTATTGGGCATAGACTTAGTATATAAGTGTGTGTTGAGGTCATTGAAGGGACCGTGAAGTTAATTGTATTGAGCTTGCTCAAAGGAGGTTGCCCCCTCAAAGTGGCCCATGATCAATATAAAAGTGATTCTGAGTTCTATTATTTCTGATATCTCGTGTATTTGCATTAATTACTTATTGCAGGTTCATCACATCTGGTATTAGAGCACTTTCTTGGGCTCGTTGGGTGGAATTTCTGCCAAATTTTTTCGCATCTGTTGTAGCTTCGGATTTGGGAATAATCCCTATCCGCTTAACTGTGGGAAGTACTTGGGCATAATCCCTAAAACTCATTGTGAGGAGTACCACAGGAACCCCAAAGTAGCTGGCCTATTGAGAGGACCTGCCAGCGAAAAGGGAAATGACCCCTACCTAATTGACTAGTTCCCACCCATGAGGTAAACCAAGAGCTGTCATTTGTGGCAAAGCGGTATCAGTTTTACCTGAGTCGTGGAGTGAGGGGTATTGCCCCAATACGGAAGCCATCAAATAGCATTGGTGGCCGAGTGAAACACCTGAACTGTTAGGAAGCCATACATACCTGGGGTCCATATCTATTTTCAGTTGAACTGATGTCGATCACTTCTGCTCCAGATCCAGCCATTTCAGATCTATTCTGAAAGTCATTCTAGATCCAGTCGTTATTTCAGATCCATCCGTTTTCGATCTCTTCCGCACCGTTGTTGCTGATCCATTTCTGAAAATTAAAAAAAAAAAAAAAAAAAAAAAAAACCAGTTTTTTCTCCATATCTCCTTTGTTTTCACTCTATTTCCTTTGAAATTTTCGGGGAACCCCTGTCATCCCATTTTGCATCTTTCATTCCTGATGACCCTATCCCCAATTCCCCTTCCCAAAGCCCGAAATACAAGAAAAAAAAAAGAGTATAAAATTCAGTTTTTTCTCCATATCTCCCTTGTTTTCACTCTGTTTCCCTTGAAATTTTTGGGGAACCCTTGTCATCCCATTCTGCATCTTTCATTCCTGAGGACCCTATCCCCAATTCCCCTTCCCAAAGCCCAAAATCCCACATTTTCTATCTTTAGGGTTTGCCATAACTTCCTCAGATTTCACCCAATCACCTTCAAATTTTACCACAGAGTTCCTTTCTGAATTTTGTTTCTTTGTCTCTCTCTGCCAAATTTTCTCATTCTATCACCCCGCTTCTGAAATCCCCCTTTTTTCTTTCTTGTCCTTTTGACAATATCCAAAATCTAGTCAAACCCCAATTACCCATCAGATTGTTTCCCCAATCCAAATTTTCCTTTACTAAATCAACTTCTGTTTGTGTTTTTCTACCCATTCCACCAGAAAAAAAAAAAAAAAAAAAAAAAAAAAAAAAAAAAAAAAAAAAAAAAAAAAAAAAAAAAAAAAAAAAAAAAAAAAAAAAAAACCTGGTTATGGTTGTCACCCGTGCAGGAGCACACACCATGGATGAAGCACTTGCAGCCTCCAAACCAAACTCCAAGATCTGGATGAAAAATTTCTCAGCTTCCATCTTCAGCATTTAGCCATGAACAATACTAGACAGCCAGAATCTTTTGCAGCCACCGGGTTCTCTTCTTCCAGCAATTTTCATGGGCCGAAGCTTGATTTTCCTCGCTTCAATGGTACTGATTCGACTGGACGGATATATCGAGTAGAACAATATTTCAGTCTGCATAATACTTCTGATGCCCAAAAAGTTCCACTTGTATCCTTTCATTTGGAATAGGAAGCCCTTCAATGGTACCGTTGGTACATCAAAGCTCATCCCGAGCCAAACTGGACAGATTTTTGCCAACTCATTTTGCCACGATTTGGTCCTAGTGCTTTTGATGATTTCACAGGAGCACTCACTAAACTTCACCAAATTGGCACAGTGAAAGAGTATCGGATAGAATTTGAGAAATTGGCCAAACACACAGAAGGATTGTCTGATGAATTCTATAGGAGTTGTTTTATCAGTGGTCTCAAGGATGAAATCCACTCAGAGGTCAAAATGTTTTGTCCCAACACAATGATGGAAGTCCTAGGGTTGGTTAAGTTGGCCGAGGACAAGGTCGCAGCTCAACAACGCTCCAGACCCACCTTTGTTCCCTTCAGAAATATGGGTTCCCAACGACCTCCCATCACGCCTGCTCCTCAACCAACTCCTATCAAGCATTTTTCTGAAATAGAAATGCAGGCACACCGAGAAAAAGGGCTTTGCTATAATTGTGATGAGAAATTCACTCGGGGACATAGATGTGTTCAACAAAAGCTCTATCTCTTGGATGTGGATTCTCCGCCTGCCTTAGAACTTGGTGAAGAAGCTACAGATACAGTAGATGATCAGGTCAACATTCAACACCATCCTGTTGACACCCCATCTCAGGACGACCCGCCCGAGATCTCTCTCCATGTTGTAACTGGCGTCACCACCCCACAAACAATGCGGGTCAGGGGATACTTCAAGAAGCTCCCTCTTACCATACTCATTGATTCTGGTAGCATCATAACTTCATTGACCCTCGGATTGCCAAACAGGCTGATTGTTTTGTCCATCCTTGCTCCAACTTTGAAGTCATGGTTGCCAATGGGGGCACCTTACCTTGCAAGAGGAAGTGTCACAATGTGCGTATCTCTATGTAAGATTATAACCTATGCTTTGACATGTTTGCATTGTCCTTAGGAGGATGTGATGTGGTTTTGGGTGTTCAATGGTTATGCACACTTGGCCCCATCTTATGGGATTTTGTTGAACTTTGGATGCAGTTTAAAGTCAATGGGGCACAACACAAATTTATGGGCTTACAACCAGGGTCTCTCTGCATCATTAGTTCACATTTCCTGGAAAAAATCCTTAAGAAGAATTCACATGGTGTCATCGCTCAGCTCAATTCCATTCAGATGCACCCATCAACAGTCTCCATTACTTCCTTGGATAGATATGCAAGTATCTTTGCTGAACCAATGCACTTGCTTCCTTCAAGAGACCTTTCCGGTAAGAATTTAGCCACATCTACCTATCAGCAGGAAATGATGGCTATTTTGCATGCAGTACAGAAGTGGCAGCCATACCTATTAGGGAATTCTTTCTGCATCAAGACTGATCTCCAGAGTCTGGAAAATTTTCTGGAACAATGGGTCTCCTCCCCAACACACCTGAAATGGGTTATCCAACTCATGGGTTATCCTTATGTGATCACTTACAAGAAGGGTAAGGACAATATGGTGGAAGAAGCTCCTTCTCGCACAATTGATGACCTAGTTTCTCTTACCGCTCTTTCTCTGCTTGTTCCAAATTGGTTGCAATATGTTCAACAGGGCTATCTCTTCTATGAACTCCATGCTTCTTCATCAATAGGGCACTCTGGGTTCTACAAAATGTATGACCAGGAACAATGTAACTTCTTTTGGCAGGGACTAAAAATGACAATTCAACAGATGGTGGCTGACGATGATACTTTCCAAGTCAACAAGGGTGAAACGACACTCCTTTCGGGATTTCTCAAACCCTTGCCCATCCCTACACAGCTTTGGCCAACTATTTCTATGGATTTCCTAGCAGCGCTCTGGTGGTACAATACCACATCTCAAAGGATACCATATGAAGCAGTCTATGGAAAAACACTACCAGTTCTTCTTCCATACACCCTTAGCAGCTCCCTAGTTCAGGAAATTGACTCGGTTCTTTGAAACCGCAATCAAATTCTTCTCATTATGTAGGACAATCTTCACATCGCCAGAATTTGCCTGAAACAAAAAGCCGATCAGCACCGTTCTGAGCGCATTTTCCACGCAACTGACAGGGTTCTTCTTCATCTATAGCCTTCCAAGCAATCCTCTTTGACACTCCAAAGGCGTCAGTGGCCCAAAATGCAACCCGAGGATGCTACCGGGGAACCACTCCTTCAGATTCTGCCGCAATTTCTCCAACCAAAGCTTTGAGGACAAAGATTTTTCTAAGGGAGAGGGGATGTTAGGAACCTATGTAAACCCTTCACTTTACTATGTTAGTATATTGTTGTTGGACGCATACGGTTTGTAAGTCATCCCGTAGTATTTGTTGATCCGTAGTTTATATTATCCCATAGTAGTGACCCATAGTATTGGGCGCATATGCTTTGTAAGTCGTCCCATAGTATTATATGTCCCATGGTTTTGACTCATAGTATTGGGCATAGACTTAGTATATAAGTGTGTGTTGAGGTCATTGAAGGGACCGTGAAGTTAATTGTATTGAGCTTGGTCAAAGGAGGTTGCCCCCTCGAAGTGGCCCATGATCAATATAAAAGTGATTATGAGTTCTATTATTTCTAATATCTCATGTATTTGCATTAATTAATTATTTTAGGTTCATCACAATATGAAACATAAAATTTACTACTAAAATTTGTAAATTTTGGTGAATATTATGATAAAAAAACATATCCTATGTAAATATAGGCAATATTAGAGCCTAAACATGACCAAAAAGTGAATTTATTTTTTGAAAACAATCCCAAAAAATATCCAATTGGCGAAATTTCGCCCCTAAAAATTTCCCTGATTACCAGAGCTCAAAATTATGGGTTATAGATTTTATCTACTACATGTACTAGGTCCTATATGAATGCTATCCTAGGGATGCAACCTAATTGGTATATTCTATACCATAACATGGGCTCACTCTTCTTCTTGTTATGGGCCTCCATTATTCCCCAAAACATTTTTTCATCCATAATCTAATTGTTGGTATCAGGAATTTATATTGTTGTTTGTCTCCATGCCTTGCTACTGATGCATTATTCTTTCCCTTGGCTCTAATGATCTTCCTTTGTGTGGGTGGTTTTTCATTTAGTGCCACTAATATCCCATATGTATTTAGGCATATGTTTCCTATGTTTCCATCCACTCAAGTCATCATTGTTGATGTTTACGTGTGTTTTATTAATTATCATTTTCATTAGTAAGTGATTCCAATTATCATGTTTTATTTTATCGTAATTTTCCTAGCGAGCCCAAATTGGTTTATTCCATTAGTTTCCTTCCAATAGCTTCATATGAATGTGGTTTGTCGAATTGTTTTCTGAGGGCCATGTAATCCTCCCACAATCATGAGAATGGGATCACTAGTAGCTATTATGGTATTATATATAGTGGGTCACACCATAATGAAGAAAGGTTTTCCTGACTAAAATGTTTGTACATTTTGTTGTAGGAAAAATCTCTCTTGAGGACAAGTGAGAATTTGATCAGATATTCCATTGATCCAAGATAGACAACATGATAGATCACTAATCTATTGCCTCTATATCTAAGATGATCCTATTGATGCATGCGAAGTAGGATAAGAATGGTCCTTACCTTATTATTGATGGTTGTCCTTTCATATTCCTAGCTAATCTATCTCTATAGATCTATATTTAGCTCCTTACACCTCCTACCTGCACACAAGAATACAAGAATATATCAAACACAAAACTTTTTACGAAAGAAGAATCATAAAATAACTCATATTTAGTCTAATATTCTCAAGGCAAGATCAAATCTACCATTGCAATGCATACATAATCAAATAAACAATATAATAGAGGGGAAAATCATGTAGATATATATTGATAATAATGAAAATTACAACCATGAAATAATACCTTGATTCATGGTGCAAGCTCCTCTTGGTCCCTTGCTCCAACTCCTTTTCCTTAACCTCACGTAAGCAAGGCTAACACAGATCTCATGAAGGATATGGTATTAAGATATCGGTATGGAAATGGGAAGCATGCAGTTATTTCTGCCAAATCCTCCCCTTCTTCTTTGAAATCCTCTTCCTTATATAGATTGGTGGAGGGGATGGTAGATGAATCTAGACTTCTATAACTTATTGAACTCCGAGTCATGTACAAGTTCCCAAGATTATAATGCAGAGGATCTATCTCATTGCATGTGCATCTCCTCCAAACTTGCTCAATTTATAATAAATGAGCAAATCAATGGTATAAGTGAGTGTTGCAACAATATGACATAAATGGATCCTCAATGGTGGAAAACATATCTATAATAGGTTCACCCTAATGTGTGAGGTTAGAACAAAAGGTGGTGGCCAAAAAACATTATAAAAATATAATAGTGAGCTGGTATAAGGACAGAAATCTAAATACCAAGGAACCAAACTGTACATATAACAACCAATCTCCAACCAAAAATATATAGATTATCCCTAAGGTAGCCATACCCATGCCTAGAACATGAATCAATCATATAAACCAACACAATACATTGCACATCCATGTGATAATATGCGAGATCATGGCCACAAAATAATATAGAGTGGATCCATATCATAAAAAATATCATAGCCACAAACAAATACAATGTGGGGATCTATGACATAGTGCATACCAGGAAGACATAATATTATCCAAAGTACAAAGAAAATATACTCCATTGCAACCTAGGGATAGAAGCATGAATGAGTGATGCCACTCCAGAACCAACTGTATTAATATAAACCCTAATGGTATGATTCTACAACATGAAAATAGATGTGCTAATGTCAAACATATGAGAAACCATTTGATTGCTAGTCAATGAGGACTAATGTTAATAGATGTGAGGGAGACTACCAATAATGAAGATAGCTTAGAAGGTACCCATTAAAACTAATGAGTGTGAATAAAGGATTTTATATTTAACGCTTGTAGAATCGTTCAATCGGGAGTCAATATGGGAACTCATTACCAAATGCGATGACACCTTCCACTAAGGACTACAAGCTCCAAGGTACCTAATAGTGTCAAGATCCACTTCCTAGATAAGGATCTGATGTTGATAGGAAGGAATCCATTGAAGGAAGGCCTTAATGTATCCCCCATCAATGAACATGAAACATGAATTGAGAGTAAAGGTGAAGAGATAGAAGCACTCATCACAACTGACATAAGGATGGTCATGGTGAAAGGTCAACGAGACTGCAAATGGATGAATCAAGTTTACTTCCCTTTAGTACATGGTATGGCACAACAATGAATTGGAAGGAATGAATCAACAGCACGATATTGACTAGAAGAGTAACCAATCGGATGAGTGCAAGACCCATGCTAATAGTGCGAATCCTAAGTAATCTATAACCAACCTATAAGATGAAGACTCAAATAGGTTCCATGTCCAAGGGAGGCACAAGAGACTATTTCCACATGGTTGTATAGATCAAGAAATTATCCCCACCCCCTCTTTTTAATGTATCTGCTTCATAATTTTATGAGATCGAAAGAGAGATAAAAGTATTCTAAATAGTGTCTTTTTGTGTAGGTTAATTTATGTCCCCACAAAAGAGATAAAAGGATTCTTTTCTTGAGAGAAAAGGTGGTTCAATGGAAGGAATTCATGTTCCAAGTGCATGGAAATAACCTATGCAATAGGAGTATAGTAGGGTACTTTTCAAGCAAATTCCACTCATTGCAATGGTTCTCCCCATGGGTAAAATGTAGCACAAGATGTAAGAAAGGTGATGCTAAGGGAAAGATATCAAGAATGATGGCAGTAGTAAGCAAGGAAAATAACAACATAATAGTAGGCACTGCAATATTAGAAGAGATAAGAATGTGAAAACATTGAGTGAAATAATATGGTTGGGAATACCCCATAGGATATGGCCAGAATCAACATGCAAATGAATATCATGTGGCCCAATGGCTATTCATGGAAGGGATAAATAAGGGTTATGTAATGTCCCTAAAATAGTGAAAATTTAAAAAAAAATTCACTCACTGCTAACATCGTCTAATTACATAAAGATTAAACAAATTATCTTTAGTACTGAGTAGTAGATTTAGTTTCCATCGACACAATGGGAAATTCATGGTTTATGAAGCTTGGTTTATAATATACTATTTGATTTCTCATCCCCTATTTGAAAATTCTACGGAAGCGATGTTTATGGTAATTAATATTTAAAGAATAGTATCTACGTCTGAAGGACTGGTTTTAACATTTGTAAAGTCGACTCAATGGTTCTTATGTCTATTTCTTTGATCAAAGTTTAAATTTATGTATGCCTTGAACCCTAAGAGTTTGAACTCCTTATGTTAATAACTCAGGATGGATGGACTGCATGCTATGAGTAAAATTTCGTTTGAAGTCTAAGTTGGTGAATGGGTTTACAGACATGAATACTGAGAGGTAAGGAAAGTGTAATGGACTAGCATGGGCTTACTTAGAAATATTTGCTAAAGTACTACTAGGGTCATGTGTTGCAAGCTTATAAAACGAGGAGCTCTTCACTATACTACTTAGAAATTTCCTAGTTCTATGAATTGAAAAAGGTCTAAGGAATATCTTTGAAAAAGGCCATGAAATAACAATGAGGGGGGGTTTGCACTACCACGACCCTAACTATATCGTTTGGATAAATATTGAAGCACTAGTGGATGTTTGATTGTATCTTCAAATGCTACATGTGATCTTCACGTGGTTCGTTGCTAGCTAGAAAGAGGGTGAATCTTTTTGTCTACATGACTATGTTTTTCATTTCGTTGGTTTTGGCTTGAAGGGTAACTGCTTGCTGTGTATGGTTTCGACTAGGCTATGACCTGAGCTATGATCATGGTCAGTGCAGTCACAACTTAAAGAGCGTGGATATGGAGGTGCTACATGTAATCTTCTTTCAAACTTTAATGGGTGTTTCGATACGTTTTCTTGTAGGTGATTCTACTATATCTAACTTATGGTTCTTTGTAATCTTATGGACAGGGTTGCAGGTATGAGTGTCCTCTACGTTGGGTTTTAACAAATGGTAGGGAAGACTTGGGCTTCGACGTAACTCTGGTAAGCCCAGGTCCTTTCAATACACGTTCCTTCTTGTCATAGCTATGGTTGCAAGCTTTTTAGCTTTGAGCCTATAAGTTGTAACTTTAATGTGCGCTTTGGGCTCACTGTATTTAGTTTTCGAAGTTATCTTTGGTTGTTTCTGGCTTGGTCAGTAAATGAAGGGAGAATGACTATGGGAAAGTCGATTTGGGCTTCTCGAGATCATAAACTTGCTGGTCTATGTCTATTATGTTTTTATTTTGTAAAGGTAGGATAGACCCCTGAGGGTCTTATTTTTGCTACTGTATAAAATATTGGATGTATGGCTCTTGTAGAGATCTTTACAGCTTTGGTGAGTAGTACACACAACGTTTGATTTTGGGGTTTGAATGTGATAATGGGGCTTGGATTTAAATCGTGTTTCCCACTGTGTATGTTCTTTTGAGAAAAGAGATGTCACTGATGTTTTCTATAAAATGCTCTCTACTGATTTTAGGTATCTCAGTAAGTTTCATTTTATGGATTATGAGTATGGTTTTAGCCTATGTGGATGAAAATAGTTTTACTTGTAGAAATATTGACCTACAATGTTTTCGTATCTTCTAAAATGTGATGGCTCTGCATTTTAGCTTCACCATGATGAAACTTCTATTGATAATTAAATGAGCACGATTTGCTGAGAGCATAGCTCTATTTAAAATATATGTTGGTCCCTTGGATGGCCTCTGTCCGATTGATGGTTTTAATCCTCTGTAGATTCATGGGTTGATTTTATTCAATGGATGAATGTTTATTTAAAATGTGGAGCTGGACTATGCGTTTTTTATTCCTATACTGTAATGTTCGGTTTCATCCAAGTTTTAAGATTGATTTCTGATAATGGAGAAACGAGAATACTGAAAGACCCTAAATAGGGAAATCGTGTTTGGTAATTTGTTTTCCATGGAATTTGTATGCACAGTAGTTGGTCTTTATGCTGCATGTTAATTATTCCCATGATTCTAAATGTTAAATGTTGGCGGATAGGATTCAAAAGCTTGACCTGCATTTGTTTTTTTTTGTTTGTTTCTTTAAAAATAATAAATGGAAGAAATTGAGTTTTGCTACATTGGTTTTGTGAAGGTTCCATGGATCCTTAGGAGATACTTTCTTGTAAAACCTATTTTAATATTGATAGATCATATGCTTGGTAAAAAAAAGGTTAACCCTATCTTTCTCATACTTGAATAATTTAAATGTACAGTGTAAGAGTTTGGGAAATACGATTTCATTTTTGTAAAGGATAATAGTTCAGGCATCAACAATATTTAATAAAATTCTGATACTAGTGTTTTTATTTATATAGGTATCTAGCATAGGCTAGCTAGGCTAGCCCTGCTAGATCCTTGTAATACTTAGGGCAAATGTTTAAATTCAACAGAAATAATAAATAAATTTTAAACCTAGACTTAAAACACTGAGAGCCCATGCCATTTGGCCCTTGCTCCATAAAAAGGAAATAAAAATTATAACGTATAGGAAACATGAATGATATATATTAATTCCTACTATAACATCTAAGTCTAATGGAACTATATGGAAAACTTGTAGTTCATACTTGATTCTTGAAGCTCTCCCTTCCCTTGCAGAACCAGCACACTCAAACACTAGTTAATGGAAAATGTATTGACCTAGCCTACTTGTAGGATGATCTTTAACTGAATAACCTTGGGGCTACCATGTTCCTCCCAACCATGACCCTTAGACCATTCCTAGTTCTAACTGGATCCCCCCGAGCTGGTTCCAACATGCAATAAGAGAAGTAGAGGACCTAGGATAGGCTGCCAATCATATATGGGAAATTAGTAAGCTTCTTCAGTTCTGTAGAATAATTCTCTTCTATTACCATAAGAGAATGATAGTATCAAAAGATGATCCCTCTCTTGGGATCTTCCCTTCTTTATATAGGTGAGTTTGTTTGGAATATAGATGTTGAGTTTAAATAATAATATTTCAGCTTTTAATTGAATTATAATATTTATGAAAGATATTTTACTAATTATTCACTCTTAGTTTATCTAGGACATTTATTTCGTTACAATTAGAGGTATCTTTAAGCTAGATCGCAAATAATAATAATATACTAATAATAATAACATGAAAAATATCTTATGCATGACCTTTATGTATTTTATTTACATAAGTAATCTTTTCTCTTTATAAATAATCAATCTGATTATTCAATAATTAAAATATGATAACTCTTTGATTTAATTATGTACACATGATAATAATTCTTTGATAAATATTAAGTACAAGGTCCAACTCTTTGGACAGAGTCTTTTGGTAAGCTTGGATAGTGGCTAGGTTAGGTTCCTCTTGCATGTTGGATTCCCTCGTTTAACACGGTAGTTCCCACAGTTCTTGATGATAGATAGAAAATGATTCATTTAACAAATTTAAATAATTGTGATGAGTAGAAGTGCTATTCAGAGTCTTCTCGACTCAACACTTTTAAGATCAAGTAACCCCAAGTGCTCTTCCGAGCTTTAGCTCAACTCTCTCACATGGGTGTTACGCTAGTCCAATTCCGAAGAATTTCCGCCCAACACTAGTACTAGAATGTGGTTGTGAAGCACATCTAGAATGTACAAATGGACTCGGATTCGGTATTCATTACCAATATTGGAGTGCTCCAGGGCTTATTCCCAACACTCTATGTACATCGGGGCTTACACCTAGTACATAATAAAATCCTATAGGTACATCGGGCCTCATGCCCAGTACATAGGTCATCTGTGTGTTCCCGAGTCCACGCTCAACACATCATACACATCAATTATGTAAACCATAACTCTGCACATTATGTAACAAAAGATCATCTCAGTATATTAGGGTTTGTACCCAATCTCATAATAAAACATAAATCAATACATTGGGGTTTTCTGCCCAATATATAACAATAGTCTGCATTAGTCAGGGTCCATGCCCAATAGGTAAATCTATAAAAGAAATGAATCATGTGCACTGGGGCTTATTCCCAATATAACAAACTAAATCATATGTGTTGGGGCTTAAGCCCGGTATATAACATAAAAAATAGTCAGTAAAAAATTTGGGATATTACAGGTTATAGTACCTACAAATGATATCTACATGGAAGGTAGGGACTTCCACACAAACAAGGATATGAAAAATAGAAAGGGTAATGTCATTTCTTGACGGGATCAAACCTAAGGTATATAAAAAATGGAATAGGAATGGCTAAAAATGAAATGGGAGATGTGGGGAAAATCCTATCCCTATATGTCAATTTAAGAAACAAAAATCCACTAGAGTCACCAATTTTGTAGTAGGAAAAATCACTCTTGAGGACAAGTGAGAATTCCCTTGGATCTACCCTCGATTTTAGATAGAAAGAGGGATATATAACTACACTATTACATCTAGATATAATATTCTTGATCTTATTGATGCATGAGAAGTAGGATAAGAATGCTCCTTACCTTATGCCTGATGGTTGTCCTTGCTTATTCTCGGCTAATGTAGCTCTAGAGATTTTTAGAATATTGTGAACAAATGAAATAATATTATAACACAATATAAACCATGGAAAGCATTACTAGTCTATCCTTCTATCTACCAAGCAACATAAACATGAAATAAAATTGGATAAAAGAGAACAACAAGAGAACATCGCTATACATGGTTCACCCAATATGGGATACATCCACGCGAAGGATTGCATCTTCCATTATTATGAAATAGATCTAAAAAATTAGGGTGTTCCATCAAGATGGGTAACTCTTTTTGGCCAAATATGGCGATGAAAAATGAAAATTTTAGACATGTATTAAATTGAAGCCCTCGAAACTCATATTTGTGATATGAATTTCGACATCCAGTTAGAAAATGAAATGTAGAGAATTATGTTGGATTTTCAATTATATTTTTTAAAAATATACCAATGTCATTTATTGTGTCAAATTTTCATTTAATGAAATGCGTGTCCTTAAAATTTTGAAGAGCAATTAACAAGTGGCTTGTGTGTGTGCAAAATAATTTAATGTTAAATTAATAATTAAAAAAAATGAAACATGTGAACATGATCTAGACGGACTGCACTAGTGCGTACATATTTTTCTTATAATTTTTCTCAAAAATTTATATTTATTTTTATTTTTCAAAACTGACCAGTGAATATTTCAATCGCATTTTGCACACATGTGCGTGTGTGCGCCAAATATTTTGATTGTTTTCGTAAATTGCAAACCTAAAATTACACTTTTGAAGAGGACGCACTAATGTAGAGCTTGTATAGTTTTTCAAATTTTTTGAATGTGTATTTTGAATGTTGTCGATTTATCTTTGATCTCATTTGAATTTGTCAACGGGGTTTTTAAGGGTAAGCTTTAGCAAAAATTTAAAAAAGAATGACATACGAAGATAAAAATTCATAAATTATATGTACATGGATAGAGGATTCATTGAGGAATCCAACGATATCAAGTCCACCCATTAATGTGCATTTAATGGCATAGTTTAATCCCCTGAAAGGCACATAAAATTTTCTTTCTATAGAGAAAAGGGCTATGGGCCCGTTTTTAAGGTGCTCGATGGATGTATTTGCTCGATCAATGTTTTTAAAATACCTCAATCGAGGGCTTCAAGACACCTCGATCGAGGGTTTTACATAGACCTCGATCAAGGTCCCTTCAAGCCCTTGATCGATGTTTTGTAAAAAATGCTCGATCGAGGATTTGTTTGTGTAAACAAAAAAATATAAAACAGTCGGTGTTGTTTTTGCGTGGGAACGGTGGTTGGACAACATTAATTGTCCAACCTCTATATAACCACTAAACAATTTCCCAGCAACACTTGTTTAAATCATTGTTAGTTTAATTTCAATTAGATCTATGTGAATTTGATGTTTTTCAATTAGAGTTCATTACACATGTAGGAAGTTCTTTGTAGACCTACTTCAAATTCCATATTAACATATTGTTGTTTGTTATAACAATTGGAATAAATATTTGTTTGTTGTCATTGAACTTGATGGTGAGTAAAAGAAAACTACAAAGGAAGCATGCTCGTGAACAAAACAACAATGAAGAGAATGAGAAGAATAGAGAAAGGATGATACAACAAAGAGAAATATTGAGAGAAGAAGAAGATGCACATTTGGTGCAACAAATTCCAATGGAGGACAACCAAGGTAAATTTTTGAATTGCATGCTACCTAATTTAAATTTCATATTTTATAAATTTCTCTAATAATTAGTTATATACTAACTATTTTTTTTTTATCTTAGCCTTACTATATTTTGTTTTTAATAATATTCTTAACAATTTGTTATTTAGATTACAAAATTAGTAACAATTTTTTTAAGAAAATAACTATTTCCTAATCTAATTTCTTCACTATTTTGTTTGTAATGAGATTCTTTTTTATTTCTTAACTTTGTTATTTATATTTCAAAATTTGTAACAATTTTCAAGTTAAATGGATAGTTTTCAAGTGGCTAACAATTTTCAATGTTAATGGAATAATTTATAAATTAAATAAATGTACACTTGAATCCAATTTTCAAGTTATTAAAAAATTTCAAGTAAAATGTACAATTTTCAAACTTTAATATAACAATTTTCAAATTAAATGTACACTTTTCAAGTTACTAGTTCAATTTTCATGTTAAAATGTACATATTTAGCTATTTTCAATTTTCTAAGATACTAACAATTTCAAGTTAAATGTAATTTCAATTCTTGTTTTGTTATTTGTTTAAAAATTATTTGTATAGCATCATATGAGCTCCAAGTCTCAACATTTGTTGATTGAAATAACTATTAATGTCTCATTTTAGAACCCTCATATTTTTTGTACAACAAAACTGTAATACAATCATACTTACCTTCTTTGTTTAAGTAGAGCTATATCACCACTATGTGTATCTCCATTATTTTCTTATGATACAAGTTTAAGTAATATATTACTATTCACAAAAATAGAAATCATATTAATGAAATCAAGTTATATAGGTACTGTATGCTTAAACTAATATGTGTATACATATTTAGGAGATCATATTTTGATTCTTTCTTTTTTTACGTGCATACATAGAAGATTATACATGAACATAACTAAACAGTTACTAAAATAAATCTATCCTTTTTCATTTTCTTCTTCTTGTATTTCTGAAAAAACTAATTAGTTAAACAAAGTTTTTTCTTAAAATGGTACTACTTTTACCAACATTTCCTTTGTTGTGTACAGAAAAAAAATAAAGAATAACACATTCCTCATACATTTAAGTATAAATTGCAAGAGTCAAAATAACTTATCTAAAAATTCCTCCAAGAAACTGATATGGGAAAGTCCACATATGACACAACCATAGGCATTATGTAGGCAATATTTAATTGTTCTATCTTAGAAGCCACCCCCAATTTGATCCATGATATCACTAGGAAATTAATCTCAAGAATTATAGATACTTCAATAGTTATAGTTTGTGCACTAGGATTTATAATATAATTTTCTAGCTAGGATTACTCACATTACTTTCCTACCTAACACCTTTAGGTGTTATTCAAGGTGTGCATAGAGATCTCTTCATACTGGCATGATCCTGTTTAGGATATTTTACTGGTTCTTAAAACTGTATTCACTCCCAATAACTACCTCATACAACACCTCTATGTTCTCATCAATATGATCATAGAGACCTCATTAGCACTTCAATTTGATTGAACATTTTCCAAGAAAGTAGACACCTTGCTAGTAAAACATATGATTTTTTTTCTAGTTGATATGGTTGTCTCTAAACTCTATCTTTCCTTTATCCTTGTCTTCGAATATCTCTCCCCCCTATTTTCTCTCACCCTTCTTCCTTCATAATCCCTCCTCCTCCCATTTGAATCCCTATTTATGCAAAAAGGGCCCCCCTTGGAATCTTCCCATCTAACAAACAAAGTGACACCTTTCACAATATTTTGGGATCTTAGCTATATTTTTGGAGAGGAGGTTTCAACTACTTCAGTGATGAGAGAAACTAATTGCTTGACATCCCAAACCTATAGATTTAGTTTCACTTTCGTAATATCATGGTCCTTCTTTTGTGGAACCTTACCTATTCATCTTTGGAATTCTAATCTATTTATTTAAATAATTAAAAACTAATATTTACAACATAACCATCAATAACAATAATATCTCATGGTTATTCATAATCATAACACAAGATTAAATCACCATTGACAGGCTAATAATTAACTAACACTTCGTATTTTTAAGGGTAATACCATGGGGTATTGCATCCCTTCCCCTTAAAATGACATCATCCTCGGTGTTCTTTCACTTAGGTAAGACTTAAAACCTTCATTCTCTAGCTACACTTCCTCTTTCATCCTCTTTACTCCAATTCCCTTGTTGATGGCTATCTTGTCCTTTAAGAGTTTGAAAGTTATAAATGAAATCTACACATTCATATAAAAAGATAAAGTATTCCCATCATACAAATACTTATCTTGATGCATCATGTCTCTGCTTCATAATTTTTCCACATCTAAGATCTAGCATATTGTCTTCTATGGCACACCCTTTTATCAATGCATTTAACCATATTTAATATATATAGAAACAACCATGGTACTTACATACAGACCCCATACAACACTAGGGTGCAACATACAGTCCTCTTTGGTGTGTGTATGGAGATTCCATTGCATTGTATTCAAGCTAGGGCACTCACATACCTACCCCACACAACACCAAGGTATAAACTATAGTTCTATTTAGTGTGTGTATAGAGAGTTCGATCCACTCAATCTTTCTACCAAGGCATCCCACTGGTTTTCTCAAGTAGAACTTAGCTTAATGGGTATCAAGGATAACATCGGTTTTAGTATCATTACAGTAGTATACTTCCTATGATTTTAAGTTTATAGAAGCCATCATCTCATTTGTATTCACACACATACATCTATCATGAGATGTTATCATAAAAACTAGAAATTCTTTCTAAAAAAGGTCCAAGTATGGTTCTTACAAAAACCAAATTTCATAATCATGAGGTTTTGTCAGTTTTGGCTCTTGCACTTATAAAATTTTGCTTTTCTTTATGTATTTATACTCATTGTCATATCCAAGACACTTTCTATCTGTAATATGTGCTCACTAAAAACACTTTTGAAACAACCAAACATTTGTCAATATTCATGGATATAATATGTTCATTGTAAAATTTAAAATAAAACATTTACATAATTTAATTAAATGCACATTAATTTAATGTCACCTTGCATTGATTCAAACATATCATAATGCCAACTCATGTGGTTTCATGGACATGTCCTATGTATAAAGATAATTCTTTTCTCCCTCCACAAATTCATCAACATACCTATAAGATAAAAGCATGAGTACTAGATTTAGATGTTTTATTTTGCTATGGAATTCCTTTGTGAAAAAGGTTAAATTTACACCATTAACACTCTAGTGGTATCCGAGGGTGCTAAACCTTGACTTCACATAAGATCATTTATTATTTGCAATTCCATTTCAGGACCCATAACTAGAATCCCATGTACCATCCTTCCAAACTCATTTGAATCCAATTGTTAGTATTATTATCTATTGTATTTAATGTGTCTAATGCTTATGGGGTAAGTCGGTCCTTGAAGACATAACACATAAAATTTGTAGGAAACTTATTCCTTCACAACAATCTTATTGAGAACTTGCTTAGCTCCATACACCAAGCCAGTTAAACACATGCAACTAACAGTCAAGTCCTCACTTAAGGACATTTATTCAAGAATGGAATCCATATCTTTATCATGGATTTCCCAAAACAAATTCATTGCCTCATCAACATGTTGGGTCTACAGATATTTAGAAATCATGGCATCCCAAGAGAACAATTTTCACATAATAATTTTCTAAAAGAATTTTAGATCTTCTTCCACATCCCCAATTTTTGTATGCCCTAGATTAGGTATTCCATAAGGACATGTTTTAGTATAGATTTTTTTCAAAAAAATATTTGCATCATCTATTCTCTTACAGATAAATGGAACTCACTATAAATTTACCACACTAAAATCCATTTCTAATTATGTTTTGGTAGAGTTTCTTTCCATATTCCATAGCTTTTAAGTTGTGTTACTGAAACCTCTATTGATGTGAACCACTACCACCTCTTTTCAATGCTTACACTTCCAAATTTCAATATCATAAATGTGTTTTATTTTTAAAATTTGGACATTATCATTTTGAGGTGCTCCTTTAAAATATTCACAATCCTCTCTCAAATCACTTTTCCATCGCATTCTTCACATTGCATGTTTTCAGAAGAAACTTTTGTATCACTAAAAATTGAATCATCACATTCATTGTCAAATCCATACCTTGACTTTGTAATATTAGGTGCATTATGATTTTGATCCTCTATCTTGCAATTGTCTAGCATTGCCTATGCATATTTAACCATTTTACACCTTAATTTTCTTGCATAACGATTATGAAGCTAAATCAAGTCCACTAATTTCTTCTAAACCACATAAAATGGATTGCACACTATCAACCTATAATGGATATAATATTCATTGAGGAAAATAGTCAAGACATTGTCCTTCAATGAAAAGTAGAAAATACCAAGATGCTCAAGGATAACATTTGGAATAGTAAGCTCCAATTCAAATATGATTGAATTCACCAAGATTGATCCAAAACGCAACAAATTGTTGATTTATGATGGTTTCACTTGTTCATATTTTTATGGATTTGTAACTAAGCCTCCATTTTAGGATATTTTATTTTAACAAAACTTATGACCATGAAACTCATTTATCCAAGGTCTCAAACTTTGGTTCCCTAATTTAAATTGATCTATAAACATTTGGGTAAAGTTCCCTTTGAGAACAATTTTATCTTGCTAAGTCTGCTTAAAGCATTGTGTGTAGTAGAGCTTCAATCCTTCACTAGGGAAAGCCAATATATTTCTGTGTTGGTTGGTGTGATCCATTTCCAAAAAAAATATGCATCTTATTATTCACCTCAATCTAACTCCATCCTTGTGTTTTTACCACAATCTTTTCTTTCATCACTTTCCACATCATCTCAACTAGCAATTTTGGTTTATATATTAGAAAGAAGCTTATAATTCCATGCATGCTTATAACTTGAATGGAAGAGACATTCTGCCACACATTCTCCTAGTTCAATATTAAAAAAAAGTCTACATGCCCCAAGTAAAGATGCTCATAGATCAGGAGTAAGCTTTAAACGAATTTGTATTATAAAACCATATTCTTCATACGATTGTCCAACATAGTCATGCAACAATAGTGTTCCATTATTGGTGTCACTTGATGAAATTGAACCATGGCTTTGAGGTATTACCATCTATGATTTAGAATGGATACATGGGAAAAAAAAAGAACAAAAAAGGTGACATAATTTAAATTCATAAATGAATGACATTTTCTTGAAGAGATCCAAAGACTACTTGCCAAGAATTGTATATTGTACAATTATTTCATTCTACAAGACAGTATTTGCTACAGGAAATTTCCTCAAGCACATCCCATGCATCTTCTATGCTTCTATCATTTGCAGTTATAGTTGTCGATTCCATTTTACAAAAGAGTGACAATGCCTTATCGAAATGCCCATTTTTTGCATAGCATGTGATCATAGTATTGCATGGGATTATGCCTCAATTCATGGATGTTCTAAAATTCTTCCAGGGCTTCCTCAACATGCTCATTATGCAAATATATTCCAATCATTGTATCCCGGGCGATCATGTTGCAATCAGACATTGTCTGAAACAACTTCATTGTCAAAATTGGCATTACTAGTAATCAATTTAGTAAGTTACACTTAATAGTCACTAACTAAATGTCACCTATATAGCAAATTAATGTTGAACTAACTCCATTAAGGTTTTTATATGAAATGAATTGATTTTAACCACATAATTTGAAATTTCAAACCTTTAAAATCATCATCAATAGTGCTACCTAGCATCCCGATATGTGGATATAACAACCCTAATTATGATGTCATCACCAAAGCCATCCACATGGGAAAAAAAATTCTTAGAGTATCTATTATGTAGCTTAAAATCCTCATTACTTCCTTCAAGTCTTCTTTAGTTATGAGTCTTTTGATACTCAATGTGTCACAATATTTGCAATAACATATGTCATGGAGACCAACCTGTAGTGTTGAAACTTAAGATCTAATACCAACTTGTCACATACCCAAAATGTGCATTACATATTTGGAACAACTATAGAATATGACACTATTTCATTATTATTATCTAAAAGTTTATGTTTAATAAAACATCACATTTATGATTAGTTAATATCAAATAGTCATCTTCACATAAGTGGATAACTAGAATTAAAAGATTGGGTGCATCTTTCTAATGATGAGTTTGTAATGTACATGTTGACTCTAGATGTAATGTTATTTTCACTTTTCTGATGTTCATAATTGCATTGTTGTTATAATATTTATGGGCGTTCCCTTATAATGTCATCTCTAATTAATGGTCATACTCTTCTTATCATTATTTAATTTATTGTCTAACTATATTTTTTAATTACCTATTTATTAATCTAAACGATAGATTACTTAGTAATTTTAAGATCCTGCATTACCCTTAATAAGCTACCTATTCACAAAGCCCTACCCTAGAACCTACCTAGGTATTGAACATAGTGTTGTAGGTGTGATCGATGGGGTGATTAAATATAGTGTTCGATTGCACTATTATATATGATATAGAACATTCAAAGGTCTATCTGTGATTAAATTAGGTATGGAAAGGTGTACCTAGAGTAATGTCCTTTCAAACGACAAACGTTGGTAATTGAATCAACTAAGCGATAAAGTAAACCACATTAACTCATATAGTGTTTTCGATATGGTTGAAATACTACGCATGGATATAAACATGCACCTGCCTTTTTTTCCCCTTGTTTTCGACCCTCGTTCGCTTGGTGGAGTGCAAGGGTTTTGAACAAATGATTTTCTTGGATTCTGAGGTACAAATGGATCTCATGCAAATTCCAAGGTTCGAGTTTATACATAATCTTCAAGTAAGTTTATCTTCCATGCTTGAATTTTTTAAGTTTTGGCTTAAAATGAAATCCTCGTTACCAAGTTTCTTCCTTTCCTAGGGTTTATGTTTGTAAGGATTAGAGTTTAAAATTTCTTACCTGGAATTATATAGCTGACATTCAGTCACGGCTATGCCTTGACTATGATACTAGTTAAAAAGGAAAACATAGCGAGCTCATTTTTGGACTTGGTTTTGATAATCAATTATTATTAAGAGAATCTAAGAGAGGGAAGTTGTTAGGGTGAATTTCGAGTTTATGTTTGATATAAATTTTGTTTTGGGATGAGGAAATATTACTCCACAATTATAATCATAGCTTAGGGTTTGTACCTAGGTTGTGATGGTGTTTGAGTTGATAAATTTACATGGGTTCTTTTAATTTAGGAAGAATATAGGTTGAGTCCATGGTATTTAGTGTTAGTTTCTAGTTCGAAATAAAATTAAATACTAGCTTGGCGTAGTGCATTTACTTGTTAATACTACTTGGGTTTTATTCCTAGAAATTATTCATATTCTTTGGAATTTGACATTGCAAGTTTGCTTGCAGATGACCTTTCTTACAAATCAAGTAAAACCCAGTATAATGCAATTTTCTCTCCTTAGAAATTCATTTTCTTTATAAATTGAAGGTTATTCACAATTATATTAATTAGATATTTATTTCCTTAATGAAAAGGTTCCTACCCTAACTTGGTTGGAAGAAGAGTTTTGGAATATTATCCTACCAACAAACTCTTCATTATATCTTTACTAGGTCGCTCTAGGTCAACCATGCACACCTTGGCCATATTGTGAATGAGAGTAAGTTATATAAGGAAATCATGTTCATCTGAGTCTAATTTTTGTGTCGTAATACATATTCTTCCATTTATATAGTTCTAGGGTAATTATGGAAATTAAATACCCTAGATATTGGGGAACTTACTTATTTTTCTCTAGTTTGCAGCTATAGGATAAATAAAAGAAAAACAATCCTCTACATAGTACAGATTATTTATTTTATTTTTTGTTACGGAATTATGATCTTCTTGCAGTTTTTTTTTTTATCATAACAATCTTAAAGTGGTTGTAAGATAACTATCTTTCTAGGTTTATGATTAAATTGTTTGTTTACAACAAAATTGCAATACAATCATATTTACCTTCTTTGTTCAAGTAGAACCATATCACCATTATGTTTTTCTTCATTCTTTTATCATGATACAATTTTAAGTAATATATTACTATTCGTGAAAACATAAACCATAACACTGAAATCTAGTTATATTCGTACTATAGGCTTAAACTAGTATGTATATTTAGGATATCATATTTTGATTCTTTATTTTTCTACATACATGCACAAAATATTATATATGAACACAACTAAACAATTACTAGAATAAAATTATCCTTTTTCGTTTTGTTTTTATGAAAAACTAATTAGTTAAACAAAAAGTGCTCTTGAAATAGCACTAATTTTACCAACATCTCCTTCATTGTGCACAAAAACAAAATAAATAATAATACATTACTCATACATTTAAGCACAAACTACATGAGTCAAAATAACTTATCTAAAAATTCCTCTAAGAATTTGAGCTGGTACCACCCAACCATAGGCGTTCTTCACGAAATATATAATTGTTCTTCCTTAGAATCCAGCCCCGAGATGATCCATGATATTACTAGGAAAGTAATTTCATGATGTACAAATACTTCATCAGTTACAATTTGTGCACTAGGGTTTATAATATAATTTTCCATCTAGGATTAATCACATTACCTACCCACCTAACACCTCTAGGTGTTCTTCAAGATGTGCATAGAGAGATCTCACATTGGCCTAATATTATATAGGAACTTTTACCATAAAATCATATTCCCTCCCAATACGTGCCTTGTGCAACTCATCTAGGTGCGCTTTAGTATGATCATGGAGATGTCATTATAAATTCAATTTGACTGGACCTTTTCCAGAAAAGTAGCGACCTTGCTACTAAAACATATAATTTGTTTTCTAGTTGATATGTTTGTTTCTAAACTATATATTTCCTTTCTCCTTATCTCCAAATATCTCTTCCCCTTCTTGTTCTCTAGCCCTTCTTCCTTCATAATCCTTCCTCCTCCCATTTAAATTCATATTTATGCAACATCCCACCCCCACCATACTCTTCCCATCTATCAAACAAAGTGACGGGTCTTTCACTATATTTATGGAAACTAATTTAGTGATAAGAGAAAGTAACTAAGGTTTACTTTTTCTTTTATAATACCATCATCCTTCTTTCATTGAACCTTTCCCAATCAACTTTGGAATTCTGATATTTATTTACATGATTTAAAACTATTATTTACAACATCACCATCAATAATAATAATATATCATGGTGATTCATAATCATATCACAAAGTTAAATCACTAAAAACATACTAATAATTAACTAACACTTTAGAAGGGTAATACCTTGGGTCTTACATGTTCGTTCTAACATATAATTAACTAACACTTTACATTTTTAAGGGTAATACCCTTGGGTCTTACATGTTCATTCTAACATTGGCTTTGATACGTTTGACAAATACTTTGAATTCATATTCTTAGAATAGCATGATCCACCTACTTATCTTCCTAGTTATTATGGATTTATTCACTATATACTTCAAAGCTTTATGGTAAATGTAAAAGTTAAATTTGTTTTCCAATCAGATAATGCCATAATTTTCAAAGTACATAGATATTTCCTAGTGTCTCCTGTTCCATTTTTATACAATTATTCTATGCTATAGAGAGTTTTCTATTGGCATAATAAATGGGATAATCCATTCCTTTGTGTCCCAATTGTTTCAGCATTGATCCAATGGCTATGTTGGATGTGTTCACATGCATGGAAAATTTTGTTCCAGTGTGGAAATATTAGGATTGGGGAAAATTCACGATTTTTTTTAAACTCTTCAAATATTTTCTGACATTTTGTTCTTCATTCAAATGCAGTCTCCTGTTTTAATAGTTGTTCAATTAAGTAGGCTATCTTGACATATCATTTTACAAATTTATGATAATACCCTATGTGGTTGAGGAAGGACTTAAACCTTTGATAGGTTTTTTGGTTGTATGAGCTCCTTGATTAGTTTTACCTTCATTCTTCCTTTTGAAACTATGTGCTTGAGTAGTCATCCAAAAGTTTGTAGGAATTTGTACTTTTTTGGATTTAAAAATACTCTCATTTCTCTTCATCTAGTGAGAGTCATCTGCAGATCCAATTCATAATGGTTTAAACATGCAAAAGAGTGCCTAGTCATCCAAATATACCTCACATGCCAATTGGAGCATTGACCAATTAGAATTAATTATTCTCTTTTAGATGCAAGGGGCTCCCCATTTGTTTAAAAAGTTTGTTGTCGCTTAATCTTTTTCCCATGCTGAAAGTTGATTATATCCAGAGCACCCACGAAGAAATGTAGATTTCCTACTCTCCTATTACTTCGAGTGATTTTTATAAGAATGGTGTAGGAAAAGGATCCTTGATTGTTACCTTGGTCATTTTGCAGAATTTTGTGCATGTCCTTAGCTTCCCATTCTTGTTCTTAAAAACTACATTTATGGATACCCATTGAATTTCCTGGATGCCATAGATGACTCATGACTTTATCAATTTATTGAATTCTTCATAGAATTTCATATGTATAACGGATTCATTATGTATGGTCATTGTTTGAAGGGATTGTCCCATGACTAGAGTTATATCTTGAACTCACTAAATTCTTTCAATATTCCTTTCAATTCAATATAGCTATATGTAAAATCTTCCACTAATTATTGGAACAGTGCAATGGATTCTGCTACTATTTTTCCCTCCCAACTACTTTTTTATTTCTAGATATTAAGGTTCTTCTCCTTCCATTTCAATGTTTAAGTTGTTTCAATACATCATCATTCTTCAATAATAATGTTATGTATGTCGGTGTGGTGTCTATTTTCCCTTGTTAAATATTATTTTGTTCTGTATTGTTTTGGTATTAACGCTCATGTTTGTTGCATTGATATGATGAAAACCATCCTTTCGTTGTTTTAAGAATGATGGTTTATGGTGAAATGGTGCACCTTCCTTAATACCTTTATAATGAACTATCATTGTTAGTTGGTCCTTTATCGATGTCTTCTTGAAATGTTTTCTATAACTACATCCAGGCCTTTGTTTCCTTCATTCTTTCCTATTGGCAATACCATTTTTATGTGAATCCATGGATGGGCCATAGTAGGATATGTTTAGATACTTCCTTGGACTCCCCACAATTATGCATATGTTTTAGTTTAAGCTACATCAATCTATACAATTTTTCTAGTAGAACAACTCCATAGTATATGTAGTACATTTCTTCTTTTATCTTTTGAAAATGGTATTCTTTTATCCTCCAAAAATGGTATAAAAATAATGTTTTTTATTTTTTCCCATGTAATATTTGAGTGTTTTTAAGGGGTGTGTAAACCACCACTAAAAGAGTATTATGCCTATTTTGGTGGGGAACTATTATATCCTTTCTTCTTCCAATAAAAAAGTGTGTTTGTTTCTATAATTTTTTCATATATGTTGTTGGGTTGTCCCCATCTTCGTATATTTTTATTGCTTTTATCTTGAAGATGCAAAAAAACACATTTTTTAAAGAAAATTAGAAATGGAAAATGAGAAATAATGCCACTTGTTCACAAGCAATGACTATGAATAACGAGTAATGCTAACCTATTACTAATTTGATGCTACTTTAATCTTTAGGAAAAACTGAGCATAGAAATTAGGTTGATCTATTTCAACTAGATTGTTGAGTTAAACTTAAACCATTTATGACAAGATTTACGGGCTGGTGCAAGGTAATGATACCCAATTATGACACGTTAGTTGCAATGACATTCTGGAAAATTATAAATATTATCATTAAAATAAATTATTAGAGGCACCTACAAAACTTTTTCCGATTAGGTGTAAAAAGATGAAACGTAGAAAAATGGATGACCTTCCGGAATATACAATTTTTATTTATGGAAAGGTGGTATAACCACCCCAAAATGTCATTATTCGAAGATTGGTATGTTATTTTTTTTTCTAAAACATAATGCACATGTTTTTTTGACCCGCCTGTTTGCTATGTAAATTTTCAATTTACGAGAAAAAAAATATGTAGAGGCATAGGCAATAGAAAAATCTTGTGTGGGGCTATTTTTCCAAAATTTTAAAAGTCAATTTTATATTTTTTTAAATTACCGAAGTTAGTGAAGCCCTAAAACGACATTGTCAAGTTTTAATCCACCATATCATGGTCTAAAAATAATCAAAATGCATTTTTTTTTTTAAGGTTGTAGGTATTTTCGTGCCCTTACGTGGGTTCTTTTCCGTTTTCGAAATAGGTAAGCCAATCAAAAGTTATAGGCCAAATAAACCACCTATGTTTTTTACGAATTTGACATGAGTGCAGTTTAAAATGAATTAAAAATAGAGAACAACAACAGATCTATTAAAAAATTATATATTTGGAATCTGCACACAGAGCTAGACAAGTGTGTGCAATTTCATCTGTAGTGCACTCGTGGAGCTTATGCAGAACTAGCTGTGAAAAACAGGAAGTTGCAGCGTTTGATGTTTTCTTCTATAAATCAGGGATAAATTAGACCGAGCCTAAAGGTGCAATCCGAAGCTAATTCCAAGCCTGCAAAGGCGCCAAAAACAATTTGAATTCAAACACGCACGCATGCAACTACGCGCACCCGCAAACATGTGCATGTGTGATTGAAAGCACGCACGTGTAGGTGCGCGCACGCATTAAGAATAGTGCACAGGCGTCTTTGCGCGTACGTGCTATTGTATGCCTTTGTATGGTTTATTTAATTTCCTTTGTCAAGGGGATACATGAAGTTGATGAAGATGTGATGATGAAGAAGATGATGATGATGGAGATGTTGATGAGGAAGGGGGAGATGACAATGATGTTGAAGATGTCGATGATGATGAGATGATAGTGATGGTGATGATGATGATGATGACAATGGTGATGAAGATGACGATGAGGATGATGGTGATGATGATGAGATGATGGTGATGGTGATGATGATGATGTCAATGGTGATGAAGATGATGATGAGGATGATGGTGATGATGATGATGATGATGAGGATGAGGATGATGGTGATGAGGATGATGGTGACGAGGATGATGATCATGATGGTGATGAAGATGATGATGATCATGATGAATATGATGATGATGATCATCATCATCATCACCATCACCATCATCATCAACATCTTCATCATCATTGTCATCTCCCCCTTCCTCATCAACATCTCCACCATCGTCATCTTCGTCATCATCATCATCTTCATCACCATCCTCATCAACATCAACATCATCTCGATCATCATCATCTTCTTCATCCTCATCACCACCATCATCATCATCTTCGTCATATTCATCATTGTCATCATCAACACCATCATCCTCATCTTCATCGTCAACGTCATCATCATCATCATCCTCATCATCAACATTGATGGTGATGATGATGAAGATGATGATGACGATGTTGATGATGAGTACGATGATCATCAACATCATCATCATGTTCATCATCGTACTCATATTCATCACCATCCACCATCATCATCATCATCATCTTCTTCATCACCCTGTTCCTCATCATCATCATCAACAACATCTTCGTCGTCATCATCATCATCATCATCAAATGATGATGATACGAAGATGATGATGATGATGATGAAGAAGATGGCAATGACGAGAATGATGAGGATGATGAAGATGATGATTATGATGATGAAGAAAATGATCATCATGACCATGATCATATGATGATGATGATGATGGTGAGGATGATGAAGATGGCGATGATGATGATGAAGAATATGATGATTTTGATGATGATGATCATATTTGTCATCATCATCATCATCTTCATCATCGTACTCACATTCATCACCATTGACCACCATCATCATCATCGTCATCATCCTCGTCCTCACAATGATGATGATGATGAAGATGATGATGATGATGATGGTGATGATGATGATCATGTTGTTGATGATGATGAAGATGATGATGATGATGAGAATGATGTGCTGCATATTCTTCATCTTCTTCATCATCAACATCATCATCATCATCATCATCATCATCATCATCTCCATTAGTCATCATCATCATCACCATCTTCATCATCATCATTGTCGTCATCATCATCATCATCATTATGATAAGGATGATGGTGATGACGAGTATGATGAGGATGATGAAGATGACTGTTATGATGACTATCATCATCATCATCATCATCATATGATCATCATCTTCATCATCCTCATCATCATCCGCATCCTCACAATGATGATGATGATGAGGAGAAGGAAGTTGATGATGATGATGATGAAGATGTTGATGATGTGCTGCATATTCCTCGTCATCTTCATGATCATCCTCATCACTGTCATCATCATCATCTCCAAATTAGTCATCATCATCCACCACCATCATCATCATCATCATTATCATCATCATATCATCATGACGAAGATGATGATGATGTGTTGCATATTCGTCATCATCTCCAACAACATCTTCATCATCTTCATCATCATCATCCTCATGTTCGTCCTCACAATTATGATGATGACGACGATGATGATGATCATGCTGTGGATCATGTTGTGGATGATAATGATGTGTTGCATATTCGCCATCATCTTCATCATCAACACCATAATCATCATCATCATCATCACCATCATCTGCATTAGTCATCATCATCATCATCATCATCATCATCAACATATTCGTCATCATCTTCATCATCAACATCATCATCATTTCCAATAGTCATCATCATCATCATCACCATCTTCATCATCGTCATCATCATCACCATCTTCATCGTCATCATCATTATCATCATCATCATGACGAAGATGATGATGATGATGATGATGATGATGATGATGACGATGAAGATGGTGATGATGATGACGACGATGAAGATGGTGATGATGATGACGACGATGAAGATGGTGATGATGATGATGATGACTACTGGATATGATGATGATGTTGATGATGAAGATGATGACGAATATGCTGCACATCATCCTCATCCTCATCATCATCTTCATCATCATCTTCCTGATGATGATGAAGATGGCTATGACGAGTATGATAAGGATGATGAAGATGCCAATTATGATGATGAATACACTATTCATCATGACCATGATCATATGATGATGATGGTGATGGGGAGGATGATGAAGATGGCGATGATGATGACTAATGAAGATGATGATGATGGAGATGTGTTGCATATTCGCCATCATCTTCATCATCAACATCATAATCATCATCATCATCATCATCATCTCCATTAGACATCATCGTTATCATCAACATCATCATCATCATCATCTTCATCATCATCATGATATTCATCATCATCATCATCATCATCATCATGACGAAGATGATGATGATGATGATGATGATGATGACGACGATGAAGATGGTGATGATGATGATGACGACTCCTGGAGATGATGATGATGTTGATGATGAAGATGATGACGAATATACTGCACATCATCCTCATCCTCATCATCATCTTCATGATGATGATGATGATGATGATGATGAAGATGGCTATGACGAGTATGATGAGGATGATGAAGTTGCTGATTATGATGACGAAGACAATGATCATCGTGACCATGATCATATGATGATGATGTTGATGGTGAGGATGATGAAGATGGTGATGATGATGACTAATGAAGATGATGACGACAAATATGATGATTTTGATGATGATGATCATATTCATCATCATCATCATCATCTTCATCATCGTACTCATATTCATCATCATCCACCACCATCATCATCATCATCATATCATCATCATCATCACCATCCTCATCCTCACAATGATGATGATGATGAAGATGATGACAATGATGATGGTGATGATGATCATCATGTTGTTGATGATGATGAAGATGATGATGAGGATGAGGATGATGTGTTGCATATTTGTCATCATCTTCATTATCAACATCATCATCATCATCATCATCATCTCCATTAGTCATCATCTTCATCATCATCGTCATCATCATCATCATCTTCATCATCATCATCATCCGCATGCTCTTCCTCACAATGATGATGATGACGACGATGATGAAGATGATGATGATGATCATGCTATGGATCATGTTGTGGATGATGATGAAGATGATGATGATGTGCTACATATTCTTCATCATTGTCATCATCAACATCATGATCATCATCAATCTTCATCATCATCATCTCCATTAGTCATCATCATCATCATTATCACCATCTTCATTGTCATCACCATCATCATCACCATCTTCATCATCATCATGATCTTCATCACCATCGTCATCATCATCACCATCATCATCATCATCATCGTACTCATATTCATCATCATCCACCACCATCATCATCATCATCATATCATCATCATTATCATCATCGTCGTCCTCACAATGATGTTGATGATGAAGATGATGACGATGATGATGGTGATGATGATGATCATGTTGTTGATGATGATGAAGATGATGATGAGGATGAGGATGATGTGCTGCATATTCATCATCATCTTCATCATCAACATCATCATCAACATCATCATCATCATCTCCATTAGTCATCATCATCATCACCATCTTCATCATCATCATCATCTTCGTCATGATCTTCATCATCATCATCATCAGATCATCATGATGAAAAACCTTATTTTATTGCAATTGTGATTCCACTTACAGCAGATGAACACTATTCGTAAAATCTTCCACGATGAGGAGGCCCTCCATGACGACTTGATTAGATCCTTTACATCTCATCATCTTCATCCTACACTGAGACCAGGGATAACAGGTGCCTTAGATTTTGATTAATACAGCAATGTAAAGAAGAGTGCTCTGCATATTACATAAAGGCAAGCTTATACCTTATGTGCTATGCTTTGCCAGCCTTCCATAGTGGTGGGAGTATCAAGATGGTTATCCTTCCCCATAAATTAACGGGGCAAATATTTCCCAGCAAATAAAACTAACCATCAAAGTGCATTTTGTCACATCTGCATCGCCCTAAGAGAATAAAATCTGATGGTAATTATGAATAAATCTGACATATTGCGATCTCACAATAATTGCACCTCCGAGCAGTCTTTATACAACATTAATATATATCTACTATGTATTTAATTATTCTTGATGTAATAGATATGTTTCTAACTGAAAATTAAATTAATGTTTTGAAATCAAAATACACAAATTTGTAAATATACCCTTAAACCCCCAAACACCTAGAAGCACTTAAATGCACTTAGGGATTATGGGTTAGAAGAGGTCCTAAAGGCCTTTATGGGGGAGGGGCTCTTTATGGGGAGGGGATCTAGGCATAACCCAACACATTTATATCTGTTGGGCAATAAATACAATGAACGTTACCCACCAACTATTGCAACGTTCAGCAAGAACGTGCACGCGCCAGATGCACGCACGTGCCTCTTGCATGCACGCACCAGAGGTGCATGCGCGTCCCTATTGAACATAAAATTTAGAAAATCACCCGCGTTCTTTCTCTCACATTTTTTCTCTCATCACATTTTGTTCGTTGGTTTCACGCACAGTCCAACAAGCATTTTCATGGTAGATTGAATTCATACACCATTTGGATAAAATACACAATATTTGGGGCTCTATTTGGCTCTTTGTATTGAATACACACTTATTGGGCTCTATTTGGATCTTTGTATTTAATACACACTTATTGGGCTCTATTTGGATCAATTGAGTGAATACACAACAGTTGGACTCTATTTGGCACCTTGGATTGAATTCTCATGCTACTTGGATACACATGAAGTCTTCTTACATAGAGTCAACACATCAAAAGAGCATTTGACATTTGAAGCAAAGAGCAATCATAATCCTTGAGGTATTGTGAAAATTTGATCTTGTTAAATGTAATTTAGTCTTCATTCACTTGTTTGAATGGCATCTATTTTGTTTTTTCCTCTTGAATTGTATGATAGATCTATTTTAGTCTTAATCTTCAACATAGACAATAAAAACATCCTACCAAAAAAAACTACAACATGCACCAAGCAATGCTTTCAACCTTTCATGGAGATAATAAAAAAAAATTACTTGCATCACAACCAATAACATTTCATGATCACATTCCTCCATCTAGTAGACAAACATTTGTTGAATTCCTCATGGTTTCACTACAACAACTCACACAAACACCTAAACAATTGAAAAGTCTTAGTCTTTTGGGGCTATTTTCCCTCATCCATACCATGAAAATGAAGTCAATATGAGCTTCTCCCTTGTAGGGAATTTATGGGAGTACTAACATCCCATACCACCATCCAATACCATCCTACTGAGTTCCTAGATGTGATGTTGTAACTTTATATGTAGGGCATTCCCAATAGCTTTTAAGATTATATGAAAACATTATCACTAGATGTTGTTGTACATAATCAATTGCTACATCAAGCTTTAATAATCATGCACATCGAGTTGTAATATCTTGTTTGTTGTTCATTCTTGCAGGGGTCATATTTTTGTTTTTCCAAAAGTGCATTGAATATCGGCAACAGACGTAATAATCAAAGAAAGTCTAGAAGGAGGCCGCTGCCCCCTGAAAAGGCCCACGAGATAAGAGAAAAGGGCAGGTTGTACATGCAAAACCGTAAAAATCAAAATGTTAGTGCCTTAGATCCATCAACAAGCAATGACGAAGTGGTTGAATTCAATCAAATCTTTCCTGATGTCGAGTATGAAGGGATGGATGTTGAACAAGTTCTTAACTAGCAACCACCCCAAGAAGAGCACCCACCTGGCGAACACACTCCATTGCAGGAACAATTACTGAACGAAAGGCCACAAGAAACCGTTGACGAGACTCGTAATTCCTTGTCGACTCCCTTGCCTCAACTATCAACCGGACGATGAAGAACTCCCAGACGTATTCATGTGGATGAAAGTTCATTTTCAGGACTTGAAGGTAAGATGTCCAAACGCACTATTGATTTCCATTGTAACAAGATAATCAAAGATTTTTTTGAATCCAAAACCGATGTAGCAAAATATCAATTGTTTCTTGCTTTGTTAAAATCACATTGTCTAGCTCATGTTAGGAGAATTTTGTGCATAAAGGTAGTTAGAAGTTCAGAGGCCAACAATCATGTTGTTAGAAATCTACAATCTGCATTTAATTTGATTGGAAAAACTTCTCGCATAAAAGATTTTAATGCGGCCCATCGTGTACTGTCGGAATCGATTGTAGACAAATCCACAAGGCAACGTCGCCTACTATCACACACATGTAAAATATTTAAAGTAGATAGAAAGACTCTTCAAAAGTATTCTTCCATTAGAGAAAAACTTGAGACCCCAGGCCAAAAAGATTGTTGGGCCTTTGTTGGTAGGTTACCTTGTTCAGACATGAAGCTCATTGATGTTGTTAAAGAACTAGTGCAAAAGTTTTGGCATGATAACACTAGACCGTCATCGAATCAAAGAGATTTTTTAAAGTTGAGAAAAGGTGTTAGGGGGGGTGAACCCCATGTCAAGCACTTCCTTGACACCACACAAACAGAACTCTATGAGAGGTTCAAGAATGAGCACACACAATTGAACTTGGGCCAAAGGTCCTTCGAAAAATGCAAACCCTGGTATGTTAGAATTTGCATTGATCACAGTACGTGTTGTTGTAGATACCATGTAGAATTTGAGTACTATTATGATACATATAGACATATATTTTGTGGTTTGCATACTAACATTGTGCAGAATTTCCCTTCGTTACAACCACCGAATGCATCCAAAGAATTTATACATAGCATAATGTGTGGAAGGCCTGAAGGACAAAAATATTACAAAAGATCATGTTTATATGGGACATGTTCCAGTTGTAGTGGATTTGCATTATTGAGCCGCTGCATCCATGCAACCGCGGAGCACGAATTTGGGGGGATGTCAGTAGAAATGCAAAACTTCCAGTACATAACATATCAAGTATATAGTTTGAAGGAAAGCAAAAAAATTGAATTGGTGAAGTCACAGGTAATCTAAGTTTGCATGCTTTCATAGTGTACATGTTGAATTTGTACAAATATATTCAGATTGAAAATGTCACGTTGTATCAATGCCCTTGGTTTTGTGGCACCAGGTACAAATTTTTGATTTCATGAAGGAATTCTACCAAAAGACTGAGCATTATGTACAGCACATCCATGTAGCACGATGGCAGGATGAACAGTACAGACAGTGCAGGGACACCTTTCCCAAGGGCACAATATTGTCGGTTGTGGACTTTGCGGAAAACTATACCCTACAGCCACAGAATGAGATTCAAAGTCAATGCTGCCATTCAAACCAAGTTAGCATAATGGTCCATATCACGTACAGGCATGCACCAGAGAGCAGCAACGACATGAAGATGATATTGAAAGAGACCAACTTCTACATCAGTGACAATAGGTGCCACGACCTGCATTATGTGCAGCATTGCTTCAAAATTTTCTATGATCAGATGAAGGAGAGAGGGATACATATGGATCAACATTGGATATGGTTAGATGGTTTTGCAGGCCAGTTCAAAAATGCACCTGTTTTCCAGTGGTTGAGTATGTTGCACAAGACTTATGATGTGTTGCATGTATGGAACTATTTTGAGACCAGGCATGGAAAGGGAGAGCACGACGGGGCTAGAGCATGTCTCAAAACTGCCCTATGAAGGGAGGAGATGAGGTGCATGGGAGGCCCTCATATTCGGAATGCCGAATCCACAGTTCAATGGTGCAAAGAAAAAATGTCAGATTGAACCACGGAAACATTTATGCATGCATATCCTGGTTCCCTCCTTGTTTTTGTAATTATCCAAGTTATCAAACCACTGCTTGTTGGAATATGACCTTAAAATGCATTTTTGCAGGACACATCTATGCAGTTGTCGCCCCGACAGACAATGCAATTGGGAAGAATTATTGGTTGGTACGATGCATCCAGGGGAAGCAAACCCTCCTCGCATCATTAACAGATAGTGAAGGAATTACCTTTCTAACTGGCTCGGTGGTTGTTGAAGGGGAATATCTTACAGTGGATGGAAAGGGACCAAAGAGCAATGGCTACACATACACAGATTATAGACCAGGGTCGCGGGTGTATCACTTTACGCACTTGATCGTGGGTACAAACATCCAACTACAGACAATGTCAATGAAGTCATCAAACAAGGTACGCTACTTACTACCTCATGCGGAGCATGAGACGTTGTTCGAGACAATAAAAAACTGAGAGGATCTAGAAGGCCTAATTGACTGAGGTGCATAGTATAACCATGTGATTGTTTATTCATGCATGGTTAATGTTATTCATGTTAGATGGTTTATTTGATATCGTTATCTTATATCATTTATTTGATTTCTAAGTTATGATTAAGTTATGATTTATAGCCATGTGATTGTTTATTCATGTATGATTAACCCTAGAAGCACTAATATAACCCTACAAACATAATCTAGCCCTAGAAATGCTAGAAAGCTAAACTAACCCTAGAAACACTAATCTAACCCTCAGAAACTAATCTAGAATTCTAGAAACATAATCTAGCCCTAGAAATCCTAGAAAGCTAAACTAACCCTAGAAACACTAATCTAACCCTCATAAACTAATCTAGAATCCTAAAAACATAATCTAGCCCTAGAAATCCTAGAAAGCTAAACTAAACCTAGAAACACTAATCTAACCCTCAGAAACTAATCTAGAATCCTAGAAACCTAATGTAGCCATGTTAACCTAATCTAGCCCTAGAATCCGTGACCCACCACACGTACCCAATAGGGGGTATTTGGACTCCAAGTGGGATAGGATCACTATTAGAAAGGTTTGTTACCCAATCTATTAATGGCCCAAGTCACATTGAGTCATTTCTAGTCTTATATAGCCTATATGGCAGCTGTAGGTATCTATGCTTTTCTTCCGATGGAAATAGAATTTCCCTCAGAAGAAAAGCGTAGATACTTACAGCCACAAAAGCATAGATACCTACAGCCTCCGATCATAAAAGCTAATGTAATAGCCCATTTCCCAACATCTTTCCTCTACTCAACCCTACACTCGTTTTCCACGGGAAACCGCTGCCTCCACATGTAATAACTACATTGTTTTGTCGAAAATTGATCTTCTTCTGCCTCTGGACGAGAAATAGCCCCCTTGAGCGAATCTAGAATGGCCTTCAGGTGCTACAGGCATTTTAGTCGAGCACCATGGTGGCCACGCATGCCTGGGAGACTCTGGACGAGAAATGCACCCCTTGAGAGAAATTGGAATGGCCATCACTTAGAAAAACCCTGGCTCTGGAGATGGCTCATTGGCACCACTTTCGGGTCTTCGGGGGACATTGTGGGGGGTCCCCTAGCTGAAACCCATCATCCCGGACCCACCGGAGTCGACGGATTCATGAACCGAGCCACGGTTCAGGTGCCACGGGCATTCTAGTTGGGCACCTCGGGGCCATTCAATGACACTCGGAGGATTTTCCCCGGGGCCACGAAACCCAACCCGGCAAGAGGACTTGGATTTATTCACCTCCCATAAGTCCACATGGCCATTGTGGACCTATCCACAGTGGCCACACACGCCCGAGGGCATCCAGACGAGAAATGGCCCCCTTGAGCAAATTTGGAATGGCCATCACTGAGCAAAACCCTACCTCCGGAGATGGCTCGTTGGCACCACTTCCGGGTCTTCGGGGGATGTTGTGGGGGGTACCCTAGCTGAAACCCGCCATCCTAGACCCACAAAAATTGATGGATTCATGAACCAAGACACGATTTGGGCACCATAGGCATTCTAGTCGGGCACCCAAGGGCCGTTCAGGGACACCTGGAGGATTTGCCCCGGGGCCATGGAACCCAACCCAGCGAGCAGAATTGGATTCCGTTGGCTCCCACAGGTCCACATGGCCATAGTGGATCTATCCACGGTGGCCATGCACACCCAGGGGCCTCCGGACGAGAAATGGCCCCCTTGAGCGAATTTGGAATGGCCTTCAATAAGCAAAACAGTAGCTTCGGGGATGGCCCATTGGCACCGCTTCTGGGTCTTCGAGGAATGCTGTGGGGGGTCCCCTAGCTCAAACCCGGTGTCCTGGACCCACCAGATTTGATGGATTCAGAAACCGAGCCACGGTTCGGGTGCTACGAGCATTCTAGTCGGGCACCCCGGGGCAATTCAAGGACACTTTGGGCATTTGCTTCGTGGCCACGGAACCCAAACTGGTGAGTAGAATTGGATTCTGTCATCTCCCACAGGTCGACATGGCCATAATGGACCTATCCATGGTGTCCACGCATGCCTGGGGGCCTCCAGATGAAAACTGGCCCCATTGAGCGAATTTGGAATGGCCTTCATTGAGAAAAACCCTAGCTCCGGGGATGGCCCATTAGCACCGATTTCAGGTCTTCAAGGCATGGTGTGGGGGGTCCCTTAGCTAAAAATCGGTGTGCCGAACCCACCAGAGTTGACGGATTCGTGAACCGAGCCACGGTTCGGGTGCTACGGGCATTCTAGTCGAGCACCCCAGGGTCGTTTAGGGACAATTGGAGGATTTGACCCGGGGCCACGAAACCCAAGCTAGCAAGAGGACTTGGATTATGTCACCTCCCACATGTCCACCTAGCCATTGCAGACCTATCCACAGTGGCCATGCATGCTCGGGGGCCTACGGTCGAGAAATGGCCCCCTTTAGCAAATTTGGCATGGCCTTCACATTGGGGTCAACTCTGGAAAATATTCCACTAGGCACTTAGGGATAGCGTTCCTGGCTGGAACCTACCTAGACACACCTGTAGGACTCCCCATAACCCAATTTTGTTACACGGTTGGAGTTCTACACCCCCGGCAAGTATCCAACAGGTGTCCCTGAAGGCCTTTTGGATGCGAGACGGGATGAGCCATAGAATAAAGACCGTGGCTCGAATCGATGAACCATTGACTCTGTTGTATTCAGCATGCTGGGATAGTGCTAGGGGTGCCCCTCCCCTCCGGACTGGTGGCCCCACCCTCATCTTGTACGTCCATCTTGGAAACTAAGGTTTTGCTCAGTGAGGGAGTGTGCCACTTTTGCAAAATGGGGTCAACTCTAGAAAATCATCCACCGGGCACTTGTGGCTAGCATTCCCAGCCAGAACCTACATAGGCACACCTGCATGACTCCCTGGAACCCAGTTTTGTTGCACGGTTGGAGTTCTACGCCCCCGTTAGGTATCCAACAGGTGTCCCTGAAGGCCTTCTGGATGAGAGATGGGACGAGCCATATGAAGATTGTGGCTCGGATCGATGAACCATCGACTCCGTTGGATTCAACATGCTGGGATAGTGTAAGGGGTGCCCCTCCCCTCCAGTGCAATGGCTCCGCCCTCATCTTCTGCATCCATCTTGAAAACTAGGGTTTTGCTCAGTGAGGGAGTGTGCAATTTTTGCACACGGGAGTCAAATTTGGAAAATATTCCACCGGGAACTTGTGGCTAGCATTCCCGATCGGAACCTGCCTAGACACACCTGCAGGAGTCCCCAGAACCCATTTTTGTTGCACGGTTGGAGTTCTATGCCCTCGGCAGGTATCCAGTAGGTGTCTCTGAAGGCCTTCTGGATGCAAGACAGGACGAGCCATAGAATGAAGTCCGTGGCTCGGATCGATGAAATTTCAACTTCGTTGGATTCAGCACACCGGGATAGTGCTAGGGGTGCCCCTCCCCTCTGGCCCAGTGGCCCTGTCCTTATCTTGTACGTCCATCTTGGAAACTAGGGTTTTGCTGAGTGAGGGAGTGTGCAATTTTTGCACACAGGGTTCAACTCTGGAAAATATTCCACCGGGCACTTGTGGGTAGCGTTCCTAGCCGAAACCTGCCTACACACACCTGTAGGACTCCCCAGAACCCATTTTTGTTGCACAGTTGGAGTTCTATGCCCCCGACAGGTATGCAGCAGGTGTCCCTGAAGGCCTTTTGGAAGTGAGACAGGACGAGCCATAGAATGAAGACCGTGGCTCGGATCGATGAACCGTCGACTCCATTGGATTCAGTGCGCTGGGATAGTGCTAGGGGTGCCCCTCCTGTCCATCCTAGTGGCCCCACCCTCATCTTATATGTCCATCTTGGAAACTAGGGTTTTGCTCAGTGAGGGAGTGTGCAATTTTTACACACGGGGGTCTACTCTGGAAAATATTCCACCGGGCACGTATGATGATGATGATGGTGATGATGATGAAGAGGTTGATGGTGATGGTGATGGCGATGGCGATGGCCATGAAGATGATGATGATGGAGGCTTTGATGAGGAACCTGGAGTTAGAGTTAGAGTTGGAGTTAGAGTTAGGGTTAGAGGTAGAGTCAATGATGATGATGGAGATGGTGGTGATGATCAAGATGTTGATGGTGATGGTGAGAATGGAGAAGATGGCTTAGTGTTAGGGTTTGGGTGAGGTTTAGGGCTAGCGTTATAGAAGGAAATTGAATTAGGGTTAGAGTTAGAGTCAATGATGATGATGGAGATGGTGGTGATGATGAAGACGTTGATGCTGACGTTGATGGTGACGGTGATGGTGATGGTGAGGATGGAGAAGATGGCTTAGTGCTAGGGTTTGGGTGAGGGTTAGGGCTAGGGTTATAGAAGGAAATTGAATTAGGGTTAGAGTTAGAGTCAATGATGATGATGGATATGGTGGTGATGATGAAGATGTTGATGGTGATGGTGAGGATGGAGAAGATGGCTTAGTGCTAGGGTTTGGGTGAGGGTTAGGGCTAGGGTTTGGGTGAGGTTGATGGTGATGGTGATGGTGATGGTGATGATGATGGTGATGGTGGTGAGGTTGATGGTGATGGTGATGGTTCCATCTTGCATCCAAAATATGGAGATGGTGATGATGATGAAGGTGATGATAATGAAGATGGTGATGGTGGTGAGGTTGATTGTGATGGTGATGGTGATGATGAAGATGGTGATGGTTCCATCTCGCATCCAAAATATGGAGATGGTGATGATGACAAGGATGGTGATGATGATGAAGATGGTGACGTTGATGATGATGGTGATGGTGGTGAGGTTGATGGTGATGGTGATGGTGATGGTGATGATGAAGATGGTGATGGTTCCGTCTCGCATCCAAAAGATGGAGATGGTGATGGTGATGAAGATGGTGATGATGATGAAGATGGTGACATTGATGATGATGGTGATGGTGGTGAGGTTGATGGTGATGGTGATGGTGATGATGAAGATGGTGATGGTTCCATCGTGCATCCAAAATATGGAGATGGTGATGGTGATGAAGATGGTGATGATGATGAAGATGGTGACGTTGATGATGGTGGTGATGGTGGTGAGGTTGATGGTGATGGTGATGGTGATGATGAAGATGGTGATGGTTCCGTCTCGCATCCAAAATATGGATATGGTGATGGTGATGAAGATGGTGATGATGATGAAGATGGTGACGTTGATGATGGTGGTGATGGTGGTGAGGTTGATGGTGATGGTGATGGTGATGATGAAGATGGTTATGGTTCCATCTCGCATCCAAAAGATGGTGTTACCGGACAATCCACTCGACCGGAGGTGAGCTGGCTCTCCCTAGCTCAATGCAAGTCTAGAACAAATAGAATAGACTACAAACACATTTCCTAGATATACTTAAGGATCAAGTACTAGATGTCTTACCTCTTTGATTTCGCTATCATTTCTCCCGAATGTTGCTCCACATCCCAAGGTCATCAGATCCAAGCTGCAAGACCTGTTAAGACACAGAAAAGAGAAACAAGTAAAGAGCATCTATACAATAAGAGATCTATGTAAACAGTTAAGTAGGTAAACAACACAACATCATTACACATTAAGAACGATATTGGTGAAAAGCATTTGTATTACTGCAAATAGAGGAGTACATGATAGAGATATAGAACTACAACCAATGACTTAACATAGCAACCCTTCTCCACACAAGCCAATTGCCAAGCCCTTCCAAGGAAGCATGAATTCTCCAAGAGGTGAGTGAAGGTGTCCTAAGAGATTTCACCAGCATGTAGATACCATAGTCTTCCTCCCCTTGGTATGGGAGTGAGCCTCATATATATAGGACTAAGTTGATAAGGTTATGGATAGTATAGGATGAGAGATGGTAGGAGAGAGATAGGGGATCTTCCCAACAGGCTAGGGGTCGAATACCAGCTCTCCAAGATATTAGAGATAAGCCCCCAAATGGGAAAGATTCGAGAAAGATATTGAAATGGCTATTTTTGCCCATTAACAAACTTTGTCGCACCTTGATATGGAGCAACCTGCGACGTCGCATGTTGCTAGTGTGCAACCTGCGACGACCTCTTAAAAGGGTGTACAAACTAAGTACAAATCCTCCAAATGAGCACTTGGTCCAGATGACTTTAGGGACGTATACACTAAATCTTGATGATGGGTAGATTTTAGGTGTAACAGAATGCCCCCCAAAGCATGAAGTTGTTAAGGATGTACAGGTGAAGTGCTTTGATAGAAATAATGGCAAAAGACTTGTCGGATGAAGGATGTTGCTGCAGTAGAACTGACTCTGAACTGAAAATATCATATGCAGTACAACATGGCTGCCGACCAATACATTGCAGGTCCATGGGAATAATGACCGACTGAACATAATCATGGCTACTAGACACAAGTCTAGATCCATGATGAGATGATAACACAGCCACGACCAATACAAAAGTGGATCCGTGTAATATGACTCAATACAAACACTATCGCAACCTGGGTGAAACATGACTCCCCTGGGTCTTCAAGTTGAACCCGCAATGATACGAATCTATCCATGTGATTACAAATGTCTTGACGTCAAACATGGTAGAAACCACTTGATTACCATTCATTGATGTAAACCGTTAACAAGTGCGAGGGAGATCACCATTAATGTCAATGATTCCCAAGGTATCACAGTACATATCATCAAGCGTGAATAAATGAGTTGACGTCAAACGTAAGATGAAATCTTTCAATCAAGAGTCAATGATGTAAACTCATGATGAAAGCGAGGTGACCTGCCATTGAGGCATGCAGGACCAAGGTACTTGACTAGTTTCTAGATTCAATCTTTGGATGATGAGTTTTTTGATGCCCCAAAGATCGCAGCATCAATCAGAAAGGGATTCTCCGTGGTAGACTATCCCAATTAGATTGTCCACTGTTTGGTATGGGGAATCCGTTCGGTTAGCGGTTCCAGCAATCGTGGGTTTGGAGATTTGCTCCAATTATACCGGTTATGGCCCGATCCACCGTTCTTTTTGATTTTATGGTTTAGAATTATATGCAAGTGCCTAGACTAACTTAATCTAAATGTAGAACTGGAAAACAAATCTGTGTCTAAAACTGAAATAAATCTAAACTATCCCTGCAAGGAGCAAATGTAAGTATGAGTAATGTGCTGGAAGAGTTATCTAAAATTCAACAGAGAGCCATTAAATCTTAAAGATAGATCCACAGCAGAAGCAGTAGATATTAGAAGATAGCTTCTAATACAGATATAACATATTCCATTACTCATGAAAGAGAGAATTCATTTGCACAGAGAGAAGTAAGATCATTCAATACAAAGAAATAATTCAAGACAGTAAAGAAAGATCTCATAGTAAAGTATAGAAGTCACAGGAATAATCCAACATGCATCCAATCTCCATTTCCATGCAAAAGATGTCCTCTCCATGCACTTATTAGGTAGATTTTATTTTCTTGAAACAAGTGCAAGATAGCTCATACAAGTTCAGAAAATTATTTCCCTGCCAAAATTCCTTTACACTGCTTCCTAAACTTCTATTTATATTATTACACAATGCCCTTTGGGATGCCACCTGGCTCTTTACACTTGTCTCCTATAGACTTTTCCCTTTTAATAAACAAAAATTGTGACCCTTTTCTTAAAACAGAAAATTCCCTAAAAAGAAAAGGACAGTTGTCCAATGGCTCTACGCTTTAGACATATGAAGGCCAAAATACAAAAAATAGGAATCAACGCCTTAGGATCAGCGTGTTCACTCTTGGGAAGGCACTCTAGTTGGGAGAGAAGCACTCGGGCTAGCTGTTACTGCTGCTATTGCTGGGAGAGAAGCACTTGGACTGGTTGTTACTGCTGCTGCTTTCTTTTCCTCTTCTGCAATGTAACTGAACCAGACACCAGTGTCTCTGATAACTACATTTGCTGAGGAAGGGAGCAATATTTTCTGGGAAGTCACATCTTTACCAAGCTTTACTCCAATACCCTGAATTTCCACAACTGCTGCTTGGTGGATTTCTTTAAGTAAATGGTTGTGTATTGATGACATCCCAATATAATGATGGAGATCATCAATGGCTAAGACATCAATCTTCTTTACATATTCTGTTTGGATACCCAATTCCTCCTTCAAGTCAGACAAACGTTGCTCTTTGCTCGGGAACTCATCAAGGGACTGAGGGAAACTCAACTTGCACTTATCATGCACTTCATGGATTTTTTGATAAAGACTGTTACTTTTATCCATTGTCCCTTGGATCTTAGCCATTAGCTTAAGGCTACAGTTCCTGCAGAATTCCAAAAGGGCTATGTCTTCATTAAAACCATCTAGAGATTTGAATGGGAGATGCTTGGGGATATCAAACTTCCCTTCTCTCCATTCCATCTGGCTCAGGATGTTTGCTTTAACCAGAGTATATTTACCCTTAAGCCTATTGGACTCTGCATTAACTTCTTTTAATCTAACCATCATGGCTTTGAACTTGCACACTTCCTCAGTAATTATCTCCTGAGTGTCATGCATTTGTTTCAGGGTGCTACGGGATAGCTCATGGAAGGGAGACATATCTATTGATCTGCTCTCTGCCTGCTCTAATTGCTCAACCAATACCTGCTTATCTGCTTCTAGATGGGACACTCTAGCTTCTGCGTCGTTCTTTTCTGCTTCTAAAACCATCATCTGGACCGCTAGGTGCTCCTTTTCTTCTTCTAAAAGGTTATACTTGTCTAACAATTCCTTATTCTCAACAGACAGGTGGTTATACCTATTCACTACGAGATCTCTGTAAGCTTGCTCATTAGCCACAGTATGTTGTAACATGTGAGCTCTCCTCTTTCTCAACTCAACTTCTCTAACTATATTGGCCACATTGTCCTGCGTTTCTTTTGCTAGTTCTACAGCGGCGGATGCCATAGCTAAGGGAGCCTTATTTGTATTTTGCATTACTGTGGTCTCCCGTTGGGTAAAAATATCTTCTTGGAGAGTCTCTTTATCCTCTCTTCCGATTTTAGGACCACTTCCTTTCTCTTCTTATCATACACAAATTCATCCCATCGAGACACCATATGCTCTTCTGATGGAGTGTAAGGGATGATTGGGAGATCTATTATATTTATTTCTGCTTCTGCGGGTGGGGTTTGGACTACTTGAGCTGAATCTGTTCCACATTTTGGGTGCCAGAGACACCTGCTTGAGATATGTCTATTTCCATATCCTGGGTGCCGGAGCCACCTGCTTGGGCATCTTCAACTGTCTTGAGTTCTTCTTCCGTGTTTTGCCCCACTTCAGCTTGTTGCCCTCTCTCTTCTTCTTCAGCTTGCGGCTGATTTTCATTTTCTGCCATCTACTTCGCGTCTTCTACCTCTTTCTGTAGCCTTGCATCTTCTGCTTCTTTCTGCTGCTGGGCTTCCTCAACTTCTTCCTGCAATCTTTCATTTTCTGCCTCTTGCTGCAACTTTGCAACTTCAGCTTCTTGCTGCAATCTTGCTTCCTCAGCTTCTTGCTGCAATCTTGCAACTTTAGCTTCTTGCTGCAATCTTGCTTCCTCTTTCAACCTTTGCTCTTCTTGGGATCGGGCATCAGCTGCTTCTTTCTCTTTATACAGGCTGGTTTTTCGGGCCTTGGTAGAGCTAGAGCTTGCTCCACTACCTTGACGACAAATATGCAACTCAGTCATGTTGTTGATGCCTCTATATGCCTCTTCCTCGACATCATAATAATGAGCATATTCAAAATGAGCATAAATTTATTTGCAATGCTCGACAACTTTCCCCCGCCTATCATTTCTATGGAAAATTACTTCGCCGAAGTGGAAAGCTTTCAGCTCTTGAACAAACTCCTCAGCTGATGCAACCCCTGAGAATTTGTAGGCTCCTATACAGAAGGGTAAAGGAGGGAAAGAAGCCTTATGCTGCTTGTTAAGCACCGCTCCGATTCCATCAAGGAAAATTTGTCTCACTGCTTCCTTGAGGACTACATAGTTAGTGGCGTACTTTGTCAAAATTTATGGAGCTTTGGTCCCTCCAAACATCCTGATGTAGGTGCCCTTCTCTGAAAAATAAAAATCTCCATAGTTTTCCAGGATCTCCATGGCATTTTCTGATAGACAGTTGGGATCTTCCTTGAAAATATGCTCATATAGAGGCACGATGAACTCCTCGCAGATGAGATTATAGCTAGCTCTGTAATTTTGAGCCCACATTATCTTGTAAGCAGTGTAGATTGGGGTGTTGGCTTTATCCCATGTGCAACCTAAGCTAGGGAAAGATAGCTTGGCCAAAACACAGTCAGTGAGATAGGAAGACATGTAAAATTCTAACTTTTTTAAGGCCAGACCTTCTCTTGCAGCAGACACTGTGGATGCCAAGCTGTCCAAAAGGATAGTAGCCCAGTCAAACATAGTCCCTTTTGTTAAAATTTAATATGATAACACAGAAAATAGCAGCATTACATTCCATTTCACAATAATAGCATATACAGGATCACTAAGGAAACAACAAGCATAGCATAAACACAAGAGACATAGATTTATCCTGGGAAACCCTCATGGGGTAGAAAACCCAGAAAAAGCTTCCTCAATATAGATGACCAGCAATATACAAAGATGCAAACCAAAGACATGATCTCCTCCTCCACCATAGCAGACCTCTCCTCCACAAGTGTGCCTCTCTCAAGTATGTGAGTGTATCAAATGAGGAATACACCTCCTCTATTTATACACTACTCTGACATATCTTTTACACAAGTACGTGTAGGCTCGTATTTAACCAATGGGTTAAATACCCCACTACAACTGACTGGGCCGACCCCTCTAGGGTGGTCTAATAACCCTTTGACCCACATAACACATACAGGGCCAACCTCCACTAGCGAAGTCTAATAACCCAAGTTACCACAATCTGACGGAGGAATAAACATCTCCGGATATACAATAAGATCTTTACGAAGGAATGAAACATCTCCGAAATAATAAAGTACAATTATAATATTCTTTGGAGTTACAATATCTCAACATTCCCCCTTAACGAGAAGGATATTATAACAGCATCTGCATGAGCAAGGAGTCATCAACATCATACATGATACATCTGTAAATCATTGGAAGCTTTCTCAACATCATCAGTAACTCAACCAGTTACTGGAACATCTTCAATATTGGAACATCAACATATTCAGTACTGAGTCTTTATCTTCTACAGTACTCAAACAGCTACAGTAACATCAATATCTGAATCCTCACGATCGTCAGCATCGTCATCACACGATCATCAGCATCGTCATCACACGATCATCAGCGTCGTCACATCATCTTGATCTACAACATCTAGTTCATCACGATCTACAGCATCGTCATCATACGATCATCAACATCGTCATCATACGATCATCAGCATCGTCATCATACGAACATCGGCATTGTCATCATACGATCAACAGCATCGTCATCATACGATCAATCAGCATCTTCATCATACGATCAACATTTTCCAGGGTGATCAATCCTGCTCTCTTTAGGACATACGTCCATCGATGATGCAATCCAGTCATGTACCTTTTGAACCGAAGTCGAGGGATGATCCAGTCCTGTCATGTACCTCTTGAACCGAAGTCCAGGGACGATCTAGTCCTATCATGTACCTTTCTGAACCGAAGTCTAGGGACGATCCAATCCTGTCATGTACCTTTTGAACCGAATTCCAGGGACGATCTAGTCCTATCATGTACCTTTTGAACCAAAGTCCAGGGACGATCCAGTCCTGTCAAGTACCTTTTGAACCGAAGTCCAGGGATGATCCAGTCCTATCAATTCTCGGAGACCTCATGTCTACGGCTCAGTTCACAGGACCAAAGTCCAAGGATGATCCAATCCTTACCATACATTTAGGACCACGTCCAAGCATGACTTAATCCTCAACCGTACATTTAGGACTACGTCCAAGGATGACTTAATCCTCCACTGTACATTTAAGACCACGTCCAAGGATGACTTAATCCTACACCGTACATTTAGGACCACGTCCAAGGATGACTTAATCCTCCACCGTACATTTAGGACCACGTCCAAGGATGAATTAATCCTCCACCGTACATTTAGGACCATGTCCAAGGATGACTTAATCCTCCACCGTACATTTAGGACCACGTCCAAGGATGACTTAATCCTCCACCGTACATTTAGGACCACGTCCAAGGATGACTTAATCCTCCACCATACATTTAGGACCACGTCAAAGGATGACTTAATCCTCCACCGTACATTTAGGACCACGTCCAAGGATGACTTAATCCTCCACCGTACATTTAGGACCACGTCCAAGGATGACTTAATCCTCCACCGTACATTTAGGACTACGTCCAAGGATGACTTAATCCTCAACCGTCCACCAAGGACTTCATTCTCGAAGACATACGTCTACGGCTCTTCTTTCGGACTGAAGTCCAGGGATGATCCAATCCCCTCACATGTTCACCAAGAACTTCATTCTCGAAGACATACGTCTACGGCTCTTCTTTCGGACTGAAGTCCAGGGATGATCCAATCCCCTCACATGTTCACCAAGAACTTCATTCTCGAAGACATACGTCTACGGCTCTTCTTTCGGACTGAAGTCCAGGGATGATCCAATCCCCTCACATGTTCACCAAGAACTTCATTCTCGAAGACATACGTCTACGGATCTTCTTTCGGACTGAAGTTCAGGGATGATCCAATCCCCTCACATGTTCACTAAGAACTTCATTCTCGAAGACATACGTCTACGGCTCTTCTTTCAGACTGAAGTCCAGGGATGATCCAATCCCCTCACATGTTCACCAAGAACTTCATTCTCGAAGACATATGTCTACGGCTCTTCTTTCGGACTGAAGTCCAGGGATGATCCAATCCCCTCACATGTTCACCAAGAACTTCATTCTCGAGGACATACGTCTACGGCTCTTCTTTCGGATTGAAGTCCAGGGATGATCCAATCCCCTCACATGTTCACCAAGAACTTCATTCTCGAAGACATACATCTACGGCTCTTCTTTCAGACTGAAGTCTAGGGATGATCCAATCCCCTCACATGTTCACCAAGAACTTCATCGAAACATGTATAGCAAAACATGTATCCTCATCATCAAAACATGTATAGCAAAACATGTATCCTCATCATCACATCTATCATCAAAAGCATGTATACATCTATCATCAAAGGCATGTATATCTAACATCAAAAGCATGTATGCATCTATCATCAAAAGAAAAAATATAAGATTCCTAATTCTAAGTAACTGAGTGCAGTGAATAGGTAACCTCATCATTGATGAGACAGACTTGTTATTAGATACTATGCTACTCCCCCTTTCGAGGAGAGTTCTTTTGAACTATACCAAGCTTGTCTCGAAAGTATTCAAACTTCACTTGAGACAGAGGTTTAGTCAAGATATCAACAATCTAATCCTCAGTGCTTATATATACGAGCTTGATAGCTCCTCTTTGCACCATATCTCGTATATAGAAGTATCAGATCTCTATGTGTTTTGACTTATCGTGGAACACAGGATTTTCAGTCATCTTAATGCAGCTTTGATTGTCACACATAATCACAGTGGAATACATTTCTAAGTCAAATACTCCATATAATAGCTTCTGAAGCCACACTGCTTCACAGCTGGCAGAGCAGACAGCCATATATTCTTCTTCAGCAGTACTGAGAGCCACACTAGATTGTTTCTTGCTGAACCATGAGATCATGGCAGATTCAAGACTATAATATTCACCTGATGTACTCTTTCTGTCTGAGACACTTCCTGCCCAATCAGAATCTGAGTAACCATGTAAATGGAGTTCATGACCTCCAAGATAATATAGACCAAAAAATCTAATGTACCTTTTAGGTACCTCACTACATGCTTTGTAGCTATTAAGTGAACCTTTCTAGGTTCTACTAGATACTGACTTAGGGTATTTGCAGCAAAGCATATATCTGGCCTAGTATGACCCAATGATTTGTTTATATAGGGTTAGGTCCACTAAATACGATGAGTCATTAACTAATAACTTCAAGTTGGAGTCCATGGGAGTGGCCATGGCTTTATACTCCAACATATCAAATCTTTTTAGAAACTTTACAGCATACTTACCTTGATTTAAAAGATTCCTTTTGGATCTTGCCATACTTCTAGACCTAAGAAGTAGTGCATTAATCCGAGATCTTTCATTTTCATTTCTGCAGCCATTTTCATGACCTGTTTCTTATTCCTTGTTAGAAAGAGATCACCATCATACAATAATGGTATGCTAGGTTCATCATCCACAACCTTAAGGTAAAGGTTAGGAACAGCTTTACTTCTGGTAAAGCCCAAGCTTTGTCATGAAGCTGTCAATGTCCATTATTCACACTCTACATTGAGTGATCTTCTGCATATCTATCTGTGCCATCTCTCGTCAGATGGGTCTACTAATATGAGCTTCAAAATCATTCGAACTCTGTGGTGAGTTCTTTCTTGCATCTATGTCATATGTGTATAGAATCCATATTCAACCTTGTAGCAAAGGTTGAGATCCACATCATCCATGATGATCATTAAGCTCATCAATTGACTACCGATCCTGGGTACCCATACAGAACCTGATTCATACTTCTTCTTTAATTACATCATTAAGAGATTGGTCTTATCTAGTCCCTTGGAGCAAAACATCTCATCATGATTCTCTTCCTCTTTCTAAGAGAATCTCTTAACCACAAGATTTCTATAGTGTGTTTGATTTGTAAATCTTTTGTTGAACATCCATCGCTTGTTCGGAGTTCATCATTCATCATGATCTTTCCTACAAATCAAAATTAAGTACATGATTAGTAATACTTCATAATCATCAAATCATATTGACATGATAACCTATTATGCATACAGATATCATTTACATAGTTATGCAACTATTTTGACAAATACTTTGGCACAACACTTTCCCATATCCTGTATGCATACAGTGGCTATCTAGATGCCTTCCATCTCTACCAGAACATACTATCGAGAGTGTGCACAGCTCTCAGCATGTCAGCAAAGAGGTTTCATTCTAGACAAGCAACAATGGAATGTTTGTCCAACTTACCAATCATATGCATATTAGCAGTATACTGTTCAATGCTTTATGAATGTTTACACTAGGAATACAAATATGCATACAAGCAATATCATTTACTATTTCTAATAACAACTCAAATACTTATCTTTTATGTTTGTGTGGTTGCCTCCCGCTTGATCTTCTGTATGTCTTCTGAACTTCTATTCATTCTGTACCACTCGTGACTCTTTGTCTTCATGTTGTCATGGTCATGGAACTTGATTTGTCTTTTGTGATGTACTTGTCTCTTGTTAGCAGACAACATCAACCTCACACAACACCATAATGCATAAGTACAATCATATAGCCCTAATCAATGAATGTTTTCGATCATTCACATGCATTCATATTGTTACTAGGGTGATAAGACAATTAATAACATTAATCAAGATTGTACTAATAAATAACATGAAGACAAACACATTATGAACTTAATCAAGAATCAAATTTCAAGGCATACCTGAACCTCCTTAAGTCATACCTGTCAAGACTTTTTGTAGTCTTCTTATGTAAGACCTTAGCCTTAACTCCCCCTGAAACTTGATCTGGAGCTTGATTAGGGTTTTCTAGAGAAACCCTAAAAATTCAATCTTTGACTTTCACACTTCTGAATGGATGGAAGAATGTGTCTTGCTGAGCTGATCAAACTAGCATTCTTCAATTTTGAAATCTCCAAAATTTGACCCCTCAAAATTGCCTTCGAAACTTCTGGATCTTCTCGATAGGAACCCGAACTAGGGTTTGATGAAGCCCACCCTTCTGTCCAATCAAAAGGTTCGATCCAAGGCTCTAAACTCTTATTTTTCTGAGGATCTTCCAGCCAAGGTTGCAGACTTCAAAAATTCCAACTTTTGTTGAAGTCCTAATTTTCTATCTTTCTTATCACAATCCCGAACTAGGGTTTGATCAAGTCCGGTCTTCTACCCAACCAAAAGTTTGATCTTGGTCTCTAAATTTCAATTTTTCTGAGTAGCATTCATCCGTGGACTTTGATTCCAAAAATTCTAACTTTCTCCGAAACCCTAAATTCCTGAAGCCATGGATAAAGGTGCTCCGAAAATAATTCTGTTTTGACAGAAATATGTACCTGATTGTTTCTGCTATAACTCTGAAATTTTATCTCCACAAGGTCTAAAAACTTTTTCTGCAGTAGCCTGACCTGTCATCTTTCCATCTTGACAGGTCTGACCTCAATTGGATTTTCTGAGAGAGAGTTATGCCAAGTGTCGTAATGTGACCTGTTTATGGGATAATACAGGAGAGCGAACTTGTATGGCGTGCCACGTGTCACTATTTGAACTTCGGCCTCTGCAAACTTTTTTTGAGATAGCTCGCTCTGTTATCTTTCCATCTTGACAGGTCTGACCTCAATTCGACTCTCTGAGAGAGAGTTATGCCAAGTGGTGTAACGTGACCTGTTTATGGGATAAAACAGGAGAGCGAACTTGTACAGAGTGCCACGTGTCACTATTTCAGCTTCGGCCTCTGAAAAACTTTCCTGAGATAGTATAGTCTGTGTACTAGTTGTCACTTTTTACGAAATTTCATTTGGATCTTCCTAGCGGAAGTTATGACCTTTTTTCCTAGGTGACATGATTTTGACTGAGATCTGGAAGAGGCAGAAACCCTAACTTGTACTGATCATAACTTACAAAGTAAAACGAATCTGAGGGTGCCCTTTGGACACAAGATACCTGGAGATGTCATCTATGACTAGTAAAGGTTTCAAATCCTGAAACTTTGCCAAAATGGATATATAGCGAAAGTTCCACAATGACTGGTTTTTGCTATATAAAACCCTAACCTTCAAATTGTCGTAAGTAAAGCAAGTGTCGTAAGTGCCATACCTTGCCTTCCTTCAGTTCAGCTCTGATACCATGTTAAAATTTAATATGATAAGACAGAAAATAACAGCATTACATTCCATTTCACAATAATAGAATATACAGGATCAATGAAGAAACAACAAGCATAGCATAAACACAAGAGACACAGATTTATCCTGGGAAACCCTCATGCGGTAGAAAACCCAGTAAAGCTTCCTCAATATAGATGACCAGCAATATACAAAGATGCAAACCAAAGACATGATCTCCTCCTCCACCATAGCAGACCTCTCCTCCACAAGTGCGCCTCTCTCAAGTGTGTGAGTGTATCAAATGAGGAATACACCTCCTTTATTTATACACTACTCTGACATATCTTTTACACAAGTACATGTAGGCTCGTATTTAACCAATGGGTTAAATACCCCACTACAACTGACTGGGCCGACCCCTCTAGGGTGGTCTAATAACCCTTTGACCCACATAACACATACAGGGCTGACCTCCACTAGGGAAGTCTAATAACCCAAGTTACCACAATCCGACGGAGGAATAAACATCTCCGGATATACAATAAGATCTTTACGGAGGAATGAAACATCTCCGGAATAATAAAGTACAATTATAATATTCTTTGAAGTTACAATATCTCAACACCTTTGAATGCTACGAAGTGTATGATGGGAGCCCACTGTATCCTATATACAGTGCCATCGGGCATGCCGAAAATTCTGCATAGCATCAGGGCGATTAACCTAAAAGGAGGTCTTAGGTTCTGAACATCGTATTCATCATTACCTCTCTTTCTTAACTGCTTGCCTGCGACCAATAATTTTTTGGCCATCTCAATATTGTTCATCTGGCCCAAGCATTCATCACTTAGAGCTTGCTGGGGACATGAGAATTTATAGGCTGCAGCAATATATGTTGGGTGGAATGAGGTGATGGCCTCTCCCCTGCTGTCATGTAATACTCTTGTCTCCACGTTAGCATGTTCCAGTATCCACCCGATCACTTCAGAACATGGGAACAATTCAGGGCGGGTAGAAGCCCTAGCTGTGCCTGAAGTTATGATGTTGCGGTAGATCTGCTCTTCTTCCAATAATGCATCTAGGATATCCTGGTCCTTGATCATCCTGTAAATATCACCCCAACGGACTTCGGGGGGAATGCCGGTGGTACACTTAGTATCTTGGAACATAGTTTCAGTCCTAAGTGGCACTGGCTCTGGTTCCATCACTTTAGCTTTCTTTCTACCACCTTTTGGCATCCTGTCTTATCCCTGCTAGCAACCAAATACGAGTCATTATAAAAATGTGCAACCTGTTATGAGATTTTAACAAAGAGAAGGACCAATTCAACATGCTAATGAGAAATATAGACAAATTATGAAACTGCATGTTGGGGAATAAAAATAAATCACTCCAAACAAGGAATATGGTTCTAGGACTTGATTAAGGAGACAAATTTTGGAATGCTTCCGAAAAGGTAAGCATATGGCATGGAAACAACTTGCTTCCCATCTAGCCCTAGGAGAGAGGGTATCGTTCATCATTGCACTTCTAATGGTTAGTGGCGGGTGAGCCTGGAGTGAAGCAATCTTATGATAAAGCAAGAGACTGCTTTCCACATTCATCAAAAGGTGAGGGGTTCAGCCGACCACTACTATTATTAATAACATTTACGAGATGTTGTGTGGCTGGTATGGAGTTTGAATGAGGGTGACGATGCCTGGAATGTGGCCGGTAAAAAAATCGGGTGGTCACAGCTATGGCATTTAGCCAATAGAAATGAGGCACCTACGGGGCCACAGTGGCCTTAAAAGCAAAAATAACGACATATGCAACCAATGTGTTATCGGCCATGTTATGGACAGGAAGACCCCCCCCAAAAAAAAAACTTGATGTGGAAATGAGACAGAAAGAGTGGTTAGAAAACCTACCTGGAGATGAGATAGTGGCTGAGTGAGGTGGACGTGGTCGTGGATGAGTTGAGCTGGAGCGGTCCTATGTGGTCTTCTCAACGGCGTTTGTTTGAACGAAAACTAACAATGTGATCGACCAAACCTCCACCGTCCTTTTAAAAAGGGTAGACACGTGTGGCATTAAACTGGTTGGTGGTGCCAGTAAACAAGGTTTTAATTTCTTGTACGGTGTGGTCATTTCAAGCCATCTCGGTATTTGTGCGCAACCGTCACTTGCGGGGTGGACTTACGAGTTTCACCCGCAATTGCGGAATGTTATGGCGAAATGCCTTGGCATTTTGAAAGAGATTGGTGTATCCTTCTGAAATGCAACCTTTGGAAGCTTGTCGCGAGCGGTTTCGCTGAGTCGTCCCTCAGTTTCGGGAGAAAATTGGATTTCTTTCCACAATTTCTATGGAGATATGCCAATTGCTTCCGCAATTGCGGAACAATTTCGCGAAGATTCCTCCCATTTCCGGAGGCTTTCCTAAATGGCTCCTGGGAAAAGAACTCGAACGCTTCCATAGTTTCGGAACAGAAACCTAAAAGGTTCTACCATTTCAGAAAGGATTGGCGAATGGCTCCCACAAGTCGAGAGAGATGCTTAAGTTTTTTCCAAAAGCACTCCGCGGTGTTTTGGAAGGAAAACCTAAATGCTTCCGCAGTTTCAATAAAAAATCTAAGTCTTTCCGCGGAGTTTCGGGAAAGAAATGCGAATGGCTTCTGCAGTTTCAGAAGGGAAACCTGAATGGTTCCGCCATTTCGGAATAGATTTCTGAATGGCTCCCGCAATTTTGAGAGGCTTTCTCAAATGGTTCCGTAGCTTCAATAAAAAATCTAAGTCTTTCCGCGGAGTTTCGGGAGAGAAATGCGCATGGCTTCCGCAGTTTCGGAAGGGAAACCCGAATGGTTTCACTGTTTGGGAAGAGATTTTTGAATGGCTCCTGCAATTTCAAGAGGCTTTCTCAAATGGTTCTGTGGTTTCGTGAGACAGACTTGGATGCTTCAGCAGATTCGAGGAAATTTCATGAATTTAATCTTTAGAAGAAAACTTGAAATTTTCAAAGCAGAAACTTCAGTTGAAAAACAAAACTAAGTAAAAAGGATATTTATCCTCTTAAGGCAGCCTTTCTAGAAGAAATAAAAGGAGGGGCCCCAATATGTACAAACAAATTTTGGGGGGCAATGTTGCTGCAACAATAATTGGCGAGTCGCTGGCGAACATAGATCTCTGAAAAATTCCTCTCCATGATCTGAAACCTTATTAAAAGACATCCATTTTATATGCAATGTTCAGCTGAGCACTTGAATCTCAGTGAAGGAAGAAAGCACTTTATCTGCTAGCCATTGGGGAAAGGGGAGCTTTGACAGAGACATCTTTAAAACTCTCAAAGGGCCAACATATTGTTGAATATTGTAACTTCTAAGAATATTATATTTGTACATTATTTATTCCTCTGAGGTAATCCTACTATGTATCTGGAGATGTTTATTCCTCCAGGGTTTGATATTAACTAGGGTTATTAGACCCACCATGTGTGGGTCGGCCCTGTAGTTATATTTTAGGGGTTATTAGGCTTCTCCAGGTGAGGTCGGCCCCAACAGTTCTTTTAGTCAGTTGAGAGTCAAGTTTAAATAGAGGAGGTGAACTCCTCATTAGATCACTCACTCACTTGTGGAAGAGTGTGCACTTGTCTGGGAGATCAGCTAAGGAGACAGAAGAAGGAGGAGCACATCTTGTATTTTGGTTGATCATCTTATTGAGGAAAGCTTTACTGGGTTTTCTACCCCATGAGGGTTTCCCAGGATATATTGTGTGTCTATCTTGTGATTATGCTTCTTTCAGTGATCTTGCTTGGTTATTTGGTTTAAACTTAACACATATGGGATTCATTTTAGAAGATTCATCTTTCAGATGGCTACTGCTATCGAACTCCACAGGATTTGCAACACTTTCTCATGGACATTATTGCTCTTGTTCCTCATTCCCATGCTGCTTGCATCCTTTTGGATGTTTATACATTTGACAGTTTTGTTGTTTGAGCCTTCCAGAAATATTTTCTTTAGACATGATTTTTGATTTAGGTTCCTCAATCCATAATGTCCTTTTGTGTGAGTGAGAGATTTTATTGGTTTGATCAAGCCTCATGGATGGAGAGGAGCCTACTTTGAGATGAGTCCTTTAAGACAGCCTTCTTGACTTTACATGCTTTTGATTTTGTCTCAACCATGCTTCAACTGAGGCGAGAATCTCTGAAAAACAGACCCTTGAGTATAAGCCCTTTTGGCTGTTAAATTTGTAGCATGGAGTCATTTCAATACCCTATGCCCTCGGGATGTGCTACTTTCCATGGGTCCAACTTCAATAACCTTCTTGAGATGCCTTTAAGTGTGAGAGTGGGTGGATCCCAAAGATAGTAATAAACATGGTCATAGGTCTCTGCTATTTAAACAGGATTAGTGTGACTAGCAGAGTAGGCTTCTTTCCTTCTGAAAAAGTTCAGCAAGAGCACAATACAGAGATAAACTTTCATTCGAGCATAGTTCCGGACTCATGGGTTGTGAGATTTTTTTGAGAGACCTATCTTGATGAGAAACTCAACCGCAGGGGATTTCAGAAAACAAACTTGATGCAAAGGTTCAAATGACAAGAAAAGAAAAAAAATGGCTGAAAAATAATGAAAACAAAAGGCTAAAGCAACATAAAAGAAAAAATTATTTATGTATAGAAAGTCTCAGTGAGACGATGCAAAGTATTGTTTCAGGGCGAGGCCATTGAGAGGAAGGGTTACTTCTTCTCCCTCGAGGTCTGTCAACTTATAATTGGATGGGCCTATCTTTGCCGAAATTTGGTAGGGGCCTATCCATAGATGTTGGAATTTCGTGTGCATCCCTTTGCCTTCGTGATTATGATCCCATTTTAGGACTAAGTCCCCAACTTCAAAAATTCTTTTATCATACTTCCTCTTATCGAACCATCTCTTGACTATGTCCTGGTGCTGATGGAATTGGTCTTTAGCTTTGTGTCGGGCTTCTTCAAGTTGAAGCAGGGTATTGATCCTGGATTGTAAGGCTTGGCTACCAGACCCTCGAGAGGCCTGGGATAACTGTAAGGATGGGAGCAAGATATTGGGGGGAAGGATGGCTTCCTTGCCATAGACAAGAGTGAAAGGGAAAACCCCTAATGCGTTCTTTGGAGTCACCCTGTCTGCCCATAAGGCGTTTGGGATAGCTATATGCCAACTTCGCTGGTTTTCTATCATAGTTTTCTTGAGAATTCGAATGAGGTTTTTGTTTGACGATTCAGCTAATCCATTTCCTTGAGGGTAATAATTGGCTGAATAGTGCAACTTGATCCCCCATTCATAAAAAAATTTATTTATCTTGAAAGACGAAAAATAGGGAGCATTATCAAAAACAAGGGAAATTGGAATCCCAAACCTGGTTATGATGTTCTCTTTCAAGAAGATGATGACCGCATCTTCATTGATCTTGCACAACGGGATAGCCTCCATCCATCTAGTGAAGTAGTCGGTAGCCGTCAGGATGTATTGATGTTGCAAAGAAGAATTTGGATTTATCTCTCTGATAACATCTATACCCCACTGCTCAAAAGGCTCAGAGATAATAATTGACTGCAAGGGTCCTGCTGCCTTAGGTAATTTCCCAGCACTTCTTTGGCATACATCACAGTTTCGTGCATACGTATGGGCATCTTGAAATAGAGTGGTCCAATAATATCCAGCTCTAAGTATCTTGTGTGCTGTCGTCTCCCCTGAATAATGTCCACCAGTGGGGCCATCGTGTAATTCTTTAACAACTTTACTTGCATCTTCCTTTTCTAGACATCTAAGAAAAACTCCATCATAATTCTTTCTGAACAGTATCCCATCAATGATTTGATAAGGTGCTGATTTCAAACGGAGTGCCCTTCTTTGCTTAGAGTTCCAGTGCTCAGGTAGGTGTCCTCGCTGCAAATAATGCACAAAATATCGATACCATGACTGAGGTGTTGTGAAGATAGGACATACCTCAACTAGGTTTAGCTCAGCCTTATTCTTCCAATGTTGTTCTTCATCAGTCAAGTTTCCCATAAGCAATTTGCACAGTCCTTGTCCTTTGATGATAGTGGCCGGTTTAAATTCTAAGTCATATTCTTGAAGAGCTGTGACCCAGTTTCCCCTCCTTTCTCCTAGTTCCTTTTGAACGAAGAGAGATCTAACAGCTGGGTGGGGAACTATAACTTTAGTTATGTTCTTAAGAATATATGGCCTGAATTGTTTGACTGCTCTGAAGACAGCATATGTATGCTTGTCAACCATGGGATAGTTCAGCTTAGCCCCTTGCAGACCAGTGCTCATAAACGAGATTGGGTATTCGTCTCCTAGCTCCACCTTTTGCATGAGTACAGCTACGAGGGAGTCATCCGAAGAAAAGGTATACAGGATAAAATCCTTATCAAAATATAGGCTTCTTAAGGAAGGAGCCTTAGCTATAGTTTCCTTAATATCTCTAAAAGCATCCTTTTCTAAATCTGTCCACTTGAACTGTATGCTTTGTTTAACCATCTGTTGCAACGGTTTAACAATTTGTGCAAAATCTAGAACAAATCTTCGGACGAAATTGATAGTACCCATAAAGGACTGCATAGATTTCTTGTTATAAGGCATTGGAATTTTATTGATCACTTGTACTCTTTCCTGATCTATTGAGACTCCTCCTTTGGAAATGATATGACCAAAGAGTTTACCTTCGGGAACAGCGAACACACTCTTCTTGGTATTTAATGAAATACCATATTTCCGACAATGATCAAAGATATGCTTCAAATGGACAACATGATCTTCCCTTTTCTTTGAAAAAACTGTCACATCATCTAAGTAGACAACAACACATTGCCCACCCAATCCTCGAAAGGCAATATCCATTGCTCGTTGGAATGTAGCTCCTACGTTTATCAGACCAAATGGCATCCTTCTATATGCAAAAGTTCCCCACTTAGTGTGGAAAGAAGTCTTAAGACGATCTTCTTCGGCTACTAATACCTGATTGTAGCCAGAGAAACCATCGAGCAGAGAAAATAGCTCAGATCCCGTCACCATTTGAAGGATTTGTTCCATCGAAGGGATGGGGTAGTTGTCTTTATCCGAATCTATGTTTAAATTTCTGAAGTCTACACATAGTCTTACCTCTCCTGACTTCTTTCTTACGGGAACTAAGTTAGCAACCCACTCAGAATGCCGGACCTTAAAGATTATTTTAGCATCCAGGAGTTTCTTTAATTCCTTTTGAATCAAAGGTTCCAGAGTAGGATGCATCCTTCTTAATTGTTGCTGAAATGGCTTGACACCCGCTTTCATCGGTATAACATGCTGAATAATGCGGATGTCATATGTTTTCAGATCCTCATAGGTCCATGCAAAAACATCCTTATATTGCTTAAATAGTCTGATGAACCTATCTCTTTCTCCTGGCGAACAACATTTGCCAAGGTTGACAAATTTTGGTTCTGCCTCAGTACCTAAATTAACTAACTCATGTTGCATTGATGAACTGTTAGTTTTGGTGTTAGCTGGCCTTTTGAACTTATTTTGAAGATCGAACAGCATTTCGAGTGACCTTACCCCTTTGGGGATGAAATTTCCTTTATCTGCATCCTTCTTTAGCAAATCAGAATCATGTTCTTCTTCATCTATCATAGCTCCTTGGAAGCTGTCTTCATTCATTAGAAAACTGATAATCTGTTCGTCATCATCGAAAACTCTAAAGTTTGTGATGTTATCGGGAACGAAGGGCCTGAAAATTAATTCAATTGAGCATTTTTTATTAGATGGCACCAATCTAGAAGCGGATGTTGCTAACAGATCAGCTGTAGAATTTTGCAATCTAGGAATAGACTTTATATTGAAAGCATCAAAATGCATAATTAAATCCCATACCTCAGCCTGATAACCCTTCAAATGAGGTGAGAGACAATGAATGGTGTCCCTTACCTTTCTTACAACTATTTCTGAGTCACCAAAAACCTTCAAGTATTTAACATTTAAACCAATGGCCTTCTTTAATTCATGTACCAAAGCTTCATATTCAGCCGTGTTGTTAGTACAATCAAATTCTAATCTATAGGACAAAAAATACTTGTTTCTTCTTGGATCCATCAGAACACAACCGGCTCTGGATCCTTCCAAAGTTTTAGAACCATCAAAGTATAATGTCCAAAAAATATCTTTTGATTCATCTAAGTTAGTATCTCTATGATCTAATTCAGTGACTAAACTAACTATATTACAGTCAACATCATCAGTCCGAGAGAAATGAAAAAGATCGGACTGTTCATCTGATTCATGGCTGATGGTTTCAGACTGATAATTACTCGGATCAATTTCTAAGAAATAATTCCCCAGAACCGAGATTGAGAAGGTTACAGCCTCATTCTTTCCCTCTAGTTGAGTTACATTTTGCTTCATGTGTGGTTCTCTTAGGACTTTGATCTGATTCTGCCTGTTTTGATAAGGCAACCACAGATGAGACCAATCAGTTTCAAAGTAACCATTCAGGTTGGTAAACCAGTCCCTACTTAAGATCATACCATAGGCTTTAGGAATATCAACTACCATTATGTCAATAAACTGACAGACTCTAGAGTCGGCTGATAATCTAATGAGAACATCTTTCATCTCCCCAATCACTTTGACAGCAGTCCTATCTAACTAGATATTTTGGGCCGGAGATGGAATAGGCTGCCCGTTAATTTTTTTACAAATTGATAGTGGCATGACGTTTGAAGATGCTCCAAAATCTACCAAACAATTGTGAACATTATGATTGAAAATTTCAAAGGTCAGCAGGAAAGGCAATGTTTGAGATTTAGATTTCCCACCGATACTAGCCTCATTAATTTCGGGATCTTCTTGAGAGTTTGTTAATGGAGTGCTGGGCTGGGGCTGCAGAACATGCAGCAGCTTGTCTCGTTGACGAGGCAAACTGCACATGTCAAATATTGACACATTTTCTTTGACTTTCTTTATATCTTCAATAATGTCATATCCTATATCAGACTCGTTCCCAATTCGGGCTGGATGATCTGCTTTACTCATCGTGACCTTAGGTTACTGAACTATGGTGTCAACGTTTGTTTGTTTGGCCGCTGTTTGGTTAGCTTTAGGCTACAGTGGAATGATTGTTATATGCCTCCTAGGTAGTTCTTGTGAAACTTTAGGCTTGGGAGGAGCCGAGTTTGGCACAGGATCCGTAATAGGGCCTTTACTGCGAGTAGCAACGTTCATGGTAGAGAGAGAGATTTCTATGGGATCTTCTTCTACTAATTCAGTCATAGGTACCCAATCCCATAGCACCATAGTAGTGTCCGGAGTCGGTTCCTCTAATTCAGGGCTCGATTCCTCTAGAGGATCATCTTGGTCTAGAATCTGTGAATCCAGCATTTGGTTCATGACTAAACTCATAGAGTTAATCCATTGTGGGAAGCTCTTCTCTGAAGGCGGTTCTTGATGAAAGGTGCATAAGTGTTCCATCCCTATTTCATTGAGGCTTAAAATAGGGGAGGTATTCATGGGTGGATGATTCTGATCGTTGTCTTCCCTCTTTTTATAAAATGGCTTGAAAGGTTTCCTAGATATACTAGCAACCTTATCTTTCTCGAGATCTACAATTTTATTGGATAACTTCTGCATCATCTTAACTACATTCTCCATGTCTGTTGATGACTCTTCCTTACCTCTAGTGAGGAGCAAGGTTTTTTTATTGGCTGTTGGTTTTGTTTCAGCGACTAAGGCATGTTTAGCAATGATATCCGCCTCTTCTTCTACCTTTCTAGCTTCTTCGAAGTTCTCTATTAGGGTGGTTTTCTTAGATCTTTTAACAAACATTGCTATGGGTCCTTCGAGAGCTGTTGTATAATATTCAACTAGAGATTCTTCTGCTGGTTTATTTGCTTCACTGAAATTATTTAAGAGTGTTGTGAACCTTTGGTTAAAGTCTTGAACCTTCTCTTTTTTTTTCCGTTCTCATGGATAAGAGTTCTTTCATAAGTGTAGCTACAGTCTTTTGGTTTCCATATTTCTTCAAGAAACAGTTTTCAAATTCATCCCAACTTGAGATTGAGCTAGGTTGTAGGCTAAAATACTAGGATGATACTTTCGGCTCGAAGGTGTATGGAAAAAGCCTACAGACTACATCTTCATGCTGCACATCTAAAAGGTTCAATGCTAAATAAAAACTCTTGAGATGATCTTCGGCTGAAATGGCTTTCCCTGGGTTGAATTTAGGCAAGACTTTCTCTGGATTTTTTGGAAGATTGTGGAATGGCCCAGCTAGATTCAATGCCCCCCTTACTCTCCGAGTAGGTACATCCATGTCTCTATGTGGAGAATCTGGTGGGGAATTGCAAGGTGAGTTCAGTGGAGTGTTCTTTGGAGTAATAAGTTCTCCAAGGCTTTCTTGATCTGAAATATTTTCTGGGTTTTCAAGATCGACCTTGTTCAGGGGATCTACAATTTCTTCTAAAGTTAAATTCACAAGCTCTTCACAACTTTGCACAAGAATCGAATCACGGGTATACTGTGGCTCTTTTCTAGGAGAATTTTTTCTAGGGAGGAAATTTACTGCATTTAAAACACCTAGCTGTCTAACATAAGATTGTGTATGCCTCCTTAAATCTTCTATTTCTGCAAAAGTTACAGCATACAATGCTTCTTGAGGCTTAAGATAAGAAACGAGGTTTTTTTGATTTGCTACTTCAAGATTTGGGCTATCTGAAATTCCTTCTTTAAGCGGGTTTTCAGTAACATTTATGACAGTGGGAGATTTTCCTTTATCAGCCATGCACTTTCGGCCCTCCTTCTAATGCCAAAAACTGTTGATTCCTCGAAGATCACAGCATCAATCAGAAAGGGATTCTCCCCGGTAGACTATCCCAATTAGATTGTCCACCGTTTGGTATGGGGAATCCATCCGGTTAGCGGTTCTAGCAACCGTGGGTTTGGAGATTTGCTCCAATTATACCGGTTATGGCCTGATCCACCATTCTTTTTGATTTTATGGTTTAGAATGATATGCAAGTACCTAGACTAATTTAATCTAAATGCAGAACTGGAAAACAAATCTGTGTCTAAAACTGAAATAAATCTAAACTATCCCTGCAAGGAGCAAATGTAAGTATGAGTAATGTGCTGGAAGAGTTGTCTAAAATTCAACAGACAGCCATTAAATCTTAAAGATAGATCCATAGCAGAAGTAGGAGCTATTAGAAGATAGCTTCTAATACAAATATAACATATTCCATTACTCATGAAAGAGAGAATTCATTTGCACAGAGAGAAGTAAGATCATTCAATACAAAGAAATAATTCAAGATAGTAAAGAAAGATCTCACAGTAAAGTATAGAAGTCACAGGAATAATCCAATATGCATCCAATATCCATTTCCATGCAAAAGACGTCCTCTCCAGGCTCTTATTAGGTATATTTTATTTTCTTGAAACAAGTGCAAGATAGCTCGTACAAGTTCAGAAAATTATTTCCCTGCCAAAAGTCATTTACACTGCTTCCTAAACTTCTATTTATATTATTACAAAATGCCCTTTGGGCTGCCACCTGGCTCTTTACACTTGTCTCCTACAGACTTTTCCCTTTTAATAAACAAAAATTGTGACCCTTTTCTTAAAACAGAAAATTTCCTAAAAAGAAAAGGACAGCTATCCAATGGCTCTACGCTTTAGACATATGAATGCCAAAATAAAAAAAATAGGAATCAATGCCTTAGGATCAGCGTGTTCACTCTTGGGAAGGTGCTCCAGCTGGGAGAGAAGCACTCGGGCTGGTTGTTACTGCTGCTGCTACTGGGAGAGAAGCACTTGGACTGGTTGTTACTGCTACTGCTTTCTTTTCCTCTTCTACAATGTAACTGAACCAGACACCAGTGTCTCTGATAACTAAATTTGCTGAGGAAGGGAGCAAGATTTTATGGGAAGTCACATCTTTACCAAGCTCTACTCCAATACCATGAATTTCCACAACTGCTGCTTGGTGGATTTCTTTAAGCAAATGGTTGTGTATTGATGACATCCCAATATAATGATGGAGATCATCAATGGCTAAGACATCAATCTTCTTTACATATTCTGTTTGGATACCTAGTTCCTCCTTCAAGTTAGACAAACGTTGCTCTTTGCTCGGGAACTCATCAAGGGACTGAGGGAAACTCAACTTGCACTTATCATGCACTTCATGGATTTTTTGATAAAGAATGTTACTTTTATCCATTGTCCCTTGGATCTTAGCCATTAGCTTAAAGCTATAGTTCCTGCAGAATTCCAAAAGGGCTATGTCTTCATTAAAACCATCTACAGATTTGAATGGGAGATGCTTGGGGAAATCAACCTTCCCTTCTGTCCATTCCATCTGGCTCGGGATGTTTGCTTTAACCCGAGCATATTTACCCTTAAGCCTATTGGCCTCTGCGTTAACTTCTTTTAATCTAACCACCATGGCTTTGAGCTTGCACACTTCCTCAGTAATCAGCTCCTGAGTGTCATGCATTTGTTTCAGGGTGCTACAGGACAGCTCATGGAAGGGAGACATATCTATTGATCTTCTCTCTGCCTGCTCTAATTGCTCAACCAATACCTCCTTATCTGCTTCTAGATGGGACACTCTAGCTTTTGCATCATTCTTTTCCGCTTCTAAAACCATCATCTAGACTGCCAGGTGCTCCTTTTCTTCTTCTAAAAGGTTGTACTTGTCTAACAATTCCTTATTCTCAATAGACAGGTGATTATACCTATTCACTACCAGATCCCTGTAAGCCTGCTCATTAGCCACAATATGTTGTAACATGTGAGCTCTCCTCTTTGTCAACTCAACTTCTCTAACTATATCGGCCACATTGTCCTACGTTGCTTTTGCTGCTTCTACAGCGGCAGATGCCATAGCTAAGGGAGCCTTATTTGTATTTTGCATTACTCTGGTCTCCCGCCGGGTAACAATATCTTCTTGGAAGAGTCTCTTTATCCTCTCTTCCGATTTTAGGACCACTGCCTTTCTCTTCTTATCATACACAAATCCATCCCATGAAGACATCGTATGCTCTTCTGATGGAGTGTAAGGGATGATTGGGAGATCTATTATATTTATTTCTGCTTCTGCGGGTGGCGTTTGGACTACTTGAGCTGAATCTGTTCCACATTTTGGGTGCTGGAGACACCTGCTTGAGATATGTCAATTTCCATATCCTGGGTGCCGGAGCCACCTACCTGGGCATCTTCAACTGTCTTGAGTTCTTCTACCGTCTTTTTCCCCACTTCAGCTTTTTGCCCTCTCTCTTCTTCTTCAGCTTGCGGTTGATTTTCATTTTCTTCCATCTGCTTCGCGTCTTCTGCCTCTTTCTATAGCCTTGCATCTTCTGCTTCTTTCTGCTGCTGGGATTCCTCAGCTTCTTCCTGCAATCTTTCATTTTCTACCTCTTGCTGCAACTTTGCAACTTCAGCTTCTTGCTGCAATCTTGCTTCCTCAGCTTCTTGCTGCAATCTTGCTTCCTCTTTCAACCTTTGCTCTTCTTGGGATTGGGCATCAGCTACTTCTTTCTCTTTCTGTAGGCTGGTTTTTCGGGCCTTGGTAGAGCTAGAGCTTGCTCCATTTCCTTGACGACAAATCTGCAACTCAGTCATGTTGCTGATGCCTCTAAATGCCTCTTCCTCGACATCATAATAATGAGCATATTCAAAATGAGCATAAATTTCTTTGCAATGCTCGGCAACTTTCCCCTGCCTATCATTTCTATGGAAAATTACTTCGTCGAAGTGGAAAGCTTTCAGCTCTTGAACAAACTCCTCAGCTGATGCAACCCCTGAGAATTTGTAGGCTCCTATGCAGAAGGGTAAAGGAGGGAAAGAAGCCTTATGCTGCTTGTTAAGCACTGCTCCAATTCCATCAAGGAAAATTTGTCTCACTACTTCCTTGAGGACTACATAGTCAGTGGCGTACTTTGGAAAAATGTATGGAGCTTTGGTCCCTCCAAACATCCTGATGTAGGTGTCCTTCTCTGAAAAATAAAAATCTCCATAGTTTTCCAGGATCTCCATGGCATTTTCTGATAGACAGTTGGGTTTTCCGTGAATATCTGCTCATATAGAGGCATGATGAACTCCTCGCAAATAAGCTTATAGCTAGCTCTATAATTTTTAGCCCACGTTATCTTGTAAGCAGTGTAGACCGGAGTGTTGGCTTTATCCCATGTGCAACCTAAGCTGGGGAAAGATAGCTTGGCCAAAACACAGTCAATGAGATAAGAAGACATGTAAAATTTTGACTTTTTTAAGGCTAGACCTTCTCTTGCAGTAGCCACTGTGGATGCCAAACTGTCTAAAAGGATAATAGCCCAGTCAAACACAATCCCTTTGAATGCTACGAAGTGTACGATGGGAGCCCACTGTATCCTTTATACAGTGCCATCGGGCATGCCGAAAATTCTGCATAGCATCAGGGCGATTAACCTAAAAGGAGGTCTTAGGTTCTGAACATCGTATTCATCATTACCTCTCTTTCCTAAGTGCTTGCCTGCGGCCAATAATTTTTTGGCCATCTCAATATTGTTCATCTGGCCCAAGCATTCATCACTCAGAGCTTGCTGGGGATGTGAGAATTTATAGGCTGCAGCAATATATGCTGGGTGGAATGAGGCGATGGCCTCTCCCTTGCTATCATGTAATACTCTTGTCTCTGCGTTAGCATGTTCCAGTATCCACCTGATCACTTCAGAACATGGGAACAATTCAGGGTGGGTAGAAGCCCTAGCTATGCCTGAAGTTATGATGTTGCGGTAGATCTGCTCTTCTTCCAATAATGCATCTGGGATATCCTGGTCCCTGATCATCCTGTAAATATCGCTCCAACGGACTTCGGGGGGAATTCCGGTGGTACACTTAGTATCTTGGAACATAGTTTCAATCCTAAGTGGCACTGGCTCTGGTTCAATCACTTTATCTTTCTTTCTACCACCTTTTGGCATCCTGGCTTATCCCTGCTAGCAACCAAATACAAGTCATTATAAAAATGTGCAACCTGTTATGAGATTTTAACAAAGAGAAGGACCAATTCAACATGCTAATGAGAAATATAGACAAATTATGAAACTGCATATTGGGGAAGCAAAATAAATCACTCCAAACATGGAATATGGTTCTGGGACTTGATTAAGGAGACAAAGTTTGGAATGCTTCCCAAAAGGTAAGCATATGGTGCGGAAACAACCTGCTTCGCATCTAGCCCTAGGAGAGAGGGTACCCTTCATCATTGCACTTCTAATGGTCAATGGTGGGTGAGCCTGGAGTGAAGTAATCTTATGATGAAACAAGAGACTGCTTTCCACATTCATTAAAAGGTGAGGGGTTCAGCCGACCACTACTGTTATTAATAACATTTACGAGACGTTGTGTGGCTGGTACGGAGTTTGAATGAGGGTGACAATGCCCGGAATGTGGCCAGTGAAAAACTCGGGTGGTCACAACTATGGATTTTAGCCAGTAGAAATGAGGCACCTACGGGGCCATGGCGACCTTAAAAGCAAAAATAACGACATATGCAACCAATGTGTTATCAGCCACGTTATGGACGGGAAGACCCCCCCAAAAAAAAAACTTGACATGGAAATGAGACAGAAAGAGCGGTTAAAAAACCTACCTAGCGATGAGATAGTGGCTGAGTGAGATGGACGTGGTCGTGGATGAGCTGAGCTGGAGCGGTCCTGCGCGGTCTTCTCAACGGCATTTGTTTGAACGAAAACTAACAATGTGATCGACCAAACCTCCACCGTCCTTTTAAAAAGGCTAGACACGTGCGGCATTAAACCGGTTGGTGGTGGCAGTAAACGGGGTTTTAATTTCTTGTACGGCGTGGTCATTTCAAGCCGTCTCAGCATTTGTGCGCGACCATCACTTGTGGGGTGGACTTACGAGTTTCACCCGCAATTGAGGAATGTTATGGCAAACTGCCTCGGCGTTTCCGAAGAGATTGGCATATCCTTCCAAAATGCAACCTTTGGAAACTTGTCGCAAGTGGTTTCGCTGAGTCATCCCGCAGTTTCGGGAGAAAATTGGATTTCTTTCCGCAATTTCGATGGAGATATGCCAATTGCTTCCGCAATTGCGGAACAATTTCGTGAAGGTTCCGGTCATTTCTGGAAGCTTTCCTGAATGGCTCCCGGGAAAAGAACTCAATCGCTTCCGCAGTTTCGGAAGGGAAACCTAAAAGGTTCCGCTGTTTTGGAAAGGATTGGCGAATGGCTCCTGCAAGTCGAGAGAGATGCTTAAGTTTTTTCCAAGAGCGCTCCACGGGGTTTTGGAAGGAAAACCTAAACGCTTCCGTGGTTTCAATAAAAAATCTAATTCTTTCCGCGGAGTTTCGGGAGAGAAATGCGAATGGCTTCCGTAGTTTCGGAAGGGAAACCTGAATGGTTTCGTCGTTTCGGAAGAGATTTCTGAATGGCTCCCACAATTTCGAGAGGCTTCCTCAAATGGTTCTGCAGCTTCAATAAAAAATCTAAGTCTTTCCGCAGAGTTTCGGGAGAGAAATGCGAATGGATTCCGCAGTTTCAGAAGGGAAACCTGAATTGTTCGGTCGTTTCGGAAGATATTTCTGAATGGCTCCCGCAATTTCGAGAGGCTTTCTCAAATGGTTCTGTAGTTTCGGGAGACAGACTTGGATGCTTCAGCAGATTCAGGGAAATTTGATGAATTTAATCTTTAGAAGAAAACTAGAAATTTTCAAAGCAGAAACTTCAGTTGAAAAACAAAACTAAGTAAAAAGGAGATTTATTCTCTTAAGGCAGTCTTTCTAGAAGAAATAAAAGGAGGGGCCCCAATATGTACAAAATTTTTTTGGGGGGGATGTTGCTGCAACAATAGAGTTGAAGTCGACAAGGATGAATCCATTGAAGGAGGGCCATAATGAATCCCCCATCAATCGACATGAAACACGAAAAAAGATGTGTAGAGTGGGTTAGATGGTACAATAACATGTGAGACTGACTCAAAGTATGTCGACATGTGTACTGACTGAAAATGATGAGTAATGAATGTGTTCTTGAACATGGGCATGGCATGACTTGGCAGTATTGACATGAGAATGACGTGAACTTCTAATGCAATTGATAGTGGAAGCTTTCTCCAAATGACTCAGAGGAGTAACAAGACTCATAAAGTAAGCTAGGACTCATAGACACACATATGACCCAAGTATCGGTATGCAAATGCAGATGAGTTCCATGTTCAAGAACGACTATATACTGCCACTAAGGTATGTAACACAAACACTTTCCTTTTTCCCCATCATGAATGATGAGTGCCTCATGTGTTTTTTAACGAGCTTGATGAGGGTAACCAGATGCTCGGTATAGCTCATCTCATAGATGAGTCCAATCCAAAATATTTTCCGAACCTAGGATAGGAGGGGTTCGTCCCATGACGGGCCCTTCAGTGTGAAAATTTTAACAAGTCCATAGAAGGAAAACTCGGTCGTCATTTCATATTTAGAGAGTCTGAAAAGAACTAAAGAAGACTCCAGCGGTCCTTTTTTGTAAAGTTAGCCTCATCGCCCGAAAAAGGGTAAAACAATGCGGGAGAGGACTCTTCCAGTCATGATTGGCTGGAGTATTCCTTTTTCGTAATTAGTGCCCCCTTGTCCGAAAAAGGGGTAAACTATCACCAAGGAGATGACCATTCAAATACTTTAACAAGTGTGAATGCGATAAGTTTGCTTGGTGATCTTTTCAATTTTAGGGAGTCTGAAAAGAGCTTAACTATGGACTTCGGGGGGTGTCCTTTTCTGTGGAAGTTTAACGAGCCCGGAAAAGTGATAAATCATAACTCGGTACTTGTTCTCATGATTGGATGAGTACAAGAACAAACGAAGAGTAAACTCATCCTCATGCAATAATTACGACTTAACCAAAAACAATAATGACAAAATGTTCAAAGGAGTGTTCGTACCTGTAATTACCATTGGTGATGCAAGAAACGCTACGAAAGACCACTTTACGACTCCTGTACACTAGAGAAAGTGTCAAATAGCCCAAAATATAATGACAAACGGTCAAAACTATATTAAATGGTCCAAAAGCATCAAAATATTTGAAAAGGAATATTCCATTCCATTCTATAAATAGAAATATGGGCCAAAAATAGAAACATTGTTCAAATTGCCAATTTGGGTGGAGAAGTACCAATTTGGAGCCAAAACTTCCTTTGCCGATTTCGGGAGCTATGATCCGCCAGTTCACCAACCGTCTAGACCAGGTAGGCCTAAATCTTAGCCAGCAACTTTGTAGTGGTTTAGTTTTTCCATTTTTGTCCATTTTTTGAGTTTTTTTATGGTTTGGGGAGGGGAAAATGTGCCCTTGGCTCGTCGCAAGTGGCCCTTTTGGGACTTTCAATGATCCTGGGTCGGTGCAAGTCTCAAAAAAAGGACCTGTGACGACATCACGCTGTACTTGAAGGTACACTGCGATGGCGAAAACTCAAATCCCAAACATCAAACATGCTTCAAAAAATGAGTTTGTGCAAGTTGGAGAAAGACCTAACATGCTTTAAATGCCCCTTTTGGCAGGTTCCCAGCAAGCAGAGATGGTACTAGAGTGGCGAGAGAGAGAACACGAGATAGAGGATGAGCAAGCTACAAACGATCCACAATGTGTGGCTTCTTTGCGAAACTGTGGGTTACTCAAGTTCTTCCAGGTACAGGGGATGAGAGCCCAGGTCCCGTTCTTGACACACATGCTACAGAGTTGGGATGCAGCAGAACAGTACTTTGTCATAGGTGATAATATCCTCAACATTGACATTGAGGATATATACTTTCTGACTGGTTTGTCCCGAAAAGAGGATGTTGTACATCTCACTGGGACATGGGCCAGCGATCGTACAGTTGAGGACATGGTGTCACCACACTATGTTGCTACTTCTCGCCCTTCCAGTGGGAAGATACTCATCAGAGATGTGGTGAGTCATCCACTAAGGACTGTACTGCTTACTATTACCACGGTGGCGGGTAGCCAAGCTCCACATACGGCTACTCGGACTTAGATATTATATGCTTAAGACTGTATGTCTCCCGTGGTGTTCAACTGGTGTGAGGGTCTCCTCTCTAACATTCGAGCTCAGCTAACCAAGTGTTGGCATGGGGAGCTCAAGCAGTTCGGGTACGGATTGATCATAGTGTCGTTCCTCTTGGAGCGGGTTCCTCTCTTACGCCCGCAGGTGGTACTGGATGACAGGGATCAGAGAGATCCACATATGCTCAGGTGGGAAAAGCTGATGACCCGCCATGGTGGGGTTCCCATCATCACTTTTGGCCCCGAGTTCTTCAGCTGGCTAGAGGGCCAAATGCTCATGGTCGAGGACTTCCGGGAGGATCCCGACTTAGTGCTGTCAGAGGGTGCAACATGGGGTGATATCAGTAAGAACAAAACCCTTGTACTTTTTAGTTTTGTAAATTATATTTTTTTTTTTATGTAGTGCTGACAAGTACTTTATATGTGTGTGCAGATGTTGGCCCCGTACGACCAGTGGGTCTCTCCCTTCTGGAAAGGAGAGACAAAGGTGGAGAGGCAGTGGTTCCTGCCGGTGCACATGCTGCCATTGAGGAGATGGAGGAGGTGTACCGGAACCTATCTTAGCTAACCGTGGAGGTTCCCGATCTAGCTATCGATGACCTACTGAGGCCCATGCAGAGGTATGGGGTTGGAGCATCTGTACACTTCAACTCCTTGCTCCGCAAGGTGGCTCATACTGTAGACTGATTTCTCACCCAGCATCAGAGAGCTGTTAGAGTCAAGGGTGTATGGGTTAGGCGTGGTGCCTGAGACACTTTTATACTTGTACTTGAGAGCTTTTAGAAGCCTCATATTTTTGTACCTACTGAAAGCTATGATGCTTCAAATTTTTGTAGAGACTCACTGAAAGCCATCGTGCTTCAGATTTTGTACTAGAACTACTTTTTGAGCGATTTATATATATATACATTATCGGCGGTTTATACATTATGTGTTCTTCAAATGATTAGTGATTTGATCTTGTTTACATGTTTTCTTCTGTACATTATATTTACATGTCGTGAGTGCTTTTACAGATTATTATGTATGTGCAATGTACCAATCCAGAATGAAATTGGCCATGGAGTCAGCAACTGTGTTTAACTCTCGTGGAATGTGCAGGTATTGAACAGATTCAAATGACCTTTCCAGGAGACGTACTCGTCTGAAGAGACCAAGTAGGATGGGATCACAGATGGCGTATATTCGGTTCAAATGAGAAACCACTAATTGAGAATCCATGTTGATGACAACATGGTTCATACCCAAGGAGATGGCATCAACTAGAGTTCCAATCACCGCCTGATATTCTGCGGCATTGCTGGTCGCAAACCCTAGGCAACTTCCTCCTGAACTAAAGAGCTCACCTGTTGGGGAATTTAGTACCCAAGATGCCGAAGCAAGGTGAAGGGTATGCTGGCTGGCGCCATCCGCGAATCCATAGCACGTTGCCATCTGCACACATAGACAGAACATGGTATGAGAAGCGGAAACAAGATTAAAAGACACTCGAAAAGAAATGCATCACACCACACAAAAACACAAAAACACACCATGTACAATATATACAAGCAAGTCTATGCATGAGAGATCAGGAATAGTATCTCTTCAGGTAAAGCCCATTGCGGGGTTCACCTAAAGAGATTCCATCATAATCTTCAAGCTCATAAGCACCTTTTTCTAACACATGTTTTATAACGTAGGGTCCATCCCACATGGACTCGAACTTCCCTGCTCCTAGTTTATCATGTTTCTGGTCATAAGTGAGGACCAGATCACCCTCATTAAGAATATGAGGTTCAAACAAATTATCGTATTGGGCCTTGATGCATTTCTTATGTGCTTCATTAGAAAGAGCGGCATCATGGCGAGACTCGTCAAGCTTTGCTAGGTGCAAGAGATGTTCTTCCTCAGCAGTAGTGTTAGGAAGAAGTTCGACCGTGAGCTATAAAGACGGGATTTCGCATTCTATCGGTAGAACAGCCTCCAATCCATATACCAATTGGAAGGAAGTGAAGCCTGTGGCAGTTTTAACGGTAGTTCGGTAGGCCCATAATGCTGAAAAGAGCATATGCCAGTTGGACTTTTTTGTCCCTACCATCCTCTGGATCATAGTTTTCAATACTTTGTTAATTGCCTCGACTTGTCCATTGGATTGCGGGTAGTAGGGTGTCGAGTTTTCATGGAAAAAACCCAACGTGTCACTCAATTCAACAACCATATGGTTCTGAAAGTGAGAACCATGATCGGTAACTATGGCCCGTGGAACTCCAAACCGTGCTATCACATGATTAAACATGAAGAGTGCGGCAGTTTTTCCATTGTTTTGGTATGTAGGCATAGCCTCGGCCCACTTTGTGAAGTAATCCACAGCTACGATGATGTAACTATGCCCCCCAGCTGAGGTAGGCTTACAATACATAAAATTGATGCCCCATTTTGCAAATGGGCCAACGGCAATAACCGGATGTAGTGGGGCAAGATGAGTGCACTTCTTGGTATGAAAATGTTGGCAAGGAGGACATTTTTTAACGGCCTCAATACAATCTTTGAAGATAGTAGGCTAGTAATATCCTATGCGCAAAATCTTCTGGGCTGTAGCCATCCTAGAGAGATGACCGCCACATGCCCCAACATGACAGTCATTCAGAATGCGTTCAGCCTCATCAAGAGTGAGACAACGTCGAAGGATTGAATCGACGCCACGACGATACAAAGTATCATCAATGATTAAGTAATACTTTGCATGGTGACGAACCCTACGACGATCGTCATGAGAAAGTTGAGGATCGAAGTGTTGGGTTTGAAGATACAACAAAATATCTCCATACCAGTGGTCGGTCGTACTGATGAGAAACAATGATTCATCCAGAAATGAGTCATTGTTATCAACTTCTGCATTAGGATGGGGAAGGTTGCAAATAAGCTCGACAAACACCAAATACTTCTTAGACTTGGCTTTCTCGAAAAGAAGATCGAATTCTTGCAGTATCACAATCCAGCGTGAATACTTGCCCCCAAGCACTTGACATGTCAGTATGTGGTACATGGGGTTCGAGTCGGCAATGATAGTGGTGGTGCGGAGAAATATGTAATGACGAAACTTTTGGACTGCAATGACTGCCGCGAAAGCAAGTTTTTCAACATGTGAGTATCTAGTTTCTGCATCAGGTAGACCCTTACTGGCATAGTATATCACATGTTCCTGAGCATTTTGATACTCCTGTACCAAAACCATGGCGATAGTGGTAGCAAAAGCGGTGAGATATAAGATGTAATCTCGATCATAATTAGGCGGTTGGAGCACAGGGGCATGCGTGATGGCATGTTTGATACTGTGAAAAGACTTTTGAGCTTGGTCATCCCAAATGAGCGGGACGTCCTTCTTAAGCAGTTTCATGTAGCCCTGAGTTTTCTCCGCGAAATTGCACACAAAACGTCTAAGGTAAGTTTCCTTCCCTTGGAGACTTTGAAGTTCTGTAACATTAGTCCGGGTGGTAGGTTGATGATGGCCTCCACCTTTAAGGGATCAATGCGGATCCCATCCTTCGAAACGATAAATCCTAAGAGGCGTCCGGACTCAACGCAAAAGATACACTTGTGAGGATTCAGACGGATATTGTACCGTCTGCATCTGAGAAATATGGCCGTCAGATGATCAATGTGGAACTCACACTGCTTCGAATGGGCAGGGAGATCATCCAAGCAGGGTTCCACAAAGTCCTTAATATCGTGGAAGGCATACGACATAGCCCGCTGAAATGTGGCGCCAGCATTTTTAAGGCCAAATGGGAGCTTGCGATAAGCGAATGTACCCCATGGGCAGATGAAATCCGTCTTATGTTGGTCGGCTAGGTTGATCTCAATTTGCTTGTAACCAGAAAAGGCATCCATGAATGAGAAGATGACGCTTCCGGCACAGTTGTTGATAATCTAGTTGATGAAAGGGTTCGGGTAATTGCCTTTTGGACAAGCCTGATTAAGGTCTCGATAATCAACACAGACATGAATGGTGCCCTGTTTTTTGTTCACAGGAACGACGTTTGAGACCCAATCCGTCAATGGGACAGGATAAATAAAGCCATCCTTTAAGAGCTTTTCAATTTTTGCCTTTATTACCGTAGTCTTCCCGGGGTGTACCAGTCGCAACTTTTGATGTACAGGTTTGATGTCAGGAGAGGTTTTTATTTCGTGAGAAATAATCACGGGGTCTATCCCAGGCATCTCCTCATAGGACCAAGCAAAAACGTCTCGAAATTGATTGAACAAGGCCATGCTAATAGCAATTTCTTCTGGGGAACACTTATGTCCTATGCGAATGTGTTCCACTATACCAGGCTTCACCGAGATGTCTACCTCAGTAGTTGGCTCAATGTTAGCCAAGTTGCCCTCCGTGTCTGTAAGACATGTAAGGATGGGAAAATGAGGGGATGGGTAGATATCCGGTGAAAAGAGGGTATGGATGTTGTTCTCTATGTATTCCAAAGGAGGAAGGAAAGATGACCTATGATGAAGATCATCCCACGGACCGTCGTCAACATTCATTACTTCCATGATGGACTCGTCTGAATGAAAAGTCCGAAGTAAGAGATCGGGTAGAGAGGATGTCCATCATAGAGAACAAAATGGGGACACCATGGTTAAAAGGTCCTCCGACGCTGTTTGGATAGCCTCATAAATACGTTCAGCGGGTGAAAGAGGCATCGTGTCTCCAAACAGGTGTGGTGTGGCTTCATCCGATACAAGCCAAGCATCATTTGAGTGAGATAAAATATCAGTGGAGATCATGTTCACCGTGGCAACGTGATTAGGGGGGTATGCGGCTGGAAAAATGCCCATGAGAGATGAATCTTTCAATAGGCCAACCCCTACACTCTCATACTGTTTTAACGTCTGTCCAATGGAAAGAACATGGTCACCAGGATGAGTAGTGGTGTCTGGTGTACAAAAATATAACTGGTCGATCGTAACAATTCGTCCTTGGTGGGGGAATTGTACTGTGCGGAAGACTGAAGAGGCTACTGCCTGCATGGTATAAAACCAATTGCAACCGAGCAATAGATTATAATCTAATGGGGCCAAGACCACTTCCATGTTAATGGTTACGGTCTTTCCGCCCAACTCAACTGCAAGAGCTTGTAAGAGCCCATGAGGTTGAAAGCCACGCCCGTCGAATGCTTTGAACATGGTAGGAGAACGATTCAATTTAGGGGAGCCAATGGCTCTCCAACAAGCGATGGACATGACAAAAGTAGAGGCTCCTTCATCCAAAAGAGTACGATGGACAATCTTTCCACCAAGGTTTGCAGTAACTTGGAATGTGATCAGGTGGGAGAGCCTCAGCTTAAGGTTGTCAAGACGAAACATGATGGTGTTCGAGGAATCCGGGTCGACTGCACCAATAGCGGCAAGGAGAGTTCTGCATTGATTGGGACAATTATGCAAAACCTCTAGGGTGCACATGGTGTAAGGAGCTTGGGCCAAGTCTTCTACGATATTGTAATTCTGTTCCGCGCGAGCATTAGGATTGAAAACAGATTTTCGAATTGTGCTCTTGGGCAGACGCAATATCGAATCTAAAGAGTGTCTCTCAATGGTGAGAGAAGTTGATGGTACAGTGACATCAGGTAAAGAGTCAGAAGTTTTTTTAGTATTACTTCTAGTGGGTTCCTTCAAAGGGACCTGTTCGTAAGATCGCGAGCGAGTAGTTAAATTGATCACCTCATTATGCAACATGAGAACACGCGTGGTATTGGATGGTTCACCCTGGGCTGTGGGGGTTTGAGCAATCATCTGCTTATTTTGAGCAGGAAACGGATTGTTGAGGACTGCGGGAGTTGGTTTACCCTTAAGAAACTTCTGAACTTCGTCTCTATGGGGACACTCTTTGGAGAAATGGTCTTCTCCACACAGTAAGCAAGGATACTTCAGTTTCCTTTTCTGCTTAGTATCTTCGGGAGTGCTCTTCATTTCTTGTTGGCCAGAAGACTTCTTGGGTTTCCCTTTGTTCTTCTTTTTTCCATTGAACTTTTGGGATGAAGCTGATTGAACAGAATTCACCTCTTCAGTTACAACAGGAGTAGTGGACTTGGCGGTTCTGTGTCTATCCGGAGCGGGGTTGGATGATCCAATGGTGCTAACAGCAGGCTGGGTGGTAAGGGAACCAATGATTGCATCAGCTTGGGGTCCCTTATGTGGTTTCATGGGATCGTGAACATCTCAGGGTGCATCAGGAAAAATATTGAACAGAGTGTCAGACTGGGTATAGACTAGGTCTAAGAGGTGAGCACTCACGATGGCTTGTTCTTCAGTGACAGCACCTCGCATGGAAACATCTTTTGCTATGATAGGAAGGAGTGACTTTGTAAACCAGTGTACTAGGAGCTGATCTGGAATGGGAGCTTTAATGAGACGTCGTTTCCTTTGCCACTTGTGGATATGATTCGAAATGTGAGTGGAGGTATTTTGATGCAGCGAGGTTAAAAGCTCGGTACCAATCTCATACCGTATAGGCAGTTGGAAATGTCTTAGAAAGTTCATAGCAAGACAGCCAAAGTCGAGAAAAGAGTGTGGTGGCAACTCAATGTACCACTTGGCAGCCGAACCGATGAGATTCCTTTGGAACAATATAAGATGAATTGAATCGTCCATTAAGGAATTAGATGAACACCATAAATGGTATGTCATCACGTGGTTCTTGGGGTCTTCACCCGGCTTGCCGTCAAACTTGGGGATATTAGACGGAAGTCTCACCGGAATCGATGGCCAGTTAGATCCATGGTAAATGGGATCGTTGGTTAAACGAGAGACGTCAGGTAGATCCAAAGTAGCCAAAAAGGGCAGCTGTGGATTAGGCTGCGCGTATTGATAATATGGATATGGTGTGTAAGGACTAAACTAACCATAAGGTGTACTAGTATAAAACTGACCATAGGGGGGTGTGCCGCCCGGACTGTAAGGAGGTCTGCCACCATAAGGTGGTCCATTCCAATAGGGTGGGGGTCTACCTCCACCTCCAGGAGGGGGTGCAGGTCTGTTTCCACAACCGGGAGGAGGTGGGGGTCCATAACCGTAATAAGGTGGCCCGCCACCACCTCTGCCTGGAAGAGGTGGTGGAGCATTTCTACTGCCAGATGGATGGGGGCTCCCACCACTGCCGCTGCCGGAAGGATGAGGGTTCCCACCACCACCACCACCACCAGGGTAATTAGCTCCTCCACCACCTTCGGCTTGAGGGGGAGGTGAACCACCACTGCCACCCGAAGGGAAATGTCCTCCTCCACCATGATAAGGTGGTCTGTCGTCGCCTCCACCTAGAGGAGGTGGTAGACCATTCCCGCCACCGCCTTAGGGGTGAGGGGCGTTGTAGGTGAAATGGGGTGGGCCTGCCAACGTTAGGTGGGGGCCCTCTGCCTCCAACAGGAGGTGGGGGAGGGCCGATCGAGGGTGGTGGTACTTGAGGGATAGTCGTTTGGGGTCCGTGTTGCAACACAGGTTGTTTCCCCCATAGAGTGTAAGGATTCCCGGTATAAGGTATCCCGTATGGTGCGGTTCCAGGATTAGGTTGGCCCGGCACAGGGTTAATGGAACCTAGATACGCTTGACTCCATGAGGTTTGGGTTACATTTGACGGCCCTCCAACATGAGATAATATTGTGGTGGACGGTCTAGCAGGTTGGGTAGGTCCAATGGAAGGCTCGTTGGGGACTCCACCAATGTTCTGATTAGGAAACGGGGGTTGCCCCCCAGCCACAATAGGCTGACCACTATTCAAAAGTTGAACCAACATGGGTTGTTGACTAGCTACTGTGGTAATAACATTACCAATAAGATAATCCGTAGGAATGGAGTACCCTCCCCTCGAATTTTGGGGTGGGGGAGGGACTGTTAAAGTAACCGTGGTAGTGACAGGTGTGTTGGACCGTTGTCCTTCCACCGGTTGGTTCACTTGAGGTGCAGGACTGGATTCCTACGAGGGTTGACCAGTCTCATTATTGGTCACATGGTGGGGTGCTTCAGGTGATCCCAAAGATATCGAATGAACTGGGATGTTTCCATCGTCAAGTCTTATTTGGAAATGACGATTGTGGAACTCTTCAGAGTCTTGCTCGAGACTTTGTCTTCGAAGCTGATCTCCTTTAACATGTAATTGTTCCAAACGTTCATGAATGGGGCCGAAAGTTTCGGCAAGGTCAGGCCTATAGTAAGGCCTAGTGAACTTTGGAGTAGTCCAGTTAGGTGGGGATGAGATGGCAAAATGAGCCACTGGATGGTCTGTAGAAGAAGTCCAATAAGCTGCTAAAGGACCAATAGCTGCAGTGGGGTCATCCTGGGGTTGGTTTATCCATTCCAACAATCCAGGTTCTCCTGAGATGATGGGAGGAAGGTTTTGAGAAGTGGGGGTGTGAGCTTCCTCATCCCGCGTGGGATGAGAGGTAGGTGAAATCTGGTGGAAATAAATGTCCGCCAATATTCAAGGTGGGGTTCCCTACTTTAGTAACTACGACCGTGTTACACTGATCCATTCTTACCCTCGAAATAACCTCTGGATTAAGGGGAAATTTAGGTGGCAAGTTCAAGATCCTATAGGACCTTCTCCAGGGAAAATCCACCAGAGTATCAGGAAAATCAACCAAAAGAGGGTGAAACAGTGTTTCTCCTAAAGGTATTCTAAAAGAAAAGCAGTCCAAGAAAACCTACTCAAACTAAGGCAACAAGCAAAGTTATGTGACAAAGTGGATTCAAAAGTATGGAACCTCACAGGATTATCAAGGCATCGTAAACCGTAATATACTGCAGGGTCCAACAATATGACATGGCAAGGAGAATTGGGATCGTACCCTTGCCTGCATACCCGACTACCTGGACAAGACGTGCGTGCTAATCTCCCTGAGTGCTGTTCTCGGTGTATTGCTTTGCCAAGATGGCCAAATGGTTAACTTGGTTGGTTTCAGGAATCCTAATGGTGTCTCCCAATATACGCAAGGTACGTGGGAGCTCAAATTCATAGTGGTGCTATCTAATGCACAGCCGTTGGCACGAGACCTTCCGATATACGTGTCAAGTACGTGATACACCCTTCGATATACGCCAAGTACGGATTATGGTACTTGGTGGGTACGTGAAGGAGCTCGATATACCGATGTACATGGATGACTACAATACCCCCAGACTACAGTGCTGGCAAGTAACGACAGCTGCCACGCTTAACGACGCCAGAACACGTCTCTAACTTATACACAAGTTACTAAAAATTTTACCGAGTTTTACTGTTTATTTTATCTTTGACGGTTAGGTGAATGCATGAGGTGAGTACATAATCGGAAACATAATGCAACCCTAGCTACATGCACGAAATAGTCTTTTCTTTTGATGAATTCTACCTATGGTAAGGAGAAATCTTTTTCCAATGATATTGCCAAACAAACTCAATGCAACACAATTCCCAATGCACAAATTTGACAATGAAAGTACTCTTTTCTTTTTCAACGAAACACACAAACATACGCAACACTACTATCCAAATCAAAGTATTTTTTCTCTTTTCTTTTCTTTTTCAAATCAAAACAACACTATGTAATGAGATGAGAGGATTCTGAAATGGAAATGCAAGCTTTTCACTTTCTTTTTTCAATGATCTAAAGGCAACAAAAATAAAAAAATGCACTTATCTTTCCCTAGCATGAAAACAACTTTTGAAAGAAAACGAAATGTACTAGAGCTTTTCAAGAATATGAATGACTCATAATTCAAGAAAAACACAATCAATCATATTTCCATTCATTTCTTCCAAACCATTCCAATGCACAATGAGCTTTCTTCAATAACTTTTTGAGAAATAATGGGACAGAAGCACTTTTAATTTTTTCAATGGATGTATCAAAGAAATAATCTTGAAAACAACTTTGCTTTCAGATCTAAATGACTGAAAAGAGAATGTTACTTGCGGCACTCATACACTCAGAAAACTCAAGAAAAGACAAGCACTCAACCAAGCAGAAATGACACTCTTAACTCAAAATGAAGCAGCAGCAAGCAAACTAAGCAAGCAAAGCCCAAAACAAAAGTAAATGAGGTTTGGAAGATGATCGAATGCAATGATCAGATCATGGGTGGAAGAAAGGGAAAGCAAGAGTGAAAAGGATGAAGGTGAAGGAGACAAAAGTGTCTAACACTACCAGTTTCAAACTTGTCCAAAGCAGAATCCAGAGTCAATCCAAACAAACCGAACTCCCAACACACAAATCAAAATGGGACCTCTGGCTAAATGATGCAACACAGGAGAATTCATTCACCAAACCAAGGCTCAGACTGTCAAATGAGGGAATGAATGCCCATATGTCAAGTCTCGACAGATCAGCTCACTCTGTCTTTGCAGACAGTGCAACATCGCAGGACACCTATACGAGAGGTGCGACGGCGTCGCAGTTCACTAATGCACAGGATGCGATGAATAAGCAACAGACAAAGAATAGAGGATCAGGAAAACACAATGTCGCTCTGTTTTCACTGCCCAGGTGTGACAGGCGAGTTCTAGATTAAAAAATGAATAAGATCTCTCAAAAATGAACCACCAACAGGTTTGAAACTAAGTTGTACAAACTCAAAGGAATAATATCAGGATCTTCAATGTAAAGATCTGACAATGGAATCAATCCTAAGAAGGAAAATGGAAAAAAATGACAACAAGGCTTGTGACAAGTAATCAACTAAAAATGACTCAGATTAATGATCACTAAAAATGACTTAGATTAACGATCACTAAACAAGAATACTCCCCAAGTATGGTCGCCAGATTTGTTACCGGACAATCCACTCGACCAGAGGTGAGTCGGATCTCCCTAGCTCAATGCGAGTCTAGAACAAATAGAACAGACTACAAACACGTTTCCTAGATCTACTTAAGGATCAAGTACTAGATGTCTTACCTCTTTGATTTCGCTATCCTTTCTCCCAAATGTTGCTCCACGTCCCAACGTCATCATATCCAAGATGCAAGACCTGTTAAGACACAGAAAAGAGAAACGAGTAAAGGGCATCTATACAATAAGAGATCTACGTAAACAGTTAAGCAGGTAAACAACACAACATCATTACACATTAAAAACAATATTGGTGGAAAGCATTTGTATTACTGCAAATAGAGGAGTACATGGTAGAGATATAGAACTACAACCAATGACTTAATGTAGAGCCCTTCTCCACACAAGCCAATTGCTAAGCCCTTCCAAGGAAGCATGGATTCTCCAAGACGTGAGTGAAGGTGTCCTAAGAGATTTCACCAGCATGTAGATACCATAGTCTTCCTCCCCTTGCTATGGGAGTGAGCCTCATATATATAGGACTAAGTGGATGAGGTTATGGATAGGATAGGATGAGAGATGGTAGGAGAGAGATAGGGGATCTTCCCAATAAGATAGGGGTCGAGTACCAACTCTCCAAGAGATTAGGAATAAGCCCCCAAATGGGAAAGCTTCGAGAAAGATCTCGAAATGGCTATTTTTGCCCATTAACAGACTTCGTCGCACCCTGATATGGAGCAACCTGCGATGTCGCATGTTGTGTGCAACCTGCGATGACCTCTCAAACGGATGTACAAACTGAGTACAAATCCTCCAAATGAGTACTTGGTCCAGATGACTTTAGGGATGTATACACTAAATCATGATGATGGTTAGATTTTAGGTGTAACAGATGGAGATGGTGATGATGACGAAGATGGTGATGATGATGAAGATGATGAAGTTGATGATGATGGTGATGGTGGTGAAGTTGATGGTCATGGTGATGGTGATGATGATGAAGATGGTGATGATGATGAAGGCGTTGATGATGATGGCGATGGTGATGAAGCTGATGATGAAGATGATGAAGGCGTTGGGGAATTTATTTATATCCAATGTATTTGACTCTAAGAACCTCTCATGTGTGATTATAAAAAAATCAAGATTCCCTCAACCCCCAAACTTTCCCTTTCAAAGAATTTTTTATCTTTGAGTGTGGTATGGGTGCCAACATGAGGTTTTGTCTACTAAGGATGGATCTTGGTGTCTTGACCATGGTTGGGGTGATGACAATGAGGTTCATATGACTCCAATGAATCTTCCATGGATCATGGGGTAAAATGATCTCTTGAGTATTATTGCATGTGAACTTGCACGTACCAAGCTACAACAAATCTTTCATAGGAGTGGATTTGTCTATGTGAATAGATAAGTGAAAATATTTTAGTAACAAGACCTATCAATTTTAACTTGGAAGTATGGGAAATGTTCAAAGTGGGATTGAGAGGCTTGATGGTGATTGTAGTAGTGGGCATGGTATTGGTGAGAATGATGACATGATAGTGGAATAAAACATTAATATGGTGACCCTGGAGCTTGGATCCTAGCCTAGAAACATGAGAGCCTAGCATAAAAACCCTAGTTGGTAGAATAAACCCTAGTTTGTATTCTGATCACAATGAAACCCTATTGTGTATCCTAAGATCTAGCCCAAAATTATAATATATCTAAAGATTAAATCATTTTCATTGTACATATATATTCATTTGCATACATTTGAATCCAAACCACTATACACATATATGCATACATAAAATTAGATCGCTATCACATAATGATAAATTAAGGAAGTCCTAATTGTAAATGGTAGTAGATGTGATGGTCATCAAATCAAAGGTGGCTATATCTGTGAGTGAGAATTAATGAGCTAGCTATACATTGTGCTCAAGGTTGTCCTATTTGTATGGTGACAATTGATTAAGAAATGATTCCATAACTTGGTTATTAATTTGTTGCATGATCTTAAGTGGAAAAAATGGTCAAAATAAATACTAGTGACGACATTTCATTATGTAGAGTATGGCCTTTTTGGATCTCACTATATAGAGCTATTAAAAATCATGTTGGATCTCATTTTAACCTTTTGACGACAATGGACATTTTCTATTTTTAAGTGTTCTTTTCCTAGTACTCAAGTTCCCAATATATATCTTATGTGCCATGAGGTGTGATTTGTCCATCCATTTATTCTATTTGTTTTTAGATTAATTCTCACACATGATTTTGTTTGAGTTAGCCTATGTTTACAATGTTCTCTTAACATAGATACCATTATAAGCTTTTACATGTGGAAAGATAAACCAAGCTAAACTACGATATCCAACTTCTCTTCTAAGATCTAGGTAAAACCCAAATTTACACAACATCACATCATGATACACACAACATGAGACAACCACATTAGACAACGAGATATATAAATCACATAACTGAAAATCCATGTACATCGAGGCTACAAAACTCATTAAAACATATACAATTTCTAGCGAATAGTGGAACATGGTTCCCAATGTACGTACAATGGAAACTCGTGCCCTACAATAAATGTGACAACTCATGCCGTAGATACAAAATACATGGCAACTCGTGCCGTAGATACAAAGTAAATCAAAACTGGTGCACAAAAGTGCCACATCATGGCTAATGTACATAACACGTGGCATGTCAAGCATTGTGACCACTGCCATCACTCCCAGGTGCAAATCCAAAGTCGATCTTCCTACTCTTCGAGCTACCAGTGCCTCGGGTCTTGGTCTATCTAGGAGTAGACCGTCTCTCCCGGCTCTGGAACAAATGATATAAGATACCATCATTTTCAAGCATTTGCAACATTTACCACATTTATAAAACAAATGTAGAATTCAAATATTAAATAAATCATCTCTGACATGAGTGGGAAACATTGGGGAGGTGTCCTGGATCTGTGGAGCCTCTCAGCAAATCCATCCTACAACATTTAAAACAATCATTTCATTGAAAAGTCATAATTGCTTAAATTAATTTTTGTTAATGCATCAAAATATTTTCATCAATTAACTTGATTCTCACCGTGAACACCTCCGACAATGGACATGGCTGGCCTTCTAGGCTAGCAGGTGGAGCAGATGGTTGGACAACCAACTCCGATGTAGTGATGGGGGGGGCGTAGATGTAGTGGCAGCCACTACAGGTGCAACCACTAGAGATACTGATGAGGATATTGGAAGAGTAGATGCCACAATAGTGGCAGGAATTGGGGATGATATGGTGGGAGAAGACACGGTAGTATGGGGTGGAGGAGGACCATGTGGACTATGAACCCCTTTCAGCTGTAGGATAGAGGGTATCGAATGGAAAGGGCTACGGATGGTGTTGAGGGATGGTGCGTGGGAGGGCAGTCCTGCATGGAGGGAGGAGGATGGACAAATGGGAGGTTGTGGATGAAGAGGGGAAGGTGGAAGGAAGGGGGGGCATGGACGAATGGGGGAGGATGGATAGACATGGGGGCGTGGATAAATTTGGGGGGATGTATGGACGTAGGGGTGTGAGAGAGTAGGGGGGGATGGATGGAGGGGGGAGTATGGTCAGAGAGAGGGGGATGGATGGAAGGGAGGGGGTGGACGTAGGGAGGGGTCTAGATGAAAGAGAGGTGGGGGACTCATGGGATAGGGTGGATATGCAGGACTAAAATGTGGAGACACAGCTATTGGTGGAACCTACATATACATTTGTAATATCACAATTTAGAAAACAAACAATAAATTAAACCATAGTAAGTCCTAACAAATCAAATTAAAAGCATGCTGATAACTACACATTGTACCTGTCTATATGGTGATGTGCCAATCCCTGGAGGGGGTGGCTGATCACCGTAGTCACGAAACACCTGTGGACAACAAAATGCATCATGTTATGAACATGTTGTTGAAATATTGTAACTTCAAAGAATATTATATTTGTATTATTTCGGAGATGTTTTATTCCTTCGATGGGACTCTATTGTATATCCAGAGATGTTTATTCCTCCATTGGATTATGAGAACTAGGGTTATTAGATCTCCTATGTGGGGATCGGCCCAAAGTTATTTTATCGGAGGTTATTAGACTCAATTTGACAAGTCGGCCTCATAGCGTAAAAAGTCAGTTGGAAAACAAGTATAAGTAGAGGAGGTTGTTCCTCACTTAACTCACTTGTTCTCACACTTCTATTTTGTGCATAGGAGAGAGAGAGTTCTGCATAGGAGGAGAAGGAGCTCTTGTTGTGGTCTACTATCTTGTATTGGGTTGATTATCTATATTGAGGAAAGCTTTGCTAGGTTTTCTACCCCATGAGGGTTTCCTAGGGTATATCTGTGTCTATCTTGTGATTGTGTTTCTTTCAGTGATCTTGCTTGTGCATTTATGCTAGAATTTAACATGGTATCAGAGCTATCCTGAATAGGACATCTTTCACAAGGTAAAAATATCTCTATCTCTCTCTCCGATGAAGATTAGGGTTTCTGCAAAAAGTTGGTATTGTTGAATTCTGATTACATGGCTGGAAAGCCCTTCTCAAAACCAATCTTTTTAGCCCTAGATCAAACGTTTTGGTTGGGTAGAACTCTGGGAAATTCAAACCCTAGTTTGACAAAAGTGCAATAAAACCAGAACCAGAATTCTACACCAAATCCAAAGTTCGCTGGTCAAGTTTGGAGGCTGAAAAATTGAAGTTTCCAGAAAGTAAGTACATCATTCACCTCGCCTCAGTCAAGCCAATCTCCTGGTAAGGTCAATTTTTCATTTTTGGATTTTTCAATTTTTAGTGACCCCCTGGGCAAGATGGCCCCAAGTACTAAGCTTGAAGACAAGCTAGAGGGTATAGAGAATTTCCGAGCATGGAAATATAGAATTGGTCTCATTCTTGAAGAGAATGATCTTGCCCATTATATCAAAGATGAGATTGCAAAACCTACAGAAGATGAAGCTAAAGAGAAGTACAGGAAAGATTTGATTAGGGAAAAGAGAATCATTGCTGATTCTATTAAGGACCACTTGATTCCCCAAGTGGCATCCAAGAAGACCCCAAAGGAAATGTATGATGCTCTCTCCAGAATGTATGAGGGAAAGAACATCAACGGGAAGATGAACCTGAGAGCTCAATTGAAGAACACCAAGATGAATAAAGGAGAATCTATTCAAGACTATTTCTCAAGGGTTTCTCAGTTCAAAGAATAACTAGATTCTATTGGAGATACTCTTGATGAAGATGAACTAGTCGTGACGGCTCTAAATGGTCTCACTAGACCTTGGGAGTCATTCATCCAAACCATGTGTGCCAGAAAATAAAGTATGAAGTTTGATGTGGTTTGGGAGGATTGCATTCAAGAGGAAGCCAGGGTTGCCAACAGAGAAGCATTGCTCAAGGAAGATGACCAAGCCTTTGCCACCCACACCAAGAGAAGAAGGAATCAATCCTAATTTAAGAAGGATAGTCACAAGGAGTCTCATCCTCCACAAAGATTTCAAAAGAAAAGAGGATCTAATCAAAGAAGAGATTACTCCTCATTCCAATGTTTTACTTGTCACAAAATAGGACACATTGCTAAGGACTGTCCTCTGAAGAAGAAAAATGGTACTCACCACAAAAGACATCAAGCACATCTTGCAGAAGATGATAGTGAAGAAGAAGTTGAAGAGGAAGAAAGGCCTCACAAGAAAATACCTAGAAGAGAAGAAGAAGATGAAGAAAGGACCTTCTTCAAGAAAAGATCTAGAAGAAGTGAAGAAGAAGATGCAGAAGAGTATGTTCTATTCTCCGCACTCTCTGGATCTATAACACCTGGAGAAGGTACATGGGTTATCGATAGTGGTGCTTCAAATCACATGACAGGACAAAAGAAGACTCTATCAAAACTTGAAGAAAATACCTCCCCACAAAAGGTATCTCTAGGAGATAACTATCAATATCCCATCAAGGGAATTGGTGAAGCAAACTACAAACTTGATTATGGAACCCCCATGAAGATGAAGGAAGTTTTGTATGTTCCGGGATTGAAGAAGAACTTGCTTTCCATCTCAACATTGGACAAGAAAGGCTATAGAGTTGCATTCATTGATGGATAAGTATTAATGTGGTCCAAAGGTAAATCTATTAAGGATGCAATTGTCATTGGTGAAGAGGAAGGAGTTTTGTACAAGCTCAAGGGTCATCCAAAAGCTGCCCTTGTACATGAAGTCACTAGCACAAATGAGCTATGGCATAGGATACTTGCTCACATTAACTACAAGCAATGACCTCATGTAATCAAGGTAGTTGTAGGTCTACCAGACTTAAAGGTTGACCATGATGGCACATGCAAAGGATGTGCAAAAGGGAAGAACATCAAGAACCCATTTCCAAAGAGTGAAACAAAGACCAAAAGCATTTTGGAATTGATCCATTCAAGTTTATGTGGACCAATGTCCTCCACATCTTTAAGTGGATATGAATACTATCTCACATTTATTGATGACTATTCAAGGAAGACTTGGATATACTTCTTAAAAGGGAAGAATAAATTTTTTGGAAAGTTCAAAGAGTTCAAAGCATTGATAGAAAATCATTCAGAAAAGAAAATTAAAATACTCAGAACAGATAATGGTGGAGAATATACTTCAAAATATTTTGAAGATTTCTATAAAGAAGCTAGAATCAAGAGAGAGCTAACTACTCCCTACAATCCCCAACAAAATGGTGTTGTGGAAAGAAAGAATAGAAACATCATGGAAGCTGTAAAGACAATGATACATGATCAAGACCTACCTATGTATTTATGGGCTGAAGCAGCTAGAACAACAGTCTATGTACAAAATAGACTATCCCATAGTGCTCTTGATTTCAAAACTCCAGAAGAAGTGTTCACAGGAAAGAAGCCTGAGGTAAGTCATCTTAAAATATTTGGATGTCCTGTATACATTCACATTCCAAAAGAAAAGAGAACCAAGTTGGATCCTTCTGGAAAGAAGGGAATATTTGTTGGATATTGTGAATCATCCAAAGCATTCAGAATTTACATCCCAAGTTTTCATCATATGGAAATTAGTAGGGATGTGACATTTGATGAAGAAGCAGCTCTCAAGTGATCTAAGAAGTGCCAACATGAAGAAATCTATGAAGAAGACACACCTTCCAGGATCACAGAGGCTGCACCCATTCCTGAAGATACTACACCTGAAGACCATGACTTGCTAGAACCACAAGAACCCCCCATTACAAACTTATCAAGAAAAAGAAGGCCAGCATGGGCCAGAGACATTATTCAAGGAGCTGAAAAGTATGGAGCTCCTGAAGGCTCCACTAGAGAAAGGATGTTGATGAATATGTAACTTCGGAATGTATTTCACATATATGTATATTGTATTCCTATAGAGATGTTATTATTCCTCTATACGGAAGTGTCGTCATTTATATTGTAAGTGTCGTAACTTATACTTGATGGGTTATTAGACCACCTTGTTTGGGGTCGGCCCTGTATAAGTCATGTGGGTCAAAGGGTTATTAGACCACCCTATTGGGGGTCGGCCATGTGGGTCAAAGAGTTATTAGACCACCCTATTGGGCGTCGGCCCAGTCAGCATTATATTATGTGGTTAAGTTCGAGCCTACATGAGTTAGGTAAAAAGGCAAGTCAAGTCAAGTATAAATAGAGTGCGGGAGGCACTCTATTTGCTCACTCACTTCTCACACATGCACTCAAGGAGGAGTGGCGCACTTATGGAGGAGGAGGATCTGCTACTAGGTTATGGCTATATCTCTTGGTTGGTTGTATCATTGCTCTATCTATCTCTGAGGAAGTTATTGGGGTTTTTCACCTTTATGGTTTTCCCCAAGTAAATCTTTGTGTCTCTTGTGTGCTTGCATTATTGTCTCCATGATTGATATGCTGTAGATATGCTGTACATGTTGTTCTCTCAGTTAAGATCCTAGATCATATTGAAGTAAATTCTGAAAATCTAACATGGTATCAGAGCTAGCCTGAAAGAAGGCATGATATGGCATGTATGACACTTGTTGCACTTACGATGCTAGGGCTTGATATAGCAAAAACCAGTCATCGTAGAACTTTCGCTATAAATCCATTTTGGCAAAGTTTTCGGATCTGAAATTGTTACAAGACGAATATTAAATCTCCAGGTACTTTGTGTCCAAAGGAAAATCTCTAATTCGTTGTACTTTGTGATTTATGATCTGTACAATATAGGGTTTCTGCCTCTTCCAGATCTGAGTCAAAATCAGGTGACCTTGGGAAAAAGGTCATATCTTGGGATAGGAAGCTCCAAATGAAATTTAGTAAAAATTTATAGGTAGTACACAGACTGTACTATCTCAAAAAAAAATTTCAGAGGCTGAGGTTGAACCAGTGACACGTGGCACTCCGTACAAGTGCGCTCTCCTGTATTATCCCATAAACAGGTCATGTTGCGACATTTGGCATAAATCTCTCTCAGAGAGTCCAATTGAGGTCAGACCTATCAGGATGAAAAGGTAACAGGCCGAGCTATCTCAGGAAACTTTTTCAGAGGCCGAAGTTAAAACAGTGACACGTGGCACACCGTACAAGTTCGCTCTCATGTTTTATCCCAAAACAGGTGACGTTGCGACATTTGGCATAACTCTCTCTCAGAGAATCCAATTGAGGTCAGACCTGTCAAGATGGAAAGATAACAGGTCAGGCTATATCAAGAAACGTTTTCAAACCCTGTGGATCAAAAATTTTGGAGTTACACCAGAAACAATCAGGTACATATTTCTGTCAAAACAGAATTTTTTTTGGTACCTTCATTCATGGCTTCCGGAATTTAGGGCTTTGGAGAAAGTTGGAATTTTTGTAATCGGAGACCACGGCTGGATGCTACTCATCAAAATAGAAATTTAGAGACCAATATCAGAATTTTTGGTTGGGCAGAAGGCCGGGCTTGATTAGACCCTAGTTCGGGACTTTGATTAGAAAAGTGGAAAATTAGGGCTTCTGTAAAAATGGGAATTTTTGAAATCTGTGACCATGGCTGGAAGCTCCTCAGAAAAATAGAAGCTTAGAGCTTTGGATCAAACATTTTGATTGGGAAGAAGAGTGGGCTTCATCAAACCCCAGTTCATGGTCACGTCCAGTGAATCCAAAAGTTTCAAAAGCAAAATTGAGGAGTGAAACTTTGCAGTTTTCAAATTCTGAATATACCAGTTCGATCAGCTCATCAAGGCACATATTTCTATCCTTTTGGAAGTTTGAAATTCAAAGTTTGAATTTTTGGGGTTTCTCTAACAAAACCATATCAAGCTCCAGGTCCATTTCTTGCAAATCAAGTGGATAGGGTTAATCCTAGAAGAAGATGGATTGGTTACCTGCATAAGTGAAGGAGTTCCTGTTTCAGAGGGAGATGAGGCTAAGGCCTTACATAAGAAGATTACAAGCGATCTCGACAGGTATGACTCATCGAGGTATGTTTCAATATTTGTCCATGATTAAGTTTATGGTATGTTTGTCTTCATGTTATTACGGTTAGTACAATTTTGATTTTAGATTTGTCATATAACCTTAACAAAATTATGAATGCATGATAGAAGATATTCACTGGTTAGGGTGTTGACACTTATGATTGTACTAATGCATTATGGTGTTGTATGAGGTTTATGTTGTCTACTAACATGAAAGGTACACCAATAAAGACAAATCATGTTCTGGTCCAAGAACATATGATCATGATAACATGAGGACAAAGATTCATCCATTGTCATGGATCTCATACAAGATCCATTTACGAGGTATGTATAACTTGTTTATACAATGGTTAACTTATGAGACATGCAGGTTACTAGCACAAGTCACTGAAGAGAAACAAAAGACATTATACGGGTATGTTAGACATAAATAGCTAGCATGCTAATCCAGGTATGTTTTTCCTATATCAAGCTAGAATCCTACCTTGTGTTAGGATCTTATACTGTTGTTGATAATAATTATTCCTGAAGAGTCATAGGTTTGAATAATCATGGTTTTATGCATATTATATCTCTTATCTTGATTGATGATTCAACTAACCTGAAGAGTCATAGGTTTGAGTAATTACAGGTTTAGACATGCTATGATTTGACTAACCATAAGAATCCTACATAAACCTTGAATGCTAATGCTTATTATTTCTGTTTGAAATGATCATGACTATACATGCTTGAGATTATTGTGTTTTAATAGTATACTAATGAATGTATGATTTTATATGAAATCACAAGGATAACACATTCATGATACTAATAAGCATGCATAGGGACCAAGGATGAATATGAGTTCAAGAACAGGTAATCCAGGAAGCAAAGATCAAGAGGTAGTACACTCTAGTGGTTTATGCAAGGATGCAGATATTCAGAGGGAGTTGTCCATCTCTCTACATTCCACAACAGAAAGGTGTAGAAGAAGCTACTTCAGATTAGGATTCCAGCAACTCCTGCAAGGAAGCGAATACTCAGAGGGAGTCCACCCAACGAACAAACAAAGATAAGTATTTTAATTATCATTTCTTACATATTTGTTTGTTTAAATAAAATTGTTCAATGATGTATATGCTCATGGTCTTAGACTTAGGATATGTATTGTGCATATTAGAATAACTACATTAATGAACAGTATACTACTAATATGCATGGGTAAGTAGCCTATGGCACTGTACAACATTCCATTGCTACTTATCTAGAATGAAACCTCTTTGCTGACATGTTGGGAGTTGTGCACACTCTTAACAATGTTTTGGTAGAGATTGGAAGGAATCTAGAAAGTTACGGAATATGGATAAATGTTGTATTGAAGCATTGGCTAAGATAATTGCATGACTGTATGGCATATTTCTTTATGTGTAAGAATTTGTTCTGAAAACTATGAGATGTTTTCTAATCATGCAATTTAACTTGTTGTGTAGGAAAGATCGTATACCATTTCCTACAAAAGAAGAACTACAACATTTGTTCTAGCAACAAAGATATCTATTGAAGATATTGAAGATATTGAAGTTCCCAGGATCTGGGATGAAGAAATGAAATGCCATGATCCGTCGATCATGAAGAATGATGTTTGGGATGTAATCCTAAGACATGAAGGGAAGTTTGCTATGACTTCCAAATGGAACTATCAGATCAAGCATGTTGCAGATGGCAGCATTGAGAAATATAAAAGTGATGAAATAGAAGATACACCAGATGGATTCAAGACAGCTTCCTTGAATGGTGTAGTTGAAGAAGAAGTGTACGTAGAGCAGCCACTTGGTCCCGAGACACATGATAGGAAATCATATATGTGCAGAACTTGGTATGGTGAAGATAGATTGATTGCCGACACGCAGCGGAATCTTACTACCGAGTTCGAGATGAAGAACTTGGGGATGATGCACTATTTGTTTTTGGCATGGAGGTGTGGCAGAGTGGAGATAGAATCTTCCTTGGACAAGGGAAGTATGTAATAGAGATCCTGAAGAGGTTCGGGATGATGGACTGCAAGGATATGGCCACACCTATGGCATCGAATCTGAAGCTTCTATGTGATGCTTCATCTAAGCCGGTTGATGTCTCTTTGTATCGTCAGATGATTGGGTCCTTGATGTACCTGACGAACACAAGACCAGACATTTGCTTTGCTGTGAACACATTGAGCCAGTTCCTGACGAATCCGAGGAGTGTTCACCTGGTTGCTGTAAAGCATGTTCTGAGGTACCTGAAGGGTACAGTGGATTATGGGATCAAGTATGAGGTGAATCAAAAGTTTAACCTGCAGGGTTATGTTGATTCAGATTGGGCTGGCAGTGCTGCAGATAGGAAGAGCACGTCTGGGTGCTACTTTAGTATGGGATCAGGTGTGATCTCTTGGTTTAGCAGGAAGCAGTCCTGCGCAGCACTGAGTACAGCAGAGACTGAGTATGTTGCATCCTGTTCAGCTAGTTGTGAGGCAGTATGGCTACGGAAGATACTGTCTGAGTTATTTGATCTCCCGTTGGAGGCTACTGGTATCTTCTGTGATAACCAGAGTTGTGTGAAGCTATCTGAGAACCCAGTGTTTCATGACAGGTCGAAACACATAGAGATCAAATATCACTATATCAGGGATATGGTGCAGAGAGGAGCTGTGAAGCTTCTATATGTTGCGACGGACGAGCAGATTGCAGATGTGCTGACGAAGCCACTAGTCAAAGTGAAGTTCGAGTACTTCAGAGAGAGGCTTGGATTTCTTCAGATCGAGGACACTTCGAGGAAGAAGTGATGGACACATTTGCTGAAGCCATTCCAAGCATGTTGGAAGGAGGATCCTTCACATGGCTGTGGATGTAAGCGCTGGATAATGGGCATTAGGATGATGTTCTGGTTTCTGCTTGGATATGATCAGTTGGATCATTTATGTATGTACGCATCATGTTGGATGCTGGATATGATCAGTTGGATCATTTATGTATGTACACATCATGTTGGATGCTGGATATGATCAGTTGGACCATGTGTATGTATTTTGTATGAACGCATCATGTTGGATGCTGTTGGATACATTGTGTGGATCATGTATCCTTGTATGATCAGGTAGATCATGGATGCTGTTGGATACATTGTGTGGATCATGTATCTTTGTATGATCAGGTAGATCATGGATGCTGATGGATACATTGTGTGGATCATGTATCTTTGTATGATCAGGTAGATCATGTATGTTGATGGGTACATTGTGTGGATCATGTATCTTTGTATGATCAGGTAGATCATGTATGATTGATGGATACATTGTGTGGATAATGTATCTATGTGTGCATCAGATGGATGCATTGTATGATCAGGATGATCGTGGATGACGAGCTTCTCCAGATGACATGCAGCAGGATGTTACAATGATGATGATGAGTATCAGATGATACTTTGTGGCCATGGATCAGGTTGTGCAGGAAAGCATGTAATTTGTGCCCTGGGAGATTTGCAGATGGTCTTTCGAGGTTTTGCCTATGGCATGTAATTCGGTGCCCTGGGACATCTGGCAAATGCTCTTGCGAGGTTTTGCTTGGGAGGACATGTAATTTGTGCCCTGGGAGATCTGCAGATAGTCTTTCGAGGTTTTGCCTATGGCATGTAATTCGGTGCCCTGGGATATCTGGCAGATGCTCTTGCGAGGTTTTGTCCTATGGCATGTAATTTTCTCCTGGGAGATCTGGATAGGATGAAAAAGGCCTCAGATGCTTCATCCAGGTTTTTCCATGACCACATGTAATTTGCTCCTGGGAGATCTGGACAGGATGAAAAAGGCCTCAGATGCTTCAGCCAGGTTTTGTGGTGGACCACATGTAATGTGCTCCTGGGAGATCCGACAGGTAGAGCTGTGTGCTCGTAACAGCCTGGGATGCTTCAGCCAGGTTTTGTGGTGAGATCACATGTAATGTGCTCCTGGGAGATCCGACAGGTAGAGCCACGTGCTCGTAACAGCCTGGGATGCTTCAGCCAGGTTTTGTGATGGGTCACATGTAATGTGCTCCTGGCAGATCCTACAGGTAGAGTTGTGTGCTCTTAATAGCCTGGGATGCTGCAGCCAGGTTTTGTGACGCACGTAATAAGTCCTGAGGATTCCACAGTATGGCAAGTGATGATGAAGACCTGCAGGTGGTGGGCCTACATCCAGTATGAAAAAGGACTGGCTCCGTAGAACTTCCTATGATGAGTAGATTCAGAGATTGATTGAGATAGCAGCAGCAGTGACGATGATGATGACTCGATGACGATTATCCAGTGATGATGATCCAGAGAAGATGACTTGTGCTAGAAGAACTGTGCTGAGAAATACCTTCCTAGTTAAGAGGGAGTGTTGATGAATATGTAACTTCGGAATGTATTTCACATATATGTATATTGTATTCCTATAGAGATGTTATTATTCCTCTATACGGAAGTGTCGTCATTTATATTGTAAGTGTCGTAACTTATACTTGATGGGTTATTAGACCACCTTGTTTGGGGTCGGCCCTGTATAAGTCATGTGGGTCAAAGGGTTATTAGACCACCCTATTGGGGGTCGGCCATGTGGGTCAAAGGGTTATTAGACCACCCTATTGGGGGTCGGCCCAGTCATCATTATATTATGTGGTTAAGTTCGAGCCTACATGAGTTAGGTAAAAAGGCAAGTCAAGTCAAGTATAAATAGAGTGCGGGAGGCACTCTATTTGCTCACTCACTTCTCACACATGCACTCAAGGAGGAGTGGCGCACTTATGGAGGAGGAGGATCTGCTGCTAGGTTATGGCTATCTCTCTTGGTTGGTTGTATCATTGCTCTATCTATCTCTGAGGAAGTTATTGGGGTTTTTCACCTTTATGGTTTTCCCCAAGTAAATCTTTGTGTCTCTTGTGTGCTTGCATTATTGTCTCCATGATTGATATGCTGTAGATATGCTGTACATGTTGTTCTCTCAGTTAAGATCCTAGATCATATTGAAGTAAATTCTGAAAATCTAACAAAGGAAGAAACCAAAGCGAGTATCCAACTATATGGATTTGATGTGTAATCTAGTGGATCAGGAACCTACTAGCTATGAAAAAGCAGTTCAGAAGAAAGAATGGGTAGAAGCAATGACAGAACAATACCAGTCAATAATGAAAAATGATGTTTGGGATATAGTTCCCAAACAAAAAGATAAAAGTGTAGTGTCCTCCAAATGGATATTCAAGATAAAACATGCTGCAGATGGTAGCATTGAAAAATATAAGGCAAGATTTGTAGCCAAAGGATTCTCTCAAAAATAGGGAATTGACTATGAAGAAACATTTGCACCAGTTGCTAGGTACACTTCCATTAGAGCTATCATGGCACTTGCATCGATGATGAAATGGAAACTACACCAGATGGATGTTAAGACAGCCTTCCTAAATGGTGTAATTGAAGAAGAAGTGTACATAGAACAACCACTTGGATTTGAGGTAGAAGATGGAAGAACTCATGTATGCAAATTGAAGAAGGCTTTGTATGGGTTGAAGCAAGATCCTAGAGCTTGGTATGAAAGGATTGACAGTTTCTTGACAAGCATGGGCTTTACCAAGAGTAAAGCTGATCCTAACCTTTATCTCAAAGTTATGAATGATGAACCTGTTATATTATTATTGTATGTAGATGATCTATTTCTGACTGGAAATGAGAGACAGATTATCGAGTGCAAGAAGAAGCTCTCTTCAGAATTTGAGATGAAAGAACTCGAATTGATGCACTACTTCTTAGGCCTGGAAGTATGGAAAGACCCAAAAGGAATCTTTCTAAATCAGGGTAAGTATGCTGTGGAAATTTTGAAAAGATTCGATATGTTGGACTGTAAATCCATGGCCACTCCCATGGACTCCAACTTGAAGTTATTAGTAGATAACTCATCAGAGTTAGTGGACATAACTCTGTATAGACAGATTATTGGATCATCAATGTATTTGACTAACACTAGACCAGACATATGTTTTACTTTGAATACCTTGAGTCAGTATCTGGTGGAACCTAGAAGAGTTCACATGATAGCTACAAAACATGTGATGAGGTACTTAAAAGGTACGATAGATTTTGGTCTTTACTATAGTGGAGATCATGATTTCAATTTGCATGGCTACACTGATGCTGATTGGGCAGGAAGTGTATCAGATAGGAAGAGTACATCGGGAGGATGTTATTGTCTGGGATCTACTATGATCTAGTGGTATAGCAGGAAGCAGTCTAGTGTGGCTCTCAGCACAGCTGAAGCAGAATACATAGCTGCTTGCTCTGCCAGTTGTGAAGAAGTATGGATTCGTAAGTTATTATCAGGACTGTTTGACTTAGAGATGGAACCCACTATGATTCTGTGTGATAACCAGAGTTGTATCAAGATGATTGAGAATCCAGTATTTCATGATAAGTCAAAACACATAGAGATCCGTTATTTCTATATACGGGATATGGTGCAAAAAGGAGCTATCAAGCTCGAATATGTGAGCACGAACGAGCAAGTTGCTGATATACTAACCAAACCTCTGTCTCATGTAAAGTTTGAGCATTTCCGAGACAAGCTTGGTGTAGTTCAAAAGGACTCTCCTCGAAAGGGGGAGTGATATGATAGATGAAGATATATTTGGGTACTGGTATCGATGTGGATACCTATATTGATGATGAGATTGCTTATCTAGATTATATGTTTGCTTGTATTGATGAGGATACTTGCATCTATGTTTTGTTTACTTGTATTGATAAGGATACTTGCATCTATGTTATGTTTGCTTGTATTGATGAGGATACTTGCATCTATGTTTTGTTTTCTTGTATTTATAAGAATACTTCCATCTATGTTATGTTTGCTTGTATTGATGAGAATACTTGCATATGTACTTGTATTGATGAGGATACTTGTATTGATGATGTGTATACTTGTATTGATGAGGATACTTCTATTGATGATGTGTATACTTGTATTGATGAGGATACTTGTATTGATGATGTGTATAGTTGTATTGATAAGGATACTTGTATTGATGATGTGTATAGTTGTATTGATGAGGATACTTGTATTGATGATGTGTATACTTGTATTGATGAGGATACTTGTATTGATGATGTGTATACTTGTATTAATGAGGATACTTGTATTGATGATGTGTACACTTGTATTGATGAGGATACTGTATCAATGATGTGCCTACCTGTTTCAATGATAAGGTTGAAGATGAGGTTGCCTGTTCCGACGATGAGGTTGATGGAGGATTGTATCATCCTTGGACTTCAGTCCTAAAGTGATCCGTAGACAGATGTCTTCGAGAATGTGGTTCGTAGTGAACGATGAGGATTGTATCATCCCTGGACTTCAGTCCTAAAGTGATCTGTAGATAGACGTATCCAGGAATATGGTCTTTAGTGGACGTATATAGGACTGCATCATCCCTGAGCATTCGGTTCAAAATGTACATGACAGGATTGCATCATCCTTGGAATTATGTCCTAAAGTGATAGGGATTGATCATCCCGTAAGTGGATCAAGATTGCATCATCCTTGGACTTATGTCCTAAAGTGATAAGGACTAATCATCCTGTAAGTAGATTGGGATTGCATCGTCCCTAGACATGGTGAGGTGTCTTAAAGTGATAAGGACTAATCATCCTGTTAGTAGATCGGGATTGCATCGTCCCTAGACATGGTGAGGTGTCTTAAAGTGATAAGGACTAATCATCCTATAAATAGATTGGGATTACATCGTCCCTAGACATGGTGAGGTGTCTTAAAGTGATAAGGACTAATCATCCTATAAATATATTGGGATTGCATTGTCCCTAGACACGGTGAGGTGTCTTAAAGTGAGAAGGATTGATCATCCTGTAAGTTGATCTGGATTGCATCGTCCATAGACATGAGAGATGTCTTAATGTGAGAGGGATTGATCATCCCATAAGTGGATCATGATTGTATCATCCTTGGACCTATGTCCTAAAGTGAGAGGGATTGATCATCCCATAATTGGATCATGTCTATTGCAGGATATGCTGCTGTTGTACTGATGATCGTGTGATGATGATGCTGATGATCATGTGATGACGATGCTGATGCTCGTGTGATGATGATGTAGCTGTTCGAGTGCTGCAGAAGATGAAGACTCAGTACTGAAGATGTTGATGTTCCAGTATTGAAGATCTTGAAGATGTTCTAGTAACTGCTTGAGTTACTGATGATGTATAAAGAAAGCTTCCAATGATTTATAGATGTATAATGTATCATGTAGTCGATGACTCCTTGCTCCTGCAGTTGTTGTTATAATATCCTTCTCGTTAAGTGGGAGTGTTGAAATATTGTAACTTCAAAGAATATTATATTTGTATTATTCTGGAGATGTTTTATTCCTCCGACGGGACTCTATTGTATATCCGGAGATGTTTATTCCTCCATTGGATTATGGGAACTAGGGTTATTAGATCTCCTATGTGGGGATCGGCCCGAAGTTATTTTATTGGAGGTTATTAGACTCAATTTGACAAGTCGGCCTCATAGGGTAAAAAGTCAGTTGGAAAACAAGTATAAGTAGAGGAGGTTGTTCCTCACTTAACTCACTTGTTCTCACACTTCTATTGTGTGCATAGGAGAGAGAGAGTTCTACATAGGAGGAGAAGGAGCTCTTGTTGTGGTCTACTATCTTGTATTGGGTTGATTATCTATATTGAGGAAAGCTTTGCTAGGTTTTCTACCCCATGAGGGTTTCCCAGGGTATATCTGTGTCTATCTTGTGATTGTGTTTCTTTCAGTGATCTTGCTTGTGCATTTATGCTAGAATTTAACACATGTTAAACAAGTCATTATCTAGGAAATCAAGATATTCAAAAACATTGTACGAACTATCAATGTGTATGCCATAAATATAAATACTTGAGTAATAGAAATGATATAAGTAATAACACAATTGTGTCAGGTACTGAAAATACCTCCGTGTGGGGTTCCACAATTTCAGTTGCACCTTCCATTGCTGCATCTACGTTGGGAGATTCTACGTTCACCCATGTCGGTGTATCAGCTCTGAATAACTGTACATTGAAATAATAGTTTATGTAAAACAAAAATACTTTCAAAATACTTTACAAGTTATAAAGTGATGATTGAAAACACATTAAAAAAATTGCTGACCTCATCCATATAACAACCCTCAGTCGGGCCAGGGCAAGTGTGCCCGTAATGGGGACAAAGATGTGGCATTGTCCCCATCGAACTGGAATGCCCAACATGGCTACCATCGGTCATGGGTCTATCCTGGCCCTGTCATGAAGGCCCTGCACCTGGATCTCTATCAAGGTCACCCGACCTCTCCACTATAGTCGCTGCTACAAAGGAGGTGTGTCTGAGGAGACCACGTGCAACATTCCTCATTGCCACCTCGATTTGATCAAGCTTATGGGGAAACTGAGGTGGCTTGGGAGAGGGGTTCGGGTCGCGCCTCGGAGCTGGTGGCCCTCTTAGTGGGCTCCTTTTGGCAGCAGGTCGATCTTGGGCAGAGCCACGCCCAACACCCTGGAACTCGATTATGTAAAAATAGTTGACATGTAAACCGAGGAAAAACTCAGCCCATAGTTGGCAAAGAAAGTATTGTGGAACCTACCTATTATTGCAAGGAGGTTTATCGTACACCATGAACCACCTCTACATCCAATTCTCCCTCCACGGTTGGTAATGACACCAATCCATGCAGACACGTGGCTTTGTAATGTTCAGTGGTTGGCCTGTTTTCGGATCAGTGAACATACTATATAATTGGGCTTTTGTAATGTTCAAATATTTTATTGCTTCCTTGGAAATGCCCGTGGAGTAGTACTCCCGCATCCTAGCTCTAAATTGAGTCATGTTGGTCAATTGCTGGTGTGCATGTATGAGGGAGTCGATTGAGTTCTCAATTGACGTGGCAAGAGACAATCAAAATGGTTCACCCGAGTTTCTAAGTTCACGAGTGTGCACTCGCATTTCATTTACATAGTGGTTAAGGTCATCTTGTTCAAAATTAGGTTGTGGGTTTTGGTTTTGTTCGGCATTGGGTACAAGGTTTGGGTTTTCTTGTGTTCCACCGGACTTGGGGTTAACATCTTGTTCACTCATTGTCTCAGTTGCAATCTGCAGTTGAAAATTGGTTCATTGTTTTTAAAATTAGGGAATTATTTACAATTACATAAACAAAAAAATACAAAAATTGACACAAACAATGAATACAATTGAAGAAAAACGTGATATTTACCTATTAATCGAAGTGGTGACGAGTTTGTGGGTGTTGTTGGGTGGTTTTGGAGTGGATGTGGCCTCCGTTGGTAGTTGAGTGGACGCGTACGCAGAGGAAGAGGATGCCCTTGGCCGACCAAATGAAAAATGGGGAAATTGTCGACTGTTTTTTTTTATATATTTTTAACAGGGGCACGTGTGTGTCTCTTCTGCATGTATGTGTCAGACACGCACACGCGCCTCGGTTCGGTACCGAACCTAGAGGCGCGTGCGCGTCTCCTTAGGTGCGGTCGCGCTATTTTTTTTCTCTGCTAGCACGGCCCTATTGCAACGAATTTGGGGAGCATCTTCATGCACCCCCCCTTACTTGAAATTTTGCAAGAAATATAGAGGTTTTGCATTTCGTGGATTATTTGGATTCATGTCAACATCATACATTGCATCTGATTTTTCCTTTAGAAAACTCCATCTTTTGCCTATATAGCTTAGTTCTCCTTTTTTAAAGTCTAAGTTGTTCAAAGGGAATAACAACATATTCAACCTTAACTTACCAATGCTAACATAACATTTTGGATGCTAGCTCAAGTAGTTGTTGCAACATTATTATTGTATTTTGAATCCACTTATTTATTTTGAGTTCAAGATTATTTTCTATCTACCTATTGTCCCAAATCCTCAATCTAACACATGAAGGTGTGTGTTACATGGGTTAGTATCATCTACCCCTTCACTTTGTTCCATATTGTATGGGCATATGAGGACTTATTTTTGCTTCCTATTATTCCAGTGTTCCAGCTATAATTGGCCTATTCCTGCTTGTTAGGCCTTGATGATGAAAGTAATGTTGTAACTATGATGAGGACTTATACTACTTTATCGATGATATTGTGTCATATGCCATGTTTATATTACTTGCCATACCAATGATTATTATTATGATAATCTACATGATGTTGTTGTTATATGTATGATATGTTGATCATTTGATGAGTATAGCAATAGAGTTACCTTTGCATGGGTTGACGATTATGATGATTTTGTGCTTACTTTTCACCATCCAATGCATCCTCTCACAATGGGAGGTTGAATCTCTATAGATGGTTAGGGCCCATTGATACAAATATCAGCCATTCTCGCAATTGTTGATTATTTAACAAATAACATCGAACGTTGTCTTTCCTACTGCACAAAAAACATATGTCGATAACGTGATATACAATTCATTAAATCCCTTTGTTTTTGTGCAATATTCATTGAGAGAGCAGTTAAGCGGTCAAAGCCCTCTCCTCTTTTAATTGCAATCGTGATTCACACACAAACACTTTAAAACACACATAACAATTATATAGTGATCTATGAGATCCAGGTAATTCTAATTTTAGAGAGAAGTTGAGAGAATCTCTCATTTAAAAATATAAAATTTGAAATATAAAAATAAAATTATTAAGTAGAACACAATTTTTTTTTTTATAAATAAATTAAATCTATAAATATATCTTTTTGTTTTGAATATAATTATTTATTTATTTTTATTTATAAACTAAACATCATATATAAACTACTTAAATCTTGATAATTTTAATTAAATATTTTATTTTAATTACTCATAAAACAATGTTACTTTATAAAATTCTAATCCTTAATTTTTCTTTATTTAATTAAAAATAAAAATTCATCCAAATGACGATAACTTTTAATAGTAACAAACAAATTATATGTTTTTTTATAAATATATTGAAATTATATTTTCCAAATTCGATTACATTTATCTCACAACCATAAATTTTTGGTTAAGAGACTCTTCACTCGACAACGCAATTATATCGGCCTATTTTCCACTATAATTCCCGATCTTCGCACATAAATTCTAAATCATCTCATTCATATTTAAAATCGCCATTCGAAATCCCACCACGATTCAAGATTGTAGTTTTGAGTAGACGAAATTACAGTTTTAAATAAATAACATAAATTTTCACACACGGGATTCTTCCCGTTTGCATACCAAAAAGGCGTGAATAAGAGTGGTGCCCGTGCCCCTTTCCCACGCCTTGAAGAACAACTTATTTTCGCCGCATTGGCGTGGGGATCCCGTTTACAAATACAGACCAAAAAGCCGTGAAGAAGATGGGGCGTCCGTGACCCTTTTTCCACCTAGCAGCAGTTGACGATGGTTTTCTCATGTTGCTCACTTTACGCCAACTTTTCCCAAAGCTTGAATGTCGCAAAGCTCAACATTACCTATGACTTTACTATAACTCATCAGCTGAGATCAGCTTCAACAATTTCGAACAGCGCCACAATACTGAATCGAATCGACAATTATATAGGTCAAACTTAATTTCATATTCATGTTTTTGATATTAAGACTTTGATTGTCATAAACTCTTTATACTTTCATAATCGATTTTACATGACCACAATATTTTTGGATCACCCTCTGGTCAGAATCATCAGTTTTCTTTTATCAAATATTCAATACATATACACAAATCCCAGGTACATTCAGTTAGAAATTGGCTCTAACCAATCTCCTTTATTTATTATTTATCTATAAAGATACATTCTACAAATATTGTTGCATCCAACAGTTAAAGCAGTAGAAGGAAACTACAATATATAGGGAGAGACAAAACATATACCCTTGACCAAATATACGAAGCACCCTAACCCTAACATATCTTCTTACACACAACTTACAAGGTATCACAAACAGTAGGAGCAAAGGACAGCACGTTCCTTCCGTTGTCATAAAGTATTTGGTAGTTCTGCTGTTGAGTGTTACCAAATATTGACATCGTACTACTCGGTAACATTGCAAGGCAGGCTACGCCGCTGCTATCAGTGTATATGTAGTTCTCTTTTGGCAGATTGAAGTCTGCTCCTTTGAAGTGGAAAGTTATAGTTGGGAAGTCTGCAGTTGAAGAACCAGATTGTTGGCCAAAACAGAGGTCCAGTCCAGTGCTAGACCCATCCACCTGCGGGAGATTAATCGCTGAGTTCACTGCTTCCTTTACAACATCATATCCACTCTGTTGCAGATATGTTACGGTTGTTCCGGAGTCTATGATAAGTCCGCCACTTCCATCGACTTGAAGATCAAAAGTACCGTCAGGGATATCCAATAATTGACCACCAACGCTGATTCCCTCCAATGAAAGATAATAGAAAGTAGGCTGCGATCTGCTTTGAAGAATAGGAGTCGAACTGACAGTCTTGGCATTCAAAGTAGCAGTCTGCCCTATAAATAGAGGGCTGGTTTTGGAAGGAGAATCATTAACAGAGACGAGACAGTAAGAAAACTTATTACCCACAGACTGGCCAAGCTGTGAGGTGAAGGATAGAGGACCCCGTCCGAAGCCTACTAATCCAGCTCCTTCGCCGAAGCCACTTCCTTCATTGTCCTGCCCGCAACCAAACGCAATATTGGGAAGGGATTGAGAAGAAACGGTAAAGCTCTCGTAAGAAAGGATCCCCTTCGTGGAGGACTGGTCACCATAAGAATACACGTACTCGCAATTAGCACTAGTGCATGAAGACTGCGGGAGAGCATGGCAAAGAGAGCTTGTGCAGGGGACCTTACTGTAAGTGGAGGACTGGGAGGGATCATATATTGGAGTTGACTGCTTAAAGCAATCAGTGCAAGGCTTGCACTGGGTCCATGTCAGGTCACTGCCAGTGTCCAGGACTGCAGAAAACGATAAAGATGGCGTGCCAATCGCCACCTTCATGAGAAATTCTCCAGTGCCTGCACTTACTGGAGCCTCGACTTCTTTCACTTCATCAACAGACATCTGCAGCTTTTGTAGCCTGTCTTGACTGCGATTGATCGCTCGTTTCAAACGCTCAGTGGATGTAATATTTCCTGGAGAGAATGGAGAGAGAGGTGAATCTCTACGCACAAGATCTATTCTCAATCCAGTAAAGGATTCTTTATGTACTGCAAAGTTAGTTACATGCCTGCATTGCATCAAACGGAATAAGGAGAGCAACAACGTCAAAGTGATAAGCAGGCATTTGCAGGCTCCCGGAGATCTAGCTGATTGTCCAGCCATCTCTCGTTTACAAGTCCCTAGATAGATATGTTTCCTAAGGTCGGGACTCGGGACTCGGGACTCGGGAAGAATAACTAACAAGAGGTTGAAGGAAGACTGTGCTGTAATGCTGCGGTGCACGGTATTTATTACTGGCAAAGTCCCTCTCCTCGTCGGACGAATCTTAATGCCAACGCAAAGTTTCAACTGTTTAATGGCAATAAAAGAGTAAGTGTGAAAGCAGTACGTTTTAGGCCAAAGCCTGTTTTGTTTGGTGCTATGTGAAAGGAGTACGTGTCAGTCAAAAGCTTGGTTTATTAGGCGGGCAAGCGACAGCTGGGATTCCATTGATGTAGGATCCCATCGACATGGGTTCACACGTGGAACGGACTTGGAAGTTGTATAAGGGTTAATTAAAATTTTCAATTTGGAGTGTTTAGATGGCAATTTCAGCTATTTGAATAGTTTTAAAATTGGTTAATTAATTTAAATAGTCCTTATTGCTCATTACTGAAATTACAAAAAAATTAAATTAACAATTTAAGACATGAATTTCAACCTATTTTTGACACAAAATCGCGAGAAAAGCGGGATTTGTATAATCCTCTTTAAAGGATTCTTGCAATGAATGTAGGCGATTTTTTCTTTTACCGACTCTACCGGTGTAATGCATTTCGTTATCAGATCCGAACGATTACGTCACTTACAATAGGGTTAAAAGGTGCGCTTTAATCGGATGCCGCATCTATGGCTAACATCCAATCGATATTTTTACTTTGGAGTAGTCTAAGCCATCGACGATTTGGCCCGGAAGCCGGTCGCCGTCGCCGATCTCTGGCCAAATCGTCCTTCCGGCCGATGTCCGCATTGTGGATTTTTCCGAGCTCCCATTAACCGGAAATGAGCTTTTCTTACTGCGCGTGGACCCGAACTACTCCAGCGTTTGCGTTTTTGCAGTGACCCGAACTGGTCCTGCTTTTTCGCCACCTTCCTGCCATGCACCCAATGCAGACCGTGATCAATTTCCTCCCCTGTTTCAAAAATGCTCTGCATCTAGCTATGGCATAAGGGAGAGCCGGTTCTTTGCGAGATCAAAATGCAAAAGGTTATCTCGCATCTGATGAGTACTGATAACAATGGGACCTACATCACCTCCTTTTGTGCCTCCATTTGGACCTGCGTCAAAGAATGCAAGGTATAGCACTTTGTGGCGCTTAACCGGGACCATGGAATTAGCTCCCAGGATTTTCCATACGGTCTGATTGTTGTGCAAAACTAGATTGATGTTGGGCACGCTTGGTCCAACTCTAGTCTAGGAGATGGTCTTGGCGTCATAGCAAGCTTCAAAGGGGTTAACCGCGGCCACGCGGGTGATGTTCCTGGTCTCTGCTGCTTTTACAAAAGCGCCCAGAAATGCTGTGTAAATGGGCGTTGCCAAAAACTAGTAGGGCCTGTATATGGAGTCCAGGCGAGCAACAGTACCATTAGGGAGGGTGATATTCCTGTTGTCGATTTGGATGGTGTTTACTGAGATGTGATACTAGCTTGTCTGCTCACCATACGGGACTAAAGGAGTGTAGGTGATATGCTTAGAGACATCTATCCCGGGAGAGAAGAAGATGACTCCCTGAGCATTACCTCTGCCTCTGGGGAGATAAATGGCGAATTTGTTGCTGAAACCTAACTTGGCGGAGAGATGAATGGGTAGAGCCAAGGTAGCCTTGTTCAAGCCTTCCAGGCCCGCTATTCCTTTTCCCATCTCACTGATCACAGCAAAGAACAAACAATATTTGGCAATGCTTCAATCTCTGCACAATTTTGTATGAGATTTGTATCAACAATACACAACACAACTTTGAATAACCTCTGTCTATATTATTGCCTAAGTAATCGTTTGGTTCAATGCTCCGTGAGATTTAATACTGTGTATAAGCTTGCAAAATTAAATTTCACCTATTAAACCAAGCGACTCCCAGAACTGATCCGAACAAAATTTCTATCTGACCGAAGGAAGAAATGTGCTCGTAGAATGGATTGGTTGTTGTATATTCTCCTAACAGTTGTTGAACCTTGTTATCGGTTCAAGGAAATTTTGAAAAAAGGAAGAATATCTAAACAACTACAAGAAAGAGAAGCAGCTTGAATCATCAGTGGAAAAAGCAAGTAGAATTCCAGATAGTGATTGCTGCCCGCACGAGAGCACAACCCATGCTTACTGGGTGAGAGGTCAAACAGATCGTGATAAGAGATACCTTGTCACTTGGTATCGCACGAATTTTATAGCATGTGAATGTCCATGGTCTACTCGTGGCAACATTTGCAAGCATGCTATAAAGGTCAATTGGCTATATTTGTAGTCAGGAAATTCAGAGTCGTCACTTGGTCAAGATGCAGTGGCTAACACATCCAGTGACCCTTCTGAAATAAATATAGATCCCAATATCCTTGATGAAAATGCCAACATGACTATTATGCCCACTGATATTGTTGATGCAGATGCTGAGGAACTTCATATGGCTAGAGAGGCACTTTGTTGAATAGGGGATTATGGGTTCCTTTTCAATTCCTTGTTCTTTTTCACTTTGTTGCATAGGGGATTATGGGTTCCTTTTCAAATCCTTGTTCTTTTAAAAGTTATTGAAAACTAAGGATATATATAAGTTGCCATTATTATGTTATTTTAGCTAACAAGGGGTGAGGGTGTGCATGTGTGTTTGGAGGGTAGGTGGTGAGGGGATTAGGGTGTGTTTATATGTATGCAAGCCCATTGAATTTTGTTGATAGACACTTTTTACATTTATTACAACTTAACGTCTTAAAGATATCTTATTATGTGTTTTTAACTAGCACACATTCAACAAAGAAAAATAGTGGATTTTGTGGGTAGATAGGCTTTTTACATTTATTATAACTTAGCAACTCAAATCCAACAAAGTTGACATCTCAAAAGATGTAATAGTATGTGTTTTTATCCCATACATATACACAACTCAAATAAGCAATTGTTTTTTCTATAAAATTATTTAATAAATGTGTTACCCAACTTAAATGGAACAAAGCAAAAAAACAAGAGTATTGTGAAAAACTTAACAAATAATTTGACAAATAAAAAAAAGCTAAAAAACACACACAACATTTTGTCCTAAGATTCCATGGATCCTCTAAAGTACTTTTGGCTACAAATTGCATACAACTATCGTTACAAATGACAAAAGACCTCACATAAAGAGAGTAAAAAAACTCTTTAAATACTTGGGAATTTAGTAAAATTAAGTATTGGCATGTTTTTATTCTAAAAAATGACTTGTTTGATGCTAAGGTAGGTTGGTTTATATATATATATATATATATAAAATTGTTATATATAGATTAATTTAATTTTCAACTAAGTCTTTTCAATGAGTCAATCTTCTTTGTATTTTTTATTCTAAATGCACAATCTTTATTTTAGAATAGAATTTTTCCTTAAAAATTTTATAAGGTAAATTAGATTCCATGATATTTTATGGTGTGACTTTATTGCATTATATTTATTTTTTCTAGTTAATTTTATTAGTTTTAACAATTTATTTTTTAATTATAACAATATCATAAATAAATAGAAATTATTTAATATAATATATTTATTATTATTTTTTAAACTAATTTTATTGATTTCAACAATATTTTTAATTATAATATTATAAATAAAAAGCAAATAAAATAAAATTTTGTTAAATATACAATACATTATATATTAAATATTAAATATATATATTTTTTTATAAATAATATGAAATTCATAATGATACCTCTCTTAATATTTTCTTATCAATTACTCTTCACAAAAACAATAAAGATTGATATAGATCTTGAAAAAACAAATTAAATCTAAATATAATGTAGAGTTTTTAAAAATAAAATATTAAATTCAATAAATTTGTCCTTTAACATTGAATTTAATAAAGTTTATTCTTCACATTACAATTATTTACAATTTCTTCTGCAACGATAAAAATATTTAATTGTTAAAGTTTTGTCCTTTTACAATGTTATGTAATGGCACAACTACATATTAAAAAAAAATGGATAGAGAGTAAAGCAACATTATCAATAGTAAAACTAAATATTAAGAAAAATTGGATAGAGAGTAAAGAGACATTCCATCATTTTTTTTATGAGTGTGACATTGTGTTTTATTGTTTTGATCATTACTTTATTATAAGGTTTAGATAGGTATTTATGTCATATAAATAATTTTAAGAAATTCAGATTAAGTTGATTTAGTTATAGATAATTTTTAGTAAGACATGAGAAAATAGTAATATGGAGTTGTGAAAGGGATATTGTAAAGGATAATTTTTAGTAAAACATAGAAAAGTGGTATTGTGGAGTTGTGAAAGAGGTCTTGTGAAATATTGTTAATAAGAAATTGGTTTTTGTATTTTTGCATAAAATACTTCAGTAACAAGAATATTTACATTACATTCAATCAACCGTCGTTGTATTAGTAAGTGGCACTACTCCCTTCACATAAGATTTTGACCATCAAAATCTTGAATCTTGAATTGTTATTATGATGGTTGTTTTATAGAAATCCCTAATCATGTTAGTTCATAAAATGCCCTCTCAAAAGGTTATAATCCCTCCGCATATAGATGTAACTTATCCATGTAGATACTTTGATGGCTCGTGTCAAAACGAAGGGCAGAAATGTGGAGTTGGTTGCTCTGAAGGAAAATCTTTCTTAGATCCAGGCTCAAATAATGTTGGTGAATTTTCTGCCTTATTGCTGGTCATGCAATCGGATTAAGAAAAAAATATAAAGTAAAGCCTTTACATGTTTTTGGGTACTCAGAGTTAGTTATCAAAAGCATACTAGGCGATATTCAAGCTCAAACACCAATTGTCCTCAATTTGGTTCGGCAAGTCAGAGATGCACCGGGGATATTTGACAGGATCTTCTTCAAGAATATATATATGGACAGTTCAACAATGATGCAACGTCTCAAAATCAATTCAAGTCTTGATGGATCTCTAGCGCAGGTGCAGGAGGAAGAATTCATCGGTGGGGAAGTGGTATCATTCGGCATCTCCTCTTCTTTCTTCTAACTTTAATAGGATTTCATGTTTTTAACAAGAAATAAAAAAGAATTCACTATTAACAAAAGTAGAGTTTGCCATCACTGGCTCGGATTTATTCTCAGAGTGAGGATACTTTTGACATCTAAAACTAGAATCCATAGGATTCGAGGAATCTAGATCCCCACTCCTACCAAAAAAACATTGAGTGTTTATGTTAAAAAAATGATTAACACAAGTTTAATAATAACTGTTACAAGCTTACACCTTTCACCTTTCAGAGATACACTGATCAAGGTTCATGTTGTCCGTTAAGCATTAAAAGAAATTGCTCTTAAACAAGCATTCTGACCCCGATATAAAAACCCAATATGATGAATTCATAACATTGTTTGTGATGGGGAAGAAAAATGAATTTGCCGATACTGGCCAGTCATATTGACAAAATTTGCGCAGCTAGTCCCAAATCATTACCACAGCAATCAATCCAGCTCCAATAAGTAGAGCCAAATATTTGTAAAATGGTTTGTCAAAGGGGATATGGTTGATAGAAACCTACAGAAAACACCGCAGGCGAAACCCATTGAGATTGCATAAATCAGTCCGCTACATTCCCCTGTGTAGTTGCATCGATAAGCATATCAATTGCAACTCCAATGGGATTCCAAATCGCAAAGGCGAAGGCATACACTGCACGTGAGAGAAAAGGCCTGTGGGAATTATGCGCAAGCTATGCCCATCGCAATTGCAATGAATATCTTCTGTAAACACACCGTCCATGGAGCTCTCCACGCATCAGCCTCCATCACTGTGTCACACAACTTTACATTCAATTCCTTTCAAATATTCATTAACCTCAGTCTCAAAATATACCCAAGGAGAGGAGAGGAGACATGCCTAAAACATCGATGGCGATCCCTTCGAAGACAGAATGGAAGCACAGTGCGAGTATTAACAATAAACTATGTCCCACGGAGGTCTTCTTTACCAATGATCCCGCATTCACCATGTTCGATTTTGCATTTGGTTGCGGCGGTGTTTGGAGGGTCTGTTCATTTCATAATCATATATCGAAATCAAATTTAATTACATTCTCATCATAACAAATAAAACCTCTCTAAATTTATCGTACAAAGATAAAATAAAATCTGCAACAAGGCTACATTTGTGATTTCATTTAAGGATCCTTTAATTGGTTTGATCATCCATTGTTAATGGATACGTCACAAGTTTGGATTCCATTAATTCAGGGGAAACTATCAACCCTAAAGTGAACTATGGATCAGAGATCTGATATCCGTCTAGAAAATCCCCAAAAAACGAAAAGTATTGCCACTTGTAACTCAGGATATTACCAACCTTCAGGCTGGAATCCATCCAGAAATTCAGAATGGCGGGTAGACGCCAGCCGCAAACTGAGTTCCCAGCAAAAGAAAGCTCTCATTCCATCGGTCCCCCCTGCAAATGTGCCCACAAAAACTATTATGAGACACCACATCTCACCAAGAATTAGGCCTTTTTCTCTCAAGTTTACAGGAACATCACTGGAACTTTAGAATCACTGTCTGCATGGGCTATGACTAATAGAATCAGGTCGCAATTGATTATGACAATTACTGTGCTTGTAATTGTTCCAGCGGCCATGGCTTGAAGTTGTGATGAATTTCCTTTGGCTTCCAGTCGTTGTCGAAATTTTGGGTTCTACGATTAAGGCCGGCGCTCAGGGAAATATGATTGTTAAAAGACAGCCATCATCAATCTGTAACCCTCTGAGTCTTGATTCCATTGCGCATGTAATTCTGTACTGTAAGCCGATTTGTGGAGATGCAGAGCTTGGGCTCCTGCTCTCCCTTATGCCATAGCTAGATGCAGAGCATTTTTGAAACAGGGGAGGAAATTGATCACGGTCTGCATTGGGTGCATGGCAGGAAGGTGGCGAAAAAGCAGAACCAGTTCGGGTCACTGCAAAAACGCAAACGCTGGAGTAGTTCGGGTCCACGCGAGGTAAGAAAAGCTCCTTTCCGGTTAACGGGAGCTCGGAAAAATCCACAATGCGGACGTCGGCCGGAAGGACGATTTGGCCGGAGATCGGCGACGGCGACCGGCTTCCGGGCCAAATCGTCGATGGCTTAGACTACTCCCTTTTACTTTCTCCGTAGCCATTGCCTTTTTAAACCGAAAAAACTTCTGACTCTCGTAGAAATTCCATTGAATCTTTTCACATCGCAGGAGCTACTGAAACCTGCTATGTTCCACGGGATGTGATATCGCTAATGTGAAAACGAGGTGTCAATTATAAAATGCTGTCAAGCTAACGATTCTAAATTCGTATGGATGTAAATGTGAAATGGTATCAAAAAGGTTTCATATTGATAGTCATGGTTGTTTCAAATGTAAAGGAGGCAATCATGGAAGATACTCATGATTACTCATTGGTGTAAACAATCGAGATTTTATAAATGAGTTATGATGTGGCATTGTGTACAGTGATTATAACTAATAAGGAAAAAATTGGATATCATGTTTATAAAATATTAAAAGGATTATATATTTATTTTAAAGTTAAATTTATTAAATATTAAAAGGGTATTAACTTTATGATGTGTAAATAAAATTAAATGATAAATACTATATATCTTAAAAAATGTTGTTTTTAATTTTTAATTTTGTTAAAGTTAGAAGTCAGTCTACTTATAATATAGTGGTTTTTGTTTTTTAAGTTGTTATTAGATATATATGAAATATAACCAACATATATCATAAAATATTTTTATTTTTATTATTATATTTTAAGTGACTAAAATAAATTAACATTCAAAATAAATCATCAAATCTCATTCAAAGAATTATATTAAATACTCAACTAAACACTTACACTAATTTAATGTGTAAATAAGAGTTAAGAGGTGGTGATGTTATTTTCAATATTTTTGTATTTTTTTTTTTAAGTTGTAACACGTTTGGTTGTAACAAATAATAATTCATAATAAATAAAATAAATATAAATGACAATAAAACATTATATCTAAAATTGTTTAATAGAATAAGGACATAAATTTTATCATTATTCTTAAAATTGTTAATGTTTATTTTGAGTTCATTTCTATAAACTTGTAAGATGGAAAATCATATCCAATCATATCATTTAAAACATGTAATTTATGATAAAAAAATAGATACATAAACATTTATCTTACATAAATATCATATCATATGTAATTTGAACCTAATGAAAACCTTGTTTTTCTGAATAAAACTAATTTTCATATAAATCCAAAGATAAAGTTGTTAGATGCTACATCACAGTTTCAAACAAAAAAACATAAGATTCCATGAGAAGCTACCAAGTAAATACTACTAGATGTAGTAATGAGAGAAAAAATCATATTAAACTTAGCCTAATAATAGCCTGGTATTTCTTAAATCTCTAATAAAAAGGTGGAAATTGTAACCTACTACATGTTGTCTTGTATACAACCTATAAATACCTCTAATAAAAAGGTGGCCATTGTAACATACTATACCATGTTTTATATACAATCTATGGGTGGGTGCACGAAGATGGTCCCCATTTTCGTTGTAATGGGGGCGCGCTAGCGGAAAAAAAAAGTGGCACGTACGCACCTAAGGAAGCACGCACGCACCGCTAGGTTCGGTACCAAACCGAGGCGCATGCGCATATGTGCTGCGTATGCATCCCTGGCGCATGCATGCAACAATGACGTGCATGCGCCTCTGTTAAAATTATAAAAAAAATAGTGCCCAATTTCCGCATTGTTCAATTGGCCCAATTTCCGCATTGTTCAATTGGCCGACCAAGTGCGACTTGCACCTCCGCGTATGCATGACTTGAACCACCAAAGTTGCCCAAATCAACTTCAAAACCACCCCACAACACCCACTAACTCATCAACAGGGCGATTGATAGGTAAATATCAAGTTTTGTTCTCATTTTATTCATTCTTTGTATCAATTTTTTGATTTTTTTGTTTATTTAATTGTAAATAATTCCCAAATTTTGAAAACAATGAACCAATTTTCTATTGCAGATTGTAAACTGAGACAATGAGTGAACAAGATGTTAACCTCGAGTCTGGTGGAACACAAGAAAACCCAAACCTTGGACCCAATGCCGAAGAAAACCATGAACACAATCCAATTGCTGAACAAAACCAAAACCCACAACCTAATTTTGAATGAGATGACATTAACCACTATGTAAATGAAATCTGAGTGCACACTCACAAACTTAGAAACTCGGGTGAACCATCTGGATTGTCTCTTGCCACGTCAATTGAGAACTCAATCGACTCCCTCATACATGCACACTAGCAATTGACAGACATGACTCAATTTAGAGCTAGGATGCAGGAGTACTACTCCATGGGCATCTCCAAGGAAGCAATAAAAGATTTGAACATTTCAAAAGCCCAATTATATATTATGTTCACCGAGCCAAAAACAGGCCAACCACCGAACATTACAAAGCCACGTGTCTGCATGGTTTGGTGTCATTACGAACCGTGGAGGGACAATTGGATGCAGAGGTGGTTCATGGTGTACGATAAACCTCCCTGCAACTATTTTGACATAACCGAGTTCTAGGGTGTTGGGAATGGCTCTGCCCAAGATCGACTTGCTTCCAGGAGGAACCCACTGAGAGGGCCACCACCTCCGAGATGCAACCCCAACCCCTCTCCCTAGCCACCTCAGTTGCCCCATAATCTTGATCAGATCGGGGTGGCAATGAGGAATGTTGCACGTGGTCTCCTCATACACACCTCCTTTGTAGCAGCGACCATAGTGGAGAGGTCGGGTGACCTTTATAGAGATCCAAGTGTAGGGCCTTCACGATAGGGCTAGGATAGACCCATGACCAATGGTAGCCATGCTGGGCATTCCCGTTTGACAGGGACAATGCCACATCTTTGTCCCTATTGCGAGCATACTTGCCCTGGCCGAATCAAGGGTTGTTATATGGATCAGGTCAGCAATTTTTTTAATGTGTTCTCAATCATCACTGTATAACTTGTAAATTATTTTGAAATTATTTTGAAAGTATTTTTGTTTGACTTAAACTATTATTTCAATGTGCAGTTATTTAGAGTTGATACATCGAGATGGGAGAACGTAGAATCTCCCAACCTGGATGCAGCAATAGCAATTGCAAATGAAATTGCGGCACCCCACACGGAGGTATTTTCAGTACCTGACACAATTTTGTTATTACTTATGTCATTTATATTACTCAAGTATTTATATTTATGGCATACACGTTGATAGTTCGTACAATGTTTTTGAATATCTTGATTTCCTAGATAATGACTTGTTTAACATGTTCATAACATGCATGCATTTTGTTGTCCACAAGTGTTTCGTGACTATGGTGATCAGCCACCCTCGCCAGGGACTAGCACATCACCATATACACAAGTACAATGTGTAGTTATAAGCATGCTTTTAATTTGATTTGTTACGACTTACTATGGTTTAATTTATTGTTTTTTTACTAAATTGTGATATTACAAATGTATATGTAGTTTCCACCAGCAGCTTTGTCTCCACATTTTAGTCCTGTGTATCCACCCTCTCCCATGAATCCCCGCCCCCTCGCTTTCATCTAGACCCCTCCCTACATCCACCCCCTCCCTTCCATCCATCCCCCCCTCTCAAACCATACTCCCCCCTCCATCCATCCTCCCCCACTCGCCCACACCCCTACATCCATACATCCCCCCCAATTTATCCACACCCCCATATCTATCCATCTTCCCCCATTCATCCACGCCTCCCCCTCCTTGCACCTTCCCCTCTTCGTCCACAACCTCCCATTTGTCCATCCTCCTCCTCCCTCCATGCAGGACTGCCCTCCCATGCACCATCCCTCAACACCGTCCGTATCCCTTTCCATTTGATACCCTCTATCCTACAGCCGGCAGGGGTTCATAGTGCACATGGTCCTCCTCCACCCCATACCACCATGTCTTCTCCCACCTTATCATCCCCACTTCCTGCCACTATTGTGACATCTCCTCTTCCAATATCCTCATCAGTATCTCCAGTGGTTGCACCTGTAGTGGCTACCACTACATCTATGCCCCCCCCATCACTGCATTAGAGTTGGTTGTCCAGCCATCTTCTCCACCTACTAGCCTAGAAGGCCAGCCATGTCCATCGTCGGAGGTGTTCACGGTGAGAATCAAGTTAATTTATGAAAATATTTTTGATGCATTAACAAAAATTAATTTAAGCAATTATGAATTTTCAATGAAATGATTGTTTTAAATGTTGTAGGCTAGAATTGCTGAGAGGCTCCGCAGATCTAGGACACCTGCCCAACATTTCCCACTCATGTCAAAGGTGATTTATTTAAGATTTCAATTCTACATTTGTTTTATAAATGTGGTAAATGTTGCAAATGCTTGAAAATGACGGTATCTTATATCATTTGTTCCAGATCCCGGAGAGATGGTCTACTCCTAGACGGACCAAGACCCGAGGCACCGGTAGCTCGAAGAGTAGGAAGATCGACTTTGGATCTGCACCTGGGAGTGACGGCGGTGGTCACAATGCTTGACATGCCACGTGTTATGTACATTAGCCATGATGTGGCACTTTTGTGCACCAGTTTTGATGTACTTTGTATCTACGGCACGAGTTTCCATGTATTTTGTATCTACGGCATGAGTTTTCGCATTTTGTGTAGGGCACGAGTTGCCATTGTACGTACATTGGGAACCATGTTCCACTATTCGCGAGAAATTGTATATGTTTGGATGAGTTTTGTAGCCTCGATGTACATGGATTTTCAGTTATGTGATTTATATATCTCATTGTCTAATGCGGTTGTCTCATGTTGTGTGTATCATAATGTGATGTTGTGTAAATTTGGGTTTTACCTAGATCTTAGAAGAGAAGTTGGTTATCGTAGTTCAGCTTGGTTTATCTTTCCACATGTAAAAGCTTCTAACGGTATCTATGTTAAGAGAACATTGTAAACATAGGCTAACTCAAACAAAATCATGTGTGAGAATTAATCTAAAAACAAATGGAATAAATGGATGGACAAATCACACCTCATGGCACATGAGATATATATTGGGAACTTGAGTACTTGGAAAAGAAAACTTAAAAATAGAAAATGTCCATTGTCGTCAAAAGGTTAAAATGAGATCCAACATGATTTTTAATAGCTCTACATAATGAGATCCAAAAAGGCCATACTCTACATAATGAAATGTCGTCAATAGTATTTATTTTGACCATTTTGTCCACTTAAGATCATGCAACAAATTAATAACCAAGTTATGGAATCATTTCTTAATCAATTGTCACCATACAAATAGGACAACCTTGAGCACAATGTATAGCTAGCTCATTAATTCTCACTCACAGATATAGCCACCTTTGATTTGATGACCATCACATCCACTACCATTTACAATTAGGACATCCTTAATTTATCATTACGTGATAGCAATCTAATTTTATGTATGCATATATGTGTATAGTGGTTTGGATTCAAATGTATGCAGATGAATATATATGTACAATGAAAATTATTTAATCTTTACATGTATTATAATTTAGGGCTAGATCTTAGGATACATAATAGGGTTTCATTATGATTAGAATACAATCTAGGGTTTATGTTACCAACTAGGGTTTTTAGGCTAGGCTCTTGTGTTTCTAGGCTAGGATCCAAGCTCCAAGGTCACCATATTAATGTTTAATTCCACTATCATGTCATCATTCTCACCAATACCATGCCCACTACTACAATCACCATTAAGCCTCTCAATCCCACTTTGAACATTTCCCATACTTCCATGTTAAAATTGATAGGTCTTCTTGCTAAAATCTTTCCACTTATCTATTCACATAGACAAATCCACTCCTGTGAAAGATTTGTTGTAGCTTGGTACGTGCAAGTTCACATGCAATAATACTTGAGAGATCATTTTACCCCATGATCCATGGAAGATTCATTGGAGTCATATGAACCTCATTGTCACCACCCTAACCATGGTCAAGATGCCAAGATTCATGTTCGCACCCATACCACACTCAAAGATAAAAAATTCTTTGAAAGGGCATGTTTGGGGGTTGAGGGAATCTTGATTTTTTTATAATCACACATGAGAGGTTCTTAGAGTCAAATACATTGGATATAAATAAATTCCCCAACGCCTTCATCATCTTCATCATCATCTTCATCACCATCGTCATCATCATCAATGCCTTCATCATCATCGCCATCTTCATCATCATCACCATCACCATCACCATCAACCTCAACACCATCACCATCATCATCAACTTCACCATCTTCATCATCATCACCATCTTCGTCACCATCACCATCTCCATCTTTTGGATGCGAGACAGAACCATCACCATCTTCATCATCACCATCACCATCACCATCAACCTCACCACCATCACCATCATCATCAACGTCACCATCTTCATCATCACCATCTTCATCGCCATCACCATCTCCATCTTTTGGATGCCAGACGGAACCATCACCATCATCACCATCACCATCACCATCACGATCAACCTCACCACCATCACCATCATCATCAATGTCACCATCTTCATCATCATCACCATCTTCATCACCATCACCATCTCCATCTTTTGGATGTGAGACAGAACCATCACCATCTTCATCATCACCATCACCATCACCATCAACCTCACCACCATCACCATCATCATCAACGTCACCATCTTCATCGTCATCATTGACCTCGTCATCATCACCATCTCCATCTTTTGGATGCGAGATGGAAGTTGGATGCTTCACTCAATAAAATGAACAGAGGGTCACATATCCCTACTACTAGCAAGGGGTACATCTCTCAAGTACCAGAATTCGCTCAAGAAAAATTTCAATAAGATTCAAACAAAATACTATCCAACCTCATGAAGTGCACTTGTTTCTATTTATATAGATTCAGAGAAACCCCAAAACCACTTGCAAATACCATGGGACCTAAAAACCATGTACAAAAACCATGGGGAGTAACATAACCCTTGATTTATTCCACATTGGCCACATTCAATGTACCATTTGACCACTTCCTCATGTAATTCACCCTACAAAACCCTCTTGGACCTTTTCTAACCAACATCGATCATTTCCACAACCCAAGGTGTCGTCCTAACCACTTTTGATCATTTCTCTCCCTTCAAATTTGAATTTGGTCCAACCTTCATTATTCCTTCATTAGTGATCTCCACTAGCTTCCCCTATCTTAAGGAAACACTCTTTTACATGGGAGAACACTTCTATTTGCCCCCAAAACGTCCCTTATACTTGGTAAAACATTAATGCACCTCCCTTAATCATCATTTGGTCCCATTCACACCTTGGACCAACTTTTACATCAATTTAAATAATTTTCCTTAGGAAATTTTACCCCATTTTAATACAAAGGAAAACTTATGATAAATCTAAATTCCCAAATAAATTTACTTATATCCATTTGAACTTTGGATTGGGAATTTACTCTTCATGTGACCCACCTTGTCCATTTGGACCTAATTTTGCATTATTACTAACTAGGACGTCAAGCTTTATAAATTATTTGACCATTAGCACCAATTTGACAAACTATCATGAAAATGGCCAAGTGGTTCTAAAAGGGCATTGTCATCCAATGGAAAATTTGGGGACATGAAAATTCCTCCCCTCCTAATTTTCTTGTCTTCAAGAAACCATAACAAAAATGAGGGAGTACCATCACATCACTAATTGCCTCCAACCTTAGTGATGAACTAAGTCAGCACTATGTGGACTACACATGAACTCCATAAGATCGGACGAATGGGAAATCACAAGTGAACATTGAAGTGTGCATCAACTGTATCTTTGAAATTTACCCAACTACACCTTGAGAATCATCCTCTCAAAGCATCGCCCCATCTGTTCCACCATCATACCATACATATAGTGAAGACTAAATAAATATGCTAGGATCCCAAGTGATCCTCAAGAATACAAAGTGCAATATATATTCTCCTATGCAATGCATAAGAGTCACATGGAATTCATCATAACACCCTGTAAGAAAAACATACGTCCATCCAAAAATATGTTTCCCATGTAGGAAACCATCACCATCTGATGCAAATATGAACCCGTGGGGAAGAGAAGAGGCTTGCTTGGACTCAATCCAACAAACCAAAATGTGCTCCCAATGAGCTGCCAATGATCAACAATTCCTTGGTCCCACTGCTTGTGCACTCTCCTAGTGTGCATTGTCATCAAGAACCAATCTAGCAAGTATGGGATGCCAATGTACCAACACTTTTGCACCCAATCAATACATAGTGTATCATCAAGAAATAACAAAGGATGTTGCTGCCAATAAGAATTTTCTCCAATCATGTATCTCTTCACCCAAGTATTGGATGAAGTTGGACTCCAACATCAAATGAACTAAGCAAGGAGCAAGGAAAATCATGAGTATTCAAATGAATCAAGTGAACATCATAGGTGCATCCATGTATGTTAGAGTCATCAAATGAGAGCAATGGATACTTATTATGCAAAATAGAATGTGGTGTACTCATCATAGAATAATCATGTAGTGTAGGAGTCTCACACTCCTCATATGGCACCAATAAAAAGAAACCCTTCACCCAAATTTATTTTGGATGTATGATGCAAGATAAGGAAGGGTAGGATGAAGGAACATGAACCAACTCATCCTCCAAGTGGAGAAGTGCAAAAGTCTCATCCTTGGTTGGTTCACTTATCATGGGATTATGCAATTTCTCCAAAAGTGTGAAAGTGTCTTCAAGGGATGGATCCAAGGTAGTAGGACTATGTGCCTCAAAAAGTGCAAAACTTATTCCTTCCATAGGAAACTCATGCTCCAAACAAGTGCTTGGCAATCCTCTACCATGTCATCACATTCATCAAGCACATGAAAACCAATATTTTGCACATGATCCATCATGTCATGAGAATCCTCAGCTAGTTGTTACCAATAGCCTTGGGAGGCTCTAAGCCTCCAGGGCCTATTATAGGCCCTCGATAAGCCTTGGGGGATTGAATACCCAACCACTTGTGCCTATTACAGGCCTTGGGAGGTTTAGTCATCTCCTAGAGCTTGTTACAGGCCCTGGGGGCTTGGATAGATTTCCCACAACAGGCTTAGTCAATGATTGGGGAACTGCAACATGCAATCTAAATGTTGTACTATGTGCATTGGCTCTAGTGACATACAAGAAGTGATCTCCTATCTCTTCATTAGACCATTAGATGTTGCAAATCATAATGATATGTGGTTGAGTAATTGCATTGTGGGTGAAGTAATGTGCATCCACAATATACTTCGAAAGAAGCAAGGTGCATTGTAGAATGCATGTGGGGTCATAAGAGGGGTATCATATCAATATACTAGGTAGAAATATAAAGGGGTATAAAAAATGTTAATGAAAAAATTGATACATACAATATCTAGTGAAAATAGGGGTTTTTTTAAATTGGAAAGGCATATTGGGAGGGGGTTAAAAAAACGATTTTGGAAGGTATTTTCAAATATTTAGTGAAATTAGGGGTATTGTTTCATATGCCACGAATGACCATGCTATGATAGTAGTTTATTGAGTGAAGCCCCCGTGACATTAACAAGCTTGAATAAATCATTCCTTTTATAAAGAAAATACAAAAAGTTACCATTGATGATTCTCGTCACTCTCTAAATCTTATCCATGTCTTCAATGAAGGATGGATCCTCCAATGAAGAGATTCTCCAACAAGAATTTGACACCAATCTATGAGTGTCATGGAGAATGTGTATGGCCTCTTGAATCTTTTTGTTGCTCATCTTGTGTGGCCCTTCAATGCAAGTAGGCTGATGAGATACAACATCTTCCTCGATCATGTGATCAACCTCATGAAGTACAAGTGGTGAGGATGAGATTGGTCTTACTTCTTCTTCCACTGCTACAAGGTCTTCAAGAACATGAGAATGTAATCCTTGCAGTAGGATCTCCAATGTAGATATCCATGTCACCAACATAGAAAGAATGACATCCATCAGTAGATGTCTCACATGAACTTGAGAAATCTTCAATAATTTATCTTTGATCCATGTCTAGATGATCCTTAGCAGACCCTCACCCAAACCCTAGTACTAAGCCATCTTCTCCATCCTCACCATCACCATCACCGTCACCATCAATGTCTTCATCATCACCACCATCTCCATCATCATCATTGACTCTAACTCTAACCCTAATTCAATTTCCTTCTATAACCCTAGCCCTAACCCTCACCCAAACCCTAGCACTAAGCCATCTTCTCCATCCTCACCATCAACGTCTTCATCATCACCACCATCTCCATCATCATCATTGACTCTAACTCTAACCCTAATTCAATTTCCTTCTATAACCCTAGCCCTAACCCTCACCCAAACCCTAGCACTAAGCCATCTTCTCCATCCTCACCATCACCATCACCATCACCATCAACGTCTTCATCATCACCACCATCTCCATCATCATCATTGACTCTACCTTTAACCCTAACTCAATTTCCTTCTATAACCCTAGCCCTAACCCTCACCCAAACCCTAACACCAAGCCATCTTCTCCATCCTCACCATCACCATCACCATCACGATCAACGTCTTCATCATCACCACCATCTCCATCCTCATCATTGACTCTACCTCTAACCCTAATTCAATATCATTCTATAACCCTAGCCCTAACCCTCACCCAAACCCTAGCACTAAGCCATCTTCTCTATCCTCAACATCACCATCACCGTCACCATCAACGTCTTCATCATCACCACCATCTCCATCATCATCATTGACTCTACCTCTAACCCTAAGTCTAACTCTAACTCTAGGTTCCTCATCAAAGCCTCCATCATCATCATCTTCATGACCATCGCCATTGCCATCACCATCACCGTCAACCTCTTCATCATCATCACCATAATCATCATCATACGTGCCCGGTGGAAGATTTTCCAGAGTTGACCCTCGTGTGCAAAAATTGCACACTCCCTCACTGAGCAAAACCCTAGTTTCCAAGATGGACGTACAAGATGAGGGCAGGGCCACCGAGCCAGAGGGGAGGGTCAACCCTAGCACTATCCCGGTGTGTTGAATCCAATGGAGTCGATGGTTCGTCGATCCGAGCCACGGTCTTCATTCTATGGCTCGTCCCATCTCGCTGCCAGAAGGCCTTCAGGGACACCTGTTGGATACCTGCCGGGGGTGTAGAACTCCAATTGTGCAACAAAACCAAGTTCCGGGGAGTCTTGCAGGTGTGTCTAGGCAGTTTCTAGCCGGGAATGCTAGCCTTAAGTGCTCGGTGGAATATTTTCTAGAGTTGACCCCCGTGTGCAAAAATTGCATACTCCCTCACTGAGCAAAACCCTAGTTTCCAAGATGGACGTACAAGATGAGAGCAGGGCCACCAGGCCGGAGGTGAAGGGCACCCCTAGCACTATCCCGGTGTGCTGAATCCAACAGAGTCAACGGTTCATTGATCCAAGCCATGGTCTTCATTCTATGGCTCGTCCCGTATCGCATCCAGAAGGCCTTTAGGGACACCTGCTGGATACCTGTCGGGGGCGTAGAACTCCAACCGTGCAACAAAACCGGGTTCCAGGGAATTATACAGGTGTGTCAAGGCAGGTTTTGGCCAGGAATGCTAGACACAAGTGCCTGGTGGGTGGTTTTCCAGAGTTGACCCCCGTGTGCAAAAATTGCACACTCCCTCACTAAGCAAAACCCTAGTTTCCAAGATGGACGTACAAGATGAGGGCGGGGCCACCGGGCTGAAGGGGAGGGGCACCCCTAGCACTATCCTAGCGTGCTGAATCAAATGGAGTTGACGGTTTGTTGATTCGAGCCACGATCTTCATTCTATGGCTCGTCCCATCTCGCATCCAAAAGGCCTTGAGGGACACCTGCTGGATACCTGCCTGGAGCGTAGAACTCCAATCGTTCAACAAAACTGGGTTCTGGGGAGTCCTGCAGGTGTGTCTAAGTAGGTTCCAATTGGGAACACTAGCCACAAGTGCCTGGTGGAATATTTTCTAGAGTTGACCCTCGTGTGCAAAAATTGCACACTCCCTCACTGAGCAAAACCCTAGTTTCCAAGATGGACGTACAAGATGAGGGAGGGGCCACCAGGCCAGAGGGGAGGGGAACCCCTAACATTATCCCGGCGTGCTGTATCCAACAGAGTCGACAGTTCGTCGATCTGAACCATGGTCTTCATTCTATGGCTCATCCCATCTCGCATCAAAAAGGCCTTCAGGGACTCCTGCTAGATACCTGTCGGGGGCGTAGAACTCCAACCGTGCAACAAAACCGGGTTTCGGGGAGTCTGGCAGGTGTGTCTACGCAAGTTCCAGCCAGGAACGCTAGCCACAAGTGCCCAGTGGATGATTTTCTAGAGTTGACCCCCATGTGAAGGCCATGCCAAATTCACTAAAGGGGGCCATTTCTCGACTGGAGGCCCCCACGCATGTGTGGCCACTGTGGACAGGTCCGTAATGGCCAGTTGGACCTGTGGGAGGTGATGAAATCCAAGGCCTCTCGCCGGTTTGGGTTCGTGGCCTCGGGTCAAATCCTCCAAGTGTCCCTAAACGACCCCGGGGTGCCCGACTGGAATTCCCATAGCGCCCGAACCATGGCTCGGTTCATGAATCTGTCGACTTCGGTGGGTCCAGGATGCTGGGTTTCAGCTAGGGGACCCCCCACAACGTTCCCCAAAGACCCAGAAGTGGTGCCAATGAGCCATCTCCGGAGCTAGGGTTTTGCTTAGTGATGGCCATTCCAAATTTGCTCAAGGGGGCCATTTCTTGTCTGGATGCCCCCGGGCATGCGTGGCCACTGTGGATAGGTCCACAATGGCTAGGTGGACCTGTGCGAGGCAATGGAATCCAATTCCTCTTGTTGGGTTGGGTTTCGTGGCCTCGGGGAAAATCCTCCAGGTGTCCTTAAACGGCCCCGGGGTGCCCGACTAGAATGCCTGTGGAACTGGAACCATGGCTCGGTTCATGAATCCGTTGAGTCCGATGGGTCCGGGACGCCGGGTTTCATCTAGGGGACCCCCCACAGTGTCCCTCGAAGCCCCAGAAGTGGTGCCAATGGGCCATCCCTAGAGCTAGGGTTTTGCTCAGTGAGGGCCATTCCATATTCGCTCGAGGGGGCCATTTCTCATCTGGATGCCCCTGGGCATGCGTGGCCACTCTAGAAAGGTCCACAATGGCCATGTGGACCTATGGGAGGTGACGGAATTCAAGTCCTCTCGCCGGGTTGGGTTCCGTGGCCCAAGGGAAAATCCTCTAGGTGTCCCAGAACGGCCCCGGGGTGCCCAAATAGAATTCCCGTGGCACCTCAACTGTGGCTTGGTTTGTGAATCCATCGACTCCGGTGGGTCCAGGACAATGGGTTTCAGCTAGGGGACCCCCCACATTGTCCCCTGAAGACCCAGAAGTGGTGCCAACGAGCCATCTCCGGAGATAGGGTTTTTCTTAGTGATGGCCATTCCAAATTCTCTCAAGGGGTGCATTTCTCGTCTGGAGGCCCCCGGGCATGCATGGCCACTGTGGTGCCTGAATAGAATGCCCATAGCACCCGCAGGCCATTCCAGATTCGCTTAAAGAGGCCATTTCTCATCTGGAGGGAGAAGAAGATCAATTTTCGACAAAAAAACGTAGTTAGCAGAAGAAGATCAATTTTCGACAAAACAATGTAGTTATTACATGTGGAGGTAGCGGTTTCCCGTGGAAAACGAGTGTAGGGTTGAGCAGAGGAAAGATGTTGGGAAATGGGCTATTACATTAGCTTTTCCAATGGGCGGTTGTAGGTATCTATGCTTTGGCGGTTGTAGGTATCTACACTTTTCTTCTGAGGGAAATCCTATTTCCATTGGAAGAATAGCATAGATACCTACGGCCACCATATTTCCTTCTATAAACCACTTGCCCATTGGAAAAGCTAATGTAATAGCCCATTTCCAAACATCTTTCCTCTGCTCAAACCTACACTTATTTTCCACGGGAAACCGCTGCCTCCACATGTAATAACTACATTGTTTTTTTGAAAATTAATCTTCTTCTGCTAACTACATTGTTTTGTCGAAAATTGATCTTCTTCTACCTCCGGACGAGAAATGGGCCCCTCGAGCGAATATGGAATGCCCCTGATTTAGCAAAACCCTAACTCTAGGGATGGCCCATTGGCATCGCTTCTGGGGCTTCAAGGCATGCTGTGGGGGGTCCCCTAGCTGAAACCCAGCGTCCCAGACCCACCGGAGTTGACGGATTCGCAAACCGAGCCACGATTCTGATGCCACGGGCATTCTAGTCGGGCACCCCGGGGCCATTTAGGGACACCTGGAGGATTTGCCTCGGGGCCACGGAACCCAACCCGGCAAGAGGACTTGGATTCCATCCCCTCCCATAGGTCCACCTTACCATTGTGGACCTGTCCATAGTGGCCACACACGCCTAGGGGCATTCGGACGAGAAATGGCCCCCTTGAGCAAATTTGGAATGGCCATCACTGAGCAAAACCCTAGCTCTGAAGATGGCTCATTGGAACCACTTCTGGGTCTTCGAGGAATGTTGTCGGAGGTCCCCTAGTTGAAACCCACCATCCCGGACCCACCAGAGTCGACGGATTCGTGAATCGAGCCACGGTTCTGGTGCCACAGGAATTCTAGTCGAGCACCCCGAGGTCGTTCAGGGACACTTTGGGCATTTGCTCTGAGGCAACGGAACCCAAACCGGCAAGAGGACTTGGATTTCGTCGGATCCCATAGGTCCATGTGGCCATAGTGGACCTGTCCATAGTGGCCATGCATGCCCGGGGGCCTCCGGATGAGAAATGGCCCCATTGAGCAAATATGGAATGGCCCTCACTGAGCAAAACCCTAGCTCCGGAGATGGCCCATTGCCACTGCTTCTGGGTCTTCGAGGCATGCTGTGGGGGGTCCCCTAGCTGAAACCCGGTGTCCCGGACCCACCGGAGTCGACGGATTCATGGACTGAGCCACAGTTCGGGCGCTATGGGCACCCTGGGGCCATTCTAGTGGTGATAACAAGTTTACTGTCAGTTGAGTCTTATACTACATCCAGGAGCCGCTCAGCAAAATTTGAGATAGAAAGATCTGTAATTTTAGGATACTGATTTAACCAGTCATACAGTTTCTTACCTTCTCAAGGATCTAAATTTATAATTTCCTTCTATGTAGATTCAGGCATTCTCGAGGATCTAAATTTATAATTGCCTTCTGGGTAGATTCAGGCATGGAATAATATTTTTCGGCACTTCCAAGCTGCCGAGACCATTTTGTTAGCCATAATATGTGCAACTCCTTTGATGAAAGATAAATTCTGGTGTGGACGGCAACATTTGATACACTAGCCAAATCTATGTTGTTGGAAGAACACATATATTTCAACAAAGGAGCGTTTTGCAGGTGACTTGAAAATCTCTTCCATTTTTCAGCAATAAAACAAAGAAGTTCAATGTACAGATTTTCAAGCAAGCTTGTCAACCAATCAGACAACCGAATACAGGGAGATAACCATGCCCAAAACATTCAAGCTATTATAAAACTCTCATTTATCAAGATAAGGATGGACTATGTGTGTAATTTTTGCACACGGGGGTCAACTCTGGAAAATCATCCACCGGGCACTTGTGGCTAGTGTTCCCAGCCGGAACTTGCCTAGACACACCTACAGGACTCCCCGGAACCCAGATTTGTTGCACGGTTGGAGTTCTACACCCCCGAAGGTATCCAGCAGGTGTCCCTGAAGGCCTTCTGGAAGCGAGATGGGACGAGCCATAGAATGAATATCGTGGCTCGGATCGACGAACCGTCAACTCCATTGGATTTAGCACGCCAGGATAGTGCTAGGGGTGCCCCTCCCCTTTGGCCCGGTGGCCCCACCCTCATCTTGTACATCCATATTGGAAACTAGGGTTTTGCTCAGTGAGGGAGTGTGCAATTTTTGCACACGGGGGTCAACTCTGGAAAATCATCCACCGGGAAGTTGTGGCTAGCATTCTCGGTCGGAAGCTGCCTAGACACACCTGCAGGACTCCCCGAAACCTAGTTTTCTTGCATGGTTGGAGTTCTACGCCCCCGACAGGTATCCAACAGGTGTCCCTGAAGGCCTTCTGGATGCGAGATGGGATGAGCCATAGAATGAAGACCGTGGCCTGGATCGATGAACCGTCGACTCTGTTCGATTCTACACCTCAAGATAGTTCTAGGGGTGCCCCTCCCCTCTGGCCCGATGGCCCCACCCTCATCTTGTACATCCATCATGGAAACTAGGGTTTTGCTCAGTGAGGGAGTGTGCAATTTTTGCACACCGGGGTCAACTCTGGAAAATCATCCACCAAGCACTTTTGGCTAGCATTCCCAGATGAAACCTATGTAGACACACCTGCAGGACTCCCCGAAACCTGGTTTTGTTGCACGGTTGGAGTTCTATGCCCCCGGTAGGTATCCAGTAGGTGTCCCTGAAGGCCTTCTGGATGCGAGACGGGATGAGCCATAGAATGAAGACCGTGGCTCGGATCGATGAACCGTCAACTCTGTTGAATTTTGCACACCGGTATAGTGCTAGGGGTGCTCCTCCCCTCTGGCCCAATGGCCCCACCCTCATCTTGTACGTCCATCTTGGAAACTAGGGTTTTGCTTAGTGAGGAGTGTGCAATTTTTGCACACGGGGGTCAACTCTGGAAAATCTTCCACAGGCACTTGTGGCCAGCGTTCCTGGCTGGAACCTGCCTAGACACACCTATAGGACTCCTCGGAACCTGGTTTTGTTGCACGGTTGGATTTATACACCCCCAGCAGGTATCCAGCTGTGAAGAATAACTATAATAGATGGGGGGGTTGAAGATATGAATCAACAATATTTTGTCCCAAGGAAGTCTTAGTCTCATTTTTTTTTTACTTATGCGACATCACGATGGATTGAGTAGTCATGATTGATCATATGTGTTTATGAATTATTAGACAATTGCTATGATTTTTATGACCGTAGTGCATAAAGCATGGAGATTGAGCTACATAAGGAATAGAGGTCATAGAGGTTGTGTGAAGGCAATGTCGAATGTTGTTGCTAGCTCTTGCATGTATTGTAAGAAGAATCATGTTTGAGTGAATCATGCGTGGTGGAGATCACTGATTAAGCATTGACCCGAAGGATTTTTCATGTTTATTTTGTACATGATGCATGGTTTTTGTGTATGTGGCTCTTGGTGAGATCATGATGAGAAAAAACCCTTTGACTTGGTGGACTATTCCACATTTACAAGTCAAGTAGAAAAATTCAAAAGAGGTGTAAATGAGAGGAAGCAAATGAATCACATTGATGCCAATTACACTTGCAAAATCAAAGCAATCAAAGTTCTCAATATCACCGATACCACTCTGTCCCTGAAGAAGATTTCCCTATAAAGTACCTGGATCATGACCAAAGGAAGTGACTACTCCCAATCCAGTGACAAATACCCTCCTCTGATTAGTAGCACTTAGTTTTTTTCTTGCATATCCTTCACAGGTTGCATAGGAATGGCCGTTGCTTTGCCTAAAGGTTAATTAGAGTGTGTGAGATAACAAGTGTTCTCCCAGCTGGATTTTTTGGCATTTGATTAGCGGCATATAGGCTATATAAGACTGGAAATGACTCAATGTGACTTGGGCCCTTAATAGATTGGGTAACAAACCCTTCCAATAGTGATCCTATCCCACTTGGAGTCCAAATACCCCCTATTGAGGGTATGTGTGGTGGGTCACAGATTCTAGGGCTAGATTAGGTTAATAGGGCTACATTAGGTTTCTAGGATTCTAGATTAGTTTTTGAGGGTTAGATTAGTGTTTCTAGGGTTAGTTTAGCTTTCTAGGATTTCGAGGGCTAGATTATGTTTCTAGGATTCTAGATTAGTTTCTAAGGGTTAGATTAGTGTTTCTAGGGTTAGTTTAGCTTTCTAGCATTTCTACGGCTAGATTATGTTTGCAGGGTTATATTAGTGCTTCTAGGGTTAATCATACATGAATAAACAATCACATGGCTATAAATCATAACTTAATCATAACTCAGACATCAAATAAACGATATAAGATAACGATATCAAATAAACCATCTAACATGAATAACATTAACCGTGAATGAATAAACAATCACATGGCTATACTATGCACCTTAGTCAATTAGGCCTTCTGGATCCTCTCGGTTTTTTATTGTCTCGAACAACCTCTCATGCTCCACATGAGGTAGTAAGTAGCATACCTTGTTTGGTGACTTCATTGACATTGTCTGTAGTTGGATGTTTGTACCCATGATCAAGTGCGTAAAGTGATACACCAGCAACCTTGGTCTATAATCTGTTTATGTGTAGCCATTGCTCTTTGTTCCCTTTCCATCAATTGTAAGATATTCCCCCTGAACAACCATCGAGACAGTCCGAAAGATAATGCCTTCACTATCTGTTAATGATGCGAGGAGGGTTTGCTTCCCTTGGATGCATCGTTCCAACCAATAATTCATCCCAATTGCACTATCTGTCGGGGCGACAACTGCGTAGATGTGTCCTGCAAAAATGCATTTTAAGGTCATATTCCAACAAGCAGAGGTTTGATAACTTGAATAATTACAAAAACAAGGATGGAACCAGGATATGCATGTAGAAATGTTTACCTGGTTGTACAAGATCACATATATGATCATATTCATTCGAAATAGAGGATTGGCCTTCCTCGAACTGGATTGTTTTAGCAATTGCACGTGGGTCCACTGCAAGTGATACATGATCCAATTCATCAACCCAATCCATTGATTCACACTCATCCCACTCACAACTGCTGCAAGACCCACAAAAGCAAGCAAGTTTTCGTGTCCATATTTCAAATAAAGGATTGTTTGAGCTTCGAACCGAATTAAATCCACGAGTGCCTTGCACGGTACTACAACTATAAGAACATGATCGATCTATATCAACTACATTCCAGAAATTTATGACAACATGTCCTCTACCTGTTGGTATGTGTTGCTCCGTGGTTTGATCTGACATTTTTTCTTTGCACCATCGAACTGTGGATTCGGCATTCTGAATATGAGGGCCTCCCATGCACCTCATCTCCTCCCTTCGTAGGGCAGTTTTGAGACATGCTCCAGCCCCGTCGTGCTCTCCCTTTCCATGCCTGGTCTCAAAATAGTTCCATACATGCAGCACATCATAATTCTTGTGCAACATACTCAACCACTGGAAAACACATGCATTTTTGAACTGGCCTGCACAACCATCTGACCATATCCAAAGCTGGTCCATATGCATCCCTCTCTCCTTCAGCTGATCATAGAAAATTTTGAAGCAATGCTGCACATAATGCAGGTCGTGGAACCTGTCGTCATTGATGTAGAAGTTGGTCTCTTTCAATATCATCCTCATGTCGTCGCTACTCTTTGGCGCAAGCTTGTACGTGATATGGACCATTATGCTAACTTGGTCTGAATGGTAGTATTGACTTTGAATCTCATTATGTGGCTGTAGGGTATAGTTTTCCCCAAAGTCCACAACTGACAATATTGTGCCCTTGGGAAATGTGTCCCTGCACTGTCTGTATTGTTCATCCTGCCATCGTGCTACATGGACGTGCTGTACATAATGCTCGGTCTTTTGGTAGAATTCTTTCATGAAATAACAAATTTGTACCCGGTGCCACAAAACCAAGGGAATTAATACAACGTGACATTTTCAATATGAATATATATGTACAAATTCAACATGTACAATATGAAAACATGCAAACTTAGATTACTTGTGACTTCACCAATGCAATTTTTTTGCTTTCCTTCGAACTATCTACTTGATATGTTATGTACTGGAAGTTCTTCATTTCTACTAACATCCTCCCAAATTCGTGCTCCGCGGTTGCGTGGATGCAGCGGCTCAATAATGCAAATCCAATGCAACTGGAACACGTCCCATATAAACATGATCTTTTATAATATTTTTGTCCTTCAGGCCTTCCACACATTATGCTATGTATAAATTCTCTAGATGCATTTGGTGGTTGTAACGAAGGGAAATCCTGCACAATGTTAGTATGCAAACCACAAAATATATGTCTATATGTATCATAATAGTACTCAAATTCTACATGGTATCTACAACAACTTGTACTGCGATCAATGCAAATTCTAACATACCAGGGTTTGCATTTTTTGAAGGACCTTTGGCCCAAGTTCAATTGTGCGTGCTCATTCTTGAACCTCTCATAGAGTTCTGTTTGTGTGGTGTCAAGGAAGTTCTTAACATGGGGTTCACCCCCCCTAACACCTTTTCTCAACTTTAAAACATCTCTTTGATTCGATGATGGTCTAGTGTTATCATGCCAAAACTTTTGCACTAGTTCTTTAACAACATCAATGAGCTTCATGTCTAAACGAGGTAACCTACCAACAAAGGCCCAACAATCTTTTTGGCCTGGGGTCTCAAGTTTTTCTCTAATGGCAAAATACTTTTGAAGAGTCTTTCTATCTACTTTAAAGATTTTACATGTGTGTGATAGTAGGCGACGTTGCCTTGTGGATTTGTCTACAATCGATTCTGATAGTACACGACGGGCCGCATTAAAATATTTTGTGCGAGAAGTTTTTTCAATCAAATTAAATGCAGATTGTAGATTTCTAACAATATGATTGTTGGCCTCTGAACTTCTAACTACATTTATGCACAAAATTCTCCTAACATGAGCTAGACAATGTGATTTTAACAAAGCAAGAAACAATTGACATTTTGCTGCATCGGTTTTGGATTCAGAAAAATCTTTGATTATCTTGTTACAATGGAAATCAATAGTGCATTTGGACATCTTACTTTCAAGTCCTGAAAATGAACTTTCATCCACATGAATACGTCTGGGAGTTCTTCGTCGTCCAGTTGATAGTTGAGGCAAGGGAGTCGGCAAGGAAGTACGAGTCTCGTCAACGGTTTGTTGTGGCCCTTCGTTCAGTAATTGGTCCTGCAATGGAGTGTGTTCGATAGGTGGGTGCTCTTCTTGGGGTGGTTGCCAGTTAAGAACTTGTTCAACATCCATCCCTTCATACACGACATCAGGCAATATTTGATTGACTTCAACCACTTCGTCATTGCTTATTGATGGATCTAAGGCACTAACATTTTTATTTTTACGGTTTTGCATGTACAACCTGGCATTTTCTCTTATCTCATGGGCCTTTTCAGGGGGCAGCGGCCTCCTTCTAGACTTTCTTTGATTATTACGTCTATTGCCCATATTCAATGTGCTTTTGGAAAAACGAAAATATGACCCCTGCAAGAATGAACAACAAACAAGATATTAAAACTCGACATGCATGATTATTAAAGCTCGATGTAGCAATTGATTATGTACAACAACATCTAGTGATAATGTTTTCATATAATCTTAAAAGCTATTGGGAATTCCCTACATATAAAGTTACAACATCACATCTAGGAACTCAGTAGGATGGTATTGGATGGTGGTATGGGATGTTAGTAGTCCAGCAAATTCCCTACAAGGGAGAAGCTCATATTGACTTCATTTTCATGGTATGGATGAGGGAAAATAGCCCCAAAAGACTAAGACTTTTCAATTGTTTAGGTGTTTGTGTGAGTTGTTGTAGTGAAACCATGAGGAATTCAACAAATGTTTGTCTACTAGATGGAGGAATGTGATTATGAAATTTTATCGGTGGTGATGCAAGTAATTTTTTTTTATTATCTTCATGAAAGGTTGAAAGCATTGCTTGGTGCATGTCACGGGGGGTTCACTCACTAAACTTGTTACATAGCACGATCGTTCGCAGGATATTAAAGAATATCCCTAATTCTACTAAATATTGTAAAATGCCTCCTAAAATTGTATTGTTGAACCCCCTCCCAATATACTTTTCCAATTAAGAAAACCCCTAGTTTCACCATATATTGTAGGTATCCATTTTTATCAACCCATTTTTAACACCCCCTTTATATAATATTACCAAGTTATAACAAATAGGACCCCTAAAACATCTTAGGATAAGCAAATAGGATGCTAAATAAAATAATAGTATAATGCTAATAATTATCCCACAGGGATTGAAGGGGCGACTAATCACTTTTTAGCATTGGATAGTGGAAGACCCGACGAAATAGTAATGGGGAAGAAAAAATGCGTAAAAAGAATCACAATCAAGAGATCAATGTAACAAAAAACGTAAAAGACTAATATTCCAATAGCAAGTGCAATGCTTAGAAAAGATGAGAATTGCAGATGTTTCACATCGCAACCTATGAATCTACCAAATTTATATCATGTAAATACAAGTATAGCCATAGAGAGCTCATGTTTTCTATAAGATTAATAAATTAAACTCCATAAAAATGAAATATTGAAACCCTTTCATGGATGGACTTCCCTACCTTCCAATGTACCAAGTTCCACAAGAAACACCTTCTTTGGTACTCTGAGAAACACAACTTATTGTGGCACATTCATTTATAGGTATTAAGTTGCTATCAAACAACACCTTGCAATCTTATCCAATTCCAGATCCGATTGAAACACCATTTTTTGAAGACCTTTCATCTCGCCTAAAGTAGACCCCATTTCTCACTCTTGTCAACCTATCACTATTTAATTTACAGAATGTATTCTGATTTAAGTTAAAAGTATGAATAGAAATTATGAATGAAATAAATGATCTTTGCATTTTTCCCCATGCAAAAAGGAACAGCATCATACTCTAGTACAGAGACAAATCAAGATAGATAGTTATGATAGGCAATTTGCCAGGATTGATGAGAAGAAAATAATTTATGTTTATTTTTCTTAAAAGTTTTCCTATTGTAAATAGTCAGATGGATTAGTATATTTAGATAAGAAATCACCTATGTTTCATATTTTATCAAACAAATTTCATAATAATGCAGTATAGTTCTAAATTCTATATTTCAAACTGAAAATTAGAAGTTCTTGCCTTCTATATATTTCACATTCAAGCTCATAGAAAGTTTACTGTTTTCACTGAAAAATGATTGCAAAAACAAATACATTTTGTTTATCTACTTCTGCTATTTTTTATTATTATTTATTATCGTAACAAAAACCCTAAAACTTTATGAATACGGGCTCTTCGGATCGATCACTACCTTCACTTTTTCACTCTCTATGTACAGCTGCAGCTTCTCTAGGTTATGGCCACTGGGAGTTACCCAGAAAAATTCAGCTCTTGGATGAGGGTGAAACGAAGCTATGTCCACAATTTTGGCTTCTTCTTTGGCCACCACATGAGACTTGCTCGATTCGCCTGCAAATGAAATAAAAACTCCCATTAGATTACATTGCATTTACAAGACAAATCAATAGGCGTCGAGAAAAAAGTGAGTGACCGACCTATGGTGTCGAATACGAAATCGAATTTCTCGGAAATCTGATCGTAGCTTTGCTGGGTATAATCGATTACCAGATCTGCCCCGAAGCTTTTCACGAAGTCGAGTTTCCCAGTGCTAGCAGTGGAAACAATTCTGGAATCTCCATAGACATGTTTCGCCAGTTGAACGGCCAGGCTACCAACTCCGCCTGCTCCTCCCACTATGAACATGTTGTAGATACTGAGTCAAAACATCTCCTAGTCCAAGTTATTGCAGGTAAATATGGGGACATATAAATTTGTAGACACTTTTGTGACATTGTTTCCATCCTAATCTACATAAGTAGCCTCTGCAAACCTTCCAAATTACTACCAGCCTAGCAGTCTCAAAATGACACTAGAATGTAGATTCCAAATAAATATGAAGTATGTTTTAGCCTAAATTTTTCTAGCTCAGAATCAAAAGATACTGAAAAATGCATAGATTGAGTTCTAATTGATATTGTTTTCGACTTTGTTTCAAGGCCTTCACCCTAATTCAAACTAGGAAATCTCTTCTCTATCTGTTTATCAAAATTATTTTTAATACTTACAGTTATTTCCATGCCATGTCTCAAATATGAATTCCGAAAACTATATTTCTTTAGCATTGGTCTAAAATCTATTCAATGCCCTTGACTGCGCAAACACCCCAAACTGTCCAAATTTTGGATGTTTGGTTGAGACCTAATCTGTGCAAATTTTCCTTTAAAATTTCAACCATCTGCTAAATTTTTTATAGCATGATTGAATTTTTCTTTTCAATAAACCTTTACCTGCAATGATGATTTGAAATCACTTAAAATATTCATAAAAGAGGTTAAAGCCTTACATATTTCTAGCACATGTGGATCCCTGGTATTCCTGATGCCATCACAGAGTTGTTCAGAACCTTCCCATTCTTTTCCATGAACCGATCCTCCCACAACAAATCCTTGGCCTCGAGCAGTTTCTCCCATATCCTTTTTTGTTCCTGTTATGAAATCCCTTGGGTTTCTCATCCTCCACCTCCATTGTCTTTTCTACAGAGCGTACAGAGGTTTGGGAAGAGTAAAATGGGCAAAGCTTTAAATGGAGTGGTACAGGGTGCGTATCTTTTTACGATGGAAGTAGATAGAAAATGCGTGAAATGGTAATATGGGGAAGGCAAAAAAAAATTCACAGAGACCCTAAGCTCTCTTCCCCAACCCCTCACCCATCACAGGATTTTGCATCCTTGTTGTTTATTATGGCTCTGCAAATCACATTACAATATTCTTTGCAAGATGAATATAAGGAAGAACAACATTGGATTAACAAAATCATGCCCCTACACTACATTCCAGGGTTTGAAGGGTTGAACTTACTAGGATGATTCGAAGTAATCCCAAATAGCTGGGTGTAGGAATGAATCACAGCTACATCTCATACCCTTCCAAATTACTTAACCCTTAAACAACAACCAAGGAGATGGAAACATGACCATTCAGATTCCTGTTTTAAGATATCGATCCTGTTCAGATATTGTATGAAGTTCAGGGGATATCATTTGGATATAGATAATAAAAAGGGCACGTTAGTCCAATTGAAACGATGCAAGGCGGTGGCTGTAAAATCTTGCTTCAAAGGAGAAGGTGAATATATATGCTACTTCTAGGATACCATCGGGACCCTCATCTTTACCGGCCCACTTACGCTCTCTATGTAGGAAGGTGCAAATGGCTATTTGGGATCCCATCTACTGTAATGGACATAACTCAAATAAATAGACCGAGAAAAATCCCGCCTATTTGTTTTTGATATTTCATGACACACCAAATTTCTTTTTTAAATAACATTTTAATAAAAATAAATAAATAAGTATGCAGAAAGTAAGTTTGAGACAAAAGTATAATTTTGTCTCAAATAAAATTTCTTAAAAGACCCTCTCATGTAAGAGTGCTCTTCTTGAATATTATGGGACACCGAATATTGTGGAACATTAGTTTTCAGCTCTTACAAAATAGTCTCTCATCTTGAATATCGTGGAACATTAGTTTTGAACTCTTACAGAAGATTATTTGTTCTTGACGATCATGGGACATTAGTCTTGAGCTATTGTAGAAGAGTTTCTCTTTTTTTAAATTACAGGTTTTCTCCTAAAAGGATCGATCAAGTGGGTTGTTGCTCTTCTCAAAGAATGCAATATATTAGTTCTAATTGGGTAATCACTCTTCTTAAAGAATGCGAGATGTTAGTAATGTGTTGTTGGAGAAGACTATAGGACAAAGAGAAACCAACTCTTCTTGAATATTTTGGGGGCATTAGTATTAATCTTTTACATGTATTTAGCAAAGTGCCAAAACCACATTCATTGGAAGATTGTTTTTAATATAAAATTTGTAGGATGCTCCCTTTTGAAGTGCCATAGAACCAAATCTCATATCAAAATGTCCAATGACTCGACACTTATAAAAAAGATTGGATGTCATTTAGCACTTTGTGGCAATTTCCATTCTACAGATATTTCACATGAAAAAACATATTACATACTTTGGATCAAATTGAAACCAAGTGGCTGGGATATCACAACAAGTGTTGGTGTATGACCAACGAGTGAAGCCTACCTCAACCTAAGAGATAATATTGTTTATAATGTTTTTTAAAATGAAATAAGGTTTCATTGTATATGAAGCAGCTATTTAGGTTACTGAAATTTTTTATGATTTGAGTATTGTTCTAACATGCACATATATTGAATCATAATAAAACTTCAATTATCTAGAATTACAATGAAATTTTTGATGATTTGAGTAAATGTTAAACAAAATTTAAACTACATTATTTTAACATGTAGAGATCTTGGATTATAGTAAAACTCTTCTCATACTCTAAATTATACCGAGTGCTTGAAATTTCTGCTATATGAAATCCTGAAATCCTGAGTACTTGAAATTTATGCTATATGAAATCTGAGGTAAAAAAAATCCATTTAGCTTTCTCCAATAACTAATATGAAAGGAAATCCAATCTAAATCTAATATACTAGAGTAGTAAGATAGTCTGCAACATCCCATACATACAACAATAAAATAACCTACATGCCAAAGATTACCAGGACTAATAAACTACAAGCCAAAGCAAACCGTGATCCACAAGGAGCATGAATCTCAAAATGCAATAAGATTTTGATATTACCGAAAGTAATGCAGTTAATTCCGTGAGAAACAGGAGTCACTATCAAGGTTGAAACTTCCTGCTATCGATATAAGTCCGGTTGGTGCTCCCTAGGTCTGTCACAAACATAATATTTCCCTGTCCACTCCAATCAAGCATGGATTTGAAACTGCACACACCATCATAAGCACAGTACAAGAATGTTTGACACCGATCCTTTGCTAAAAAATGGGGTTTCGTTTCATCTCCTGCATTAAATAAAAAATGCCTAGAAAATACAAACCCTAATGCTCAAACATAATCTTAAAATAATAATGATTAGAATTACCTGTAGTGATTGACAGTCTGATTGTGGCTGCATCCTACAATGCCACCGATTTTAAATTAACAGACACATAAATATATCATGAAAGAGGGTTTATAGATTGAATAAGCTCACCGTGCTTAGGCGGATTGCACTGAGAAGAACCACCACTCTGTTCGCCACATGTTCGGTCATTCCATTGCCTAAAATGTAGAGTGACGCATAAATTAGTACAAAATTTCCAAATAACACAAAGAAAATTGGACATACATGAGAGAAAGAACCAAATACCTTCCCAAGAAAAATGGACATACATGAGAGAAAGAACAAAATACCCACCCACAGGCTCAAGATGCAAGATTCCTCTTCAAATCTCTTGGCCTCCAAGCATTGGAGTGCATGCATACCACTCAGCCAATCCTTTCTTTGCCCACCCACAGGTATTTGAATATGAAAAACTGCAGCGGATTCGCTATCATGGCCAATGGCGGAGGCACTTGCCATACCTTGCCCACACAGCTACTCAGCGGCGGCATGACGGGTTTACCGGCAAATGTTGGCCTCTATGGCCAAAATATTTTCCAGAAACAGGGCAACAACCCACATAGATGCTCATCGGTGGCCTGATGGGTTTACCATGAAATTTTGGCCTCTCCAGCGTTTACTCCTGGGTCTTACCGAAATTCGATTATGAAGTTGACAATCACCCTCACTGCTCCATCGCCAAAAACTTGATTCCATCACGCTCTGCATCTCATATGCATGAGCTTGTCCAAGTGTCCGTATAGCTGAGGGGCTGAAGGAATAGGTCTGAGTCATTCTTCTACATTATTCCACGTGAGGGAAAACCCCATCTCCGCTCATGAGAATGAAACCTGCGAATAGAGAGGCGTGAGGAAGCGGATTTGGGGGAAATTAGTGGCTGAAATACAAGCACCGAAGAAATGAACCAGGCTCTGGCTCGGATCCTTTGCCACGACGCAAGAAGCCGCCGTGGCTTATGATGCAGCAGCTCGGAGACTATACAACCCCTAATCTGATCTCAATCTTGCTGAAAGATACGAGAAATCCAGCTTGGCGAAGAGACTATGCTGAAAACGTTTTCTGGGTTGAGAGAACCATTAACGAAGAGCCTGTCCAAATGAACCGAAGAGACTGTCTAAATGAAAATATTTTTTGGGTTGAGAGCACCATTAACGAAGAGCGCCCCTGTCCTATGAGCTTCCAAATGAAAAGGTTTTCTGGGTTGAGATCAGCACCATTAACGAAGAGCGCCCTCCTCCAAAGGTGGGAAATGAGCGGATAAGCATGAATTGGAAAGTATTTTCACGTTGAACTTGGAAATCAAGGTTAAATCTTTAATTGGTAGGCTGTACATAAATAAAGGGAAGAAGTTTTAAGACGTAAAAGACAATTGTCTTAAGTTAACGTCTTAAAAGGCCGCTACATGTAATAGTGTCGCCATTCTTGAATTTGGAAACGCCATCCCCAACTTCCGCTACCACTCCTGCTGCATCACAGCCAGGCACAGCCTGCATAACACAACCGACCATATAGTCATGGCCCACCGTTCACCAACCAAGGTTCAAACCCTTGCATATCCCAACATGTTTCAATCTTTCATTGGCTAGGCTTAATAGCTGTACATTAATGGTACACCGCACGATTCCTTGGTCATGTGCGTGAGCAATTTATAAAATAATCTCATAATCAAAACCCTTATATGGATTTCTAACCATTCCAGTAATAAATAATTTTAAAGCTAGCCAAATTATCGATTATGACTGAAATAAAACTCTGGAAAGACCCAAAACTAAACATCCTGCACTTCTTAAATATAAATAACAAAACGAATTTCCGTGTAAACCCGTTTGAGGTCAAATACATTCAACACTGAATCGCCCCTAAATTTGTTCCTTAACCAATGAGCCAAGCACATCGAATTCAAGGAAGCTTTTGAAAAAAAAAGCATTGTATTGTGAATACTGGAAAGTCGCAATCAGCGTTTCTGAATAAGCCCCCTCGTTTCTTAAAGTCGACGGGATTGAGAGCGGCCGCTCGGATTTTAAGTAAAATCTGGTCCGGCCCGGGCTTTGGAACAGGAAATTCTCCGAATTGCAAGACGTCTATGGATCCATATTAATTGTAGAACCACGCCTTCTGCATTTTACTCGTATCTTCTTTCAACCTGCGCATTTCATCCTCCACGCTTAAATCAAACAACTATCAACACAGAGCAGTATCACCTTCCAACGATGGGCCTGGCTACACCGACCACCAATTTCATGCCATTAAAACGAAAGTGCCGAAGCACAGAGATACCAGAAAACAGTTACAGGCTCAAACCTTCAATTCAGCGGCCTATTGGCCCCTCTCCCTGGAGAAACAGGTTCCATTTGAGCAAAAGGAGAAATACAAGCGGAAGTGTAGTCAAACCCTTAGGGTTAGCTATCATCAACCAGATCGATGGAGGGGATGGTGCCAACACATTAACGCAATTATCAAAGCTGGGGTTACGTTCAATCACCATATTAATTGCATTTCCAACCACTATTACAGTTGGAAGCCACGTCGACTAAGAACAAGCTACTGCTTGGCAGGAGCATACCAATCCCTCCAATGGCCATCGCGTGGAGTTAATTCCGGACAAGCCAACACATCAAGCCACGAGGTGGTGCAGTCAGATATTAATGTTGATAGATCTCATATCACTTAGTCGGACGACGCCTGCAGGAGTATTAAAACGATGTCAGCATCACATTTATTAACTCCAGCCAACCCTTAAACGTTACATTCACACATTACATTTCCATATTGTATGCCCAGGGCTATCGCAACATTACATAGTATATTCACATTAAGCTTTATTTGTGTTTTATTGTAATGTTCTGACATAGTAACATAAATTAGCATTTAAATAGAATGTGTTATATTCCACGGTCTCATAATAGCTATGTTCACGATGGGGTGTTAATTATTTCATAATTTCCAAGTCATCATCGAGGCAATGTTAAATGTTATTTGTATTTGCATATCATAATGTTTTAACCCAATGTTTAGTATATTATTATGATCCCGGATGGATTGTGAACTATTTCATATTCACCAAAGTCCCAAAGCTTAGCGCTTAAGTAGCTAGGCGTTTATTTGACGTTACATTATACAAGATTTCTTGTCATAATATATGTTTAATATATTATATGATTTTCGTGTTTATAGTAACATATGAAATATATGTTTATTATATTAAATGACTTTTGTTTATATAAGATTTATATTTTACATGCTCAATATAATACATGATTTTGTTTATATGGAAATTCAAAAGGTTGGATAATACTTTTATATAGTAGATAGGTTACATATTTATAAATAATATGTATTTACATTTTAGTAAATAATATAGTGCAAAATGAATGTTTATCATAACGTTAAAATTGCATTTTCATACTTAGGTAATAATACATCCTTTAAGTAGGGTATAGTAATTGCACACTTTTGTAAGTTATTATAGGAATTTTTCTTTATGTCCTTTTGGCAACGTTTTGATGTTTAGTCTATATAGGTGTAAGTAAGAGTTTCCATAAATGCAAAGTTAGTAGTATTTAGGTACATGTGATAATTGTCATGTAGTTATAGAAGGCCATCACGTTGCATCATTGACCTATTATAGTACTAAGAGGAAATTAAGCTTTATGATATAGTTACATGTTGTGATAGTTATCAGATGTGAATCAAAGTGTTACAATATTATAGGGACGGTAATATCATCTTAATGGTATTGTCATTTCTTAACAAGATGAGTTGTCCTAAATGTTTGAGAATTTATTTGTCTTAGTAGTCACTAACTTGTGCAGGTCGGGAGGATCTCATATTTTCTTACTTATTTCAATTCATTGTTTGGTAGAGTTAGCAGTATTTTTACCTTTTCAATTCATTCACAAATAAGGGTTAGTACTAAGTATCTTCATCCCCATTTCATACAGCAGAATATAAATAGCTGAGTGTTAAAAACAAAACTTTAAGTTCTTACCGGCATCATCTTCATGCATGGCAGTACGTAATCATTTCTATTTATAAAGACGACTAGCTGAATCACACAGAGTGCTTGAATGACTGGAAATATCTTAAATTTTACCTGAATATCTGCGAAAGAAAGAAACAGTCCCAATGCTTTAGCTGTCAAGCTAAGTAAACCCAAGGGCACCCGGTAGGAACTCCTTCAGAAAACAAACAACGAAATCATCAGCATTTAGTTAATAGACCCTTAACACATGAGAAAGTATTTATCTTTTATCTATGTTATTTTATAAATTTGCAGACGTCATATGTTTAAGTTTACATTTTATTTTAGGTGTAGTACTGCATTAGAAGTTTTGTTAAAGTTCATTAATTCCGCAAGTAGCATTTAAGCATTTAATGTTGTTTTTAAAAGTTTTAAATTTTAGTGATTTTTGGGTTGTTACACATTATCAAGTTGTAACAAACAAGAGCCCTAACTCCCACCAAGATTGTAAGGGTAATTGATCGATTTGTAGTGTTGGATAGTGGAAGACCTAAAGAATAAGTACTGGGAAGGAAAGTGCGTAAAAGGAAACCCAGTCAAGAAATAAACATTACAAAGAATGTAAAATGATGATAGTCCAATAGTTAGTACAATGCTTAGAAAATATGAGAATTGCATATGTTTCACACCATAATTTGCCAATCTACCAAAAATGAAACCTTTTCGTGGATGGATTCCCCTACATTCCTATAAAAAAAAACATCATTGATGTTTGAACCCAAATGAACATAGCAAAATTTCTCTTACTTTCCAATAACACCATATGATCATGTGCATAGCTTGGATTTGGGTCACTCACAAGATGCAATGAATTTCCTCCACTTCCTCTACATTTATTCTTGCAATCAAGGGAATTAACAACATTTAGTTACCTTTTCTTGGGTTATATCTAGTTTTTTTTTTAATCTTTATTGGAGGGGGAAAAATCTCCATTGTTAGGTTTCAAGCATGGAATAGTTATAAAGATACACAGATGGTGAAACTTATATGATACCATTTCATGGTAACGATAACACATAGGGTATGTAAATAAGGATTAAGATTTTCACCTATGTTCATGTCAGTTTCAATACAATATTAAGACAGATGACTTGCATATAAGAATTGAAATTACAATTATGAATGTGCCAAATACAACTCAATCTAACAACTATTCCTAACTGACAATGCGAAAATGTTAAAGAAGAATACAAAACATTGAAAGAAATAATTGGTCAAGAAAGATTGATCTAACTTTTCTTGGTTCCAATGAACCAAGAAAGATTGATCTCACTTTTCTGGGTTTTCATAGAGCAAGGTTTGATTGAATATCAATACCCGCCTAAACCCCAATCTAAAAAATTAAGAGTTAGATCTTTTACTCGAATGCCTATAGAAAATACAATACAATTGTTCAACTCTGGAACTCCCAATTAGCTACATCTCTTAACTTAAAGATGAAAAACAATATAACATCAATTCAAACCAAGCCTAAATAAGCTATTAAATGAGTATGGATCAAAGCCAGTAATCCGAAGAGACTTCCATCGATATTATCATTGGTACATTATTATCAGATTTATACAAAACTTAGGATCATAAGCAATATCAAATAAAAATGGAGGGTCCTTAAGTTTTAGATAAGTATGAATTGAGCCCATGATTTGGAGGTATGAATCCATCCCATGATTCGGAGGTTATTCCTCGACCCACCCAAATAAAATAACCCCCAATATTTATATTACTATGTCAAATTAAAAAAACCCCTTGACCCCTTAATACGGGGCAATATATTTTTGAGGTTTTTAAGAGTATTCAAACCCCCAATATGAATGGACGTGATATGATATTGCCTCTCTAGTGAACCCCCCGTGGTGCATGTTGTAGTTTTTTTTTGGTAGGATGTTTTTATTGTCTATGTTGAAGATTAAAAAGACTAAGATAGATCTATCATACAATTCATGAGGAAAAACCAAAATAGATGCCATTCAAACAAGTGAATGAAGACTAAATTACATTTAACAAGATCATATTTTCACCATACCTCAAGGATTATGATTTCTCCTTGCTTCAAATGTCAAATGCTCTTTTGATGTGTCCACTATATGTAAGAAGACTTCATGTGTATCCAAGTGGCATGAGAATTCAATCCAAGGTGCCAAATAGAGTCCAACTGTTGTGTATTCACTCAATTGATCCAAATAGAGCCCAATAGGTGTGTATTCAATACAAAGAGCCAAATAGAGCCCCAAATATTGTGCATTTTATCCAAATGGTGCATGAATTCAATCTACCATGAAAATGCTTGTTGGACTATGCGTGAAACCAGCGAACAGAACGTGATTAATGAGAAAAAAAATGCGGGAGAAAGAATGCGGGTGATTTTCTAAATTTTATGTTCAACAAGGACACACATGCGCCTCTGGCGGATGCGCTCATCTGGCGCGTGCATGTCCTTGCTGAACGTTGCAATGCTTGGTGGGTAAAGTTCATTGTATTTATTGCCCAAGAGATATAAATGTGTCGGGTTATGCCTAGAGCCCCTCACCATAAAGACCCCCCCCCATAAAGGCCTTTAAGACCTCTTCTAACCCATAATCGCTAAGTGCATTTAAGTGCTTCTAGATGTTTGGGGGTTTAAGGGTATATTTACAAATTTGTGTATTTTGATTTCAAAATATTAATTTAATTTTCAGTTAGAAACATATGTATTACATCAAAAATAATTAAATACATAGTAGATATATATTAATGTTGTATAAAGACTGCTCGGAGGTGCGATTATTGTGAGATCGCAGTATGTCATATTCGTTCATAATTACCATCAGATTTTATTCTCTTAGGGTGATGCAGATGTGACAAAATGCACTTTCATGGTTAGTTTTATTTGCTGGGAAATATTTTCCCGGTTAATTTATGGGGAAGGATAACAGTCTTGATACTCCCACCCCTATGGAAGGTTGGCGAAGCATAGCACAGAAGGTATAAGCTTGGCTTCATGTAATATGCAGAGCACTCTTCTTTACATTGTTGTATTGATCAAAATCTAAGGCACCTGTTATGTCTGGTCTCAGTGTAGGATGAAGATGATGAGATGTAAAGGATCTAATCAAGTAGTCATAAAGGGCCTCCTCATCGTGGAATATTTTACGAATAGTGTTCATCTGCTATAAGTGGAATCACAATTGCAATAAAATAAGGTTTTTCGTCATGATGATCTGATGATGATGATGATGAAGATCATGACGAAGATGATGATTATGATGAAGATGGTGATGATGATGATGATTAATGGAGATGATGATGATGATGATGATGATGATGATGATGTTGACGATGATGTTCATGATGAAGATGATGACGAATATGCAGCACATCATCCTCATCATCATCATCATCTTCATCATCATCAACAACATGATCATCATCATCACCATCATCATTGTCATCATCTTCATCATCAAAATCATTGTGAGGACGAGGATGATGATAATGATGATGATATGATGATGATATGATGATGATGATAATGGTGGTGGATGATGATGAATATGAGTACGATGATGATGATGATGATGGTGGTGATGATGACGATGGTGATGAAGATCATGATGATGATGAAGATGGTGATGATGATGATGATAACAATGAAGATGGTGATAATGATGATGATGATGACTAATGGAGATTATGATGATGATGATGATTGATGATGATCATGATGTTGATGATGAAGATGATGATGAATATGTAGCACATCATCATTATCTTCATCATCATCCATAGCATGATCCATAGCATGATCATCATCATCATCTTCATCATCGTCGTCATCATCATCATTGTGAGGAAGAGCATGCGGACGATGATGATGATGAAGATGATGATGATGACGACGATGATGATGAAGATGGTGACTAATGGAGATGATGATGATGATGATGATGTTGATGATGAAGATGATGATGAATATGCAGCACATCATCCTCATCATCATCATCATCTTCATCATCATCAACAACATGATCATCATCATCACCATCATCATCGTCATCATCTTCATCATCATCATCATTGTGAGGACAAGGATGGTGATGATGATGATGATGGTGGTGGTGGTGGATGATGATGAATATGAGTACGATGATGAAAATGATGATGATGATGATGAATATGATCATCATCATCAAAATCATCATATTCGTCGTCATCATCTTCATTAGTCATCATCATCGCCATCTTCATCATCCTCACCATCACCATCATCATCATATGATCATGGTCACGATGATCATTGTCTTCCTCATCATAATCGGCATCTTCATCATCCTCATCATACTCGTCATATCCATCTTCATCATCATCATCATCATCATCATCATGAAGATGATGATGAGGATGAGGATGATGTGCAGCATATTCACCATTATCTTCATCATCAACATCATCATCATCTCCAGTAGTCATCATCATCATCATCACCATCTTCATCATCATCATCATTGTCACCATCTTCATCATCATCATCATCATCTTCGTCATGATGATGATGACTAATGGAGATGATGATGATGATGACGAATGGAGATGATGATGATGATGATGATGATGATGATGATTATGATGTTGATGATGAAGATGATCGTGAATATGTAAAACATCGCCATCATCATCATCTTCATTAGTCATCATCATCACCATCTTCATCATCCTCCCCATCACCATCATCATCATAAGATCATGGTCACGATGATTAGTGTCTTCGTCATCATAATCGGCATCTTCATCATCCTCATCATACTCGTCATAGCCATCATCATCATCATCATTATCATCATCATCATCAAGAAGATGATGATGAAGATGATGATGAGGATGAGGATGATATGCAGCATATTCGTCATCATCTCCAGTAGTCATCATCATCATCATCACCATCTTCATCGTCATCATCATCATCACCATCTTCATCATCATCATCATCATCATCTTCTTCGTCATGATGATGATGATGATGATGATGAAGATCATGATGAAGATCATGATGATGATGAAGATGATGATGATGATGATGATGATGATGATGATGATGACGAAGATGACTAATGGAGATGATGGTGATGATGATGATGATGATTATGATGTTGATGATGAAGATGATGGCGAATATGCAACATATCATCATCATCCACAACATGATCCACAACATGATCATCATCATCGTTGTCATCATCATCGTCATCATCATAATTGCGAGGACAAGCATGAGGATGATGATGATGACGATGATGATGATGATGATGAAGATGACGAAGATGTTGTTGGAGATGATGACGAATATGCAACACATCATCATCATCTTCATTGTGATGATATGATGATGATAATGATGATGATGATGATGATGGTGGATCATGATGAATATGAGTACGATGATGATGATGATGATGACTAATTTGGAGATGATGATGATGCAACACATCATCAACATCTTCATCATCATCATCAACTTCCTCCTCCTCATCATCATCATCATTGTGAGGATGTGGATGATGATGAGGATGATGAAGATTATGATCATATGATGATGATAGTCATCATAATAGTCATCTTCATCATCCTCATCATACTCATCATCACCATCATCCTTATCATGATGAAGATGATGATGATGATGACGACGACGATGATGATGAAGATGGTGACGATGATGATGACTAATGGAGATGATGATGATGATTTTGATGATGAAGAAGATGATGAATATGCAGTAAATCATTCTCATCATCATCATCATCATCATCTTCATCATCATCAACAACATGATCATCATCATCACCATCATCATCTTCATCATCATCATCATTGTGAGGACGAGAATGATTATGATGGTGGTGGATGATGATGAATATGAGTACGATGATGAAGATGATGATGATGATGACGAATATGATCATCATCATCAAAATCATCATATTCGTCATCATCATCATCGCCATCTTCATCATCCTCACCATCATCATCATCATCATATGATCATGGTCACGATGATCATTGTCTTTGTCATCATAATCGTCATCTTCATCATCCTCATCATACTCGTCATCGCCATCTTCTTCGTCATCATCATCATCATCTTCGTATCGTCATCATTTGATGATGATGATGATGATGATGATGACGACGCAGATGTTGTTGATGATGATGATGAGGAAGAGGGTGATGACAAAGATGATGATGATGATGGTGGTGGATGGCGATGAATATGAGTATGATGATGAACATGATGATGATGTTGATGATCATCGTACTCATCATCAACATCATCATCATCACCATCAATTTTGATGATGAGGATGATGATGATGATGACGTTGACGATGAAGATGATGACCTAGATGTTGATGAAGATGAGGAAGAAGGACGATGATGATGATGGTGTTGATGATGACAATGATTATGATGACGAAGATGATGATGATGATGATGGTGATGAGGATGAAGAAGATGATGATGATGGAGATGATGTTGATTTTGATGAGGATGGTGATGAAGATGATGATGATGACGAAGATGACGATGGTGGAGATGTTGATGGGGAAGGGGGTGATGACAATTATGATGATGATGGTGATGGTGATGATATGATGATGATAATCATCATCATATTCATCATGATCATCATCATCTTCATCACCAGCATGATCATCATCCTCATCACCATCACCCTCATCACCATCATCATCATCATCATCATCATCATCACCATCATCCTCATCGTCATCTTCACCACCATTGCCATCATCATCATCACCATCATCCTCATCGTCTCCTCATCACCATTGTCATCATCACCATCACCATCATCTCATCATTGTCAACATCATCATCAACATCTTCAACATCGTTGTCATCTCCCCCTTCCTCATCAACATCTGCATCATCGTCATCTTCTTCATCATCACATCTTCATCAACTTCATGTATCCCCTTGACAAAGAAAATTAAATAAACCATACAAAGGCATACAATAGTGCGTACGTGCAAGGACATGTGCGCGTTGTTCTTAACACGTGCGCACACCTACGCGTGTGCGCTTTCAGTCACGCGCGCACGTGTTTACGCGTGCGCGTAGTTGCACACACACGTGTTTGAATTCAAATTGTTTTTGGTGCCCTTACCGGCTTGGAATTAGCTTCGGATTGCACCTTTAGGCTCGGTATGATTTATCCCTGATTTATAGCAGAAAACATCAAATGCTGCAACTTCCTGTTTTTCATAGCTAGTTCTGTATAAGCTCCACGAGTGCACTGCAGATGAAATTGCACACACTTGTCGAGCTCTGTGTGCAGATTCCAAATATATAATTTTTTAATAGATCTGTTGTTGTTCTCTATTTTGAATTCATTTTAAATTGCACTCATGTCAAATTCGTAAAAAACATAGGTCGTTTATTTGGCCTATAACTTTTGATTGGCTTACCTATTTCAAAAATGGAAAAGAACCCACGTAAGAGCACAAAAATACCTACAACCTAAAAAAAATTGCATTTTGATTATTTTTAGACCATGATATGGTGGATTAAAACTTGACAATGTCGTTTTAAGGCTTCACTAACTTCGGTAATTTCAAAAAAATATAAAATTGACCTTTAAAATTTTGGAAAAATAGCTCCGCACAAGATTTTTCTGTTGCCTACGCCTCTACATACTTTTTTCTCGTAAATTGAAAATTTACATAGCGAACAGGTGGCTCAAAAAAAAAAATGCATTATGTTTTAGAAAAAAATAACATACCAATCTTTGAATAATGACATTTTGGGGTGGTTATACCACTTTTCCATAAATAAAAATTATATATTCCGGAAGTTCATCCGTTTTTCTACGTTTCATCTTTTTACACCTAATCGGAAAAAGTTTTGTAGGTACCTCTAATAATTGATTTTAATGATAATATTTTTGTTTTTCCAGAATGTCATTGCAACTAACGTGTCATAATTGGGTATCATTACCTTGCACTAGCCCCTATGTTTTATAATGCACAATCCATTCAAAATGTATGTACATAAGTCACTAGTATTTATTTGCATTGTCCACCCTACTACACCAAAAGGCATAACCTCTATGTTAAATGGGACATCAACGACATTATGATTATTTGAAACCATCTAAAGAATTGAAACTTAAGGAAAATTGCAATGAAAATATAGAACTTAGCATCATAGGTTAAGAAGATCATGTTTTGTAAATTTTTCGATTTTAAGCCATATTTTTATTAGAAGTCCTTTTTCTCAAATAGAAAAGATGCCTAATGAATTCTAATCTAGATTCTATAACATGCTTTGTCATTAATAATAAACAAAGAAATTTATTACATGTCCTTCTCAAATAAGAAAGTTGCCATCATGAATTCTAATCTAGATTCTATGACATGCTTTACCATTAACAACAAATAAAAAAATCCACCAACATAGCTCACTTCGTAATGTTTGCCTATATGCTTCTCATTATAGGCAAATTATTCATCTCTTAAAGTCCTTGTACTTAAAAGAGTCCTCACTTCGCAATGTTTGCCTATATGCTTCTCATTATAGTTAAAAGTATTTTGATAAGCAAATTATTCATCTCTTAAAATCCTTGTACTTATAAGAAAGATTCATTTACATTTGTATAACTATAAATGCAACAAGGATTGTATGCATGAATAGATGGGTCTAACGAAATGGTAGAAATTAATTCTATGTATGTTTGGTAGCCTAGGGTCTCTAAGATATAGAAATATTTCCAGAAATACTACCTATACTTGGTTATGAGATGGTGGATTCGGATAAGAATCTCTAACTTTGCAAATTTGTTCTTGAGGACATGAATAGAATCCACTCTCAAAATTTAGAAACGTGTTCAATTTTGGAGGTCTCTCCAACCACGAAGAAATAAGCTCTCTTTGAAGTAAATTATAAATTCACTTAGTATGCTTTTGGTATCGGCCAAGTCAACCATTCCCGTCCTTACTTATCCTGTTTAATGGCTTCCTGTTTACTCTGCACATCCAGAACCATTATTATTCATATCCTATCTTCTAGTTGTTTCCAAAATCCTATGAAACATTTTAATTGGTATCTAGCTTTACTTTTTCAGAACAAAAACACTTCAAGTATTGAGTGATAAATTGCTTGTCTTGTCAATCGTCATTAATTAAAATTAATATGGTTGCAAAGTACCAAAATCAATACTAAAATTGAAAAATAGTTTTGACAATATCTAGAATCAAGGGGTGTTTCAATCTGATCTTCGTTTAGAGTTTGCTTATTTTCACCAAGGGACCTCGGTCAAAACTTCTAAAAAGCCCTTGTGAACAAACACACTCATTTTTCGTCTCTCCTCAATTATTTTGCTTATTATTTCTCTCAGTTTCCCTCTTGCCTTCAAACCCAATATAAGAAACAACATTTTAGAAATTTTAAATATAAAATATATTAAGAAATTCAAGTCAATTTATGGAGCTAAATAACTCTATAAATACTTTCAGCTATTTGTTGAAAAGAGTGCCATCAATTTGTTGAAAAGAGTGCCAGGAAGACTGATTTGCAATGAATTATATGTCTTCTTGAAAATTTTGTAATACTTAATCAGAGTTTTCTTAACATGATTCAGGCTTGAAAATTTTGTAATACTTAATCAGAGTTTTCTTAACATGATTCAGGCTTTTGTAGTTCTCTAAATCTTCTATAATCTTTTGCATTTTTAGTACGTTATGAATTTGAAACCTAAGTTTGGAGCAAAAACCTGCTCATCTTCGAGCAGAGTTTTCTTGTACAACAAATTGCAATTTCTGTGAGCTATAACTTATTGCAATTTCTCTACGTGCAAGTTAGCAAGATAACGCCGACATAAATTTACGTTGGTGTATGGATAACCTTTTTAATTTCCTAATATGTGATGCTCGTGTCGCCTTTCCATGTCTTAAGAAGATCGAGTGCACTATTCTCGATCGAAGGTCCGTTCCTTGCTTGCAGGAAATGTGGGTTTGAAGAGACCAACGTTGTTGATAAGAATAAAATTCGCAGACCCCGAGTTGTCCATCATAATGCAAGGGCGTTCCAGTATATGGGTTTTAAATATATCTCCATAGTTGCAATCTGTAAAGCACCAAAATACCAAAAGCTTTAACCAACTCTGAACTATAAAGCATTAAAATACCAAAATCTTTTATAAACATAGTGATAGTTCAACTAGATTTTGAAAGGGTGTCAGATATTGAAGGATTAAAATTGAGAATCCAATATAATGATGGGGAGCAGAATGAATTCAAAGTATAATCCTTTGAATTCAACTATAAGTTGGCCCTTAAGAGATGACAATTCATAACAAAATGCCATTTCTAACCAATTTTTTTTTTACTGAAACCAATGTCATATCATACCAAATTTCAAAATCCCAGCCATGCATTACTTGCATATCTCGCAAACTCATAAGTAAATTACAACCCAATATTTGTTCCAAGATATTATGGAACCTGAAATAAATCTCATTGTACAACAATCGACATTAAAACATTATCAACTCTATAAATGTAGGGCTGGTGCAAGGTAATGATACCCAATTATGACACTAGTTGCAATGACATTCTGGAAAAACAGAAATATTATCATTAAAATCAATTAGTAGAGGTACCTACAAAACTTTTTCCGATTAGGTGTAAAAAGATGAAACGTAGAAAAATGGATGACGTTCCAGAATATATAATTTTTATTTATGGAAAAGTGGTATAACCACCCCAAAATGTCATTATTCGAAGATTGGTATGTTATTTTTTTTTCTAAAACATAATGCACATGTATTTGTTGACCAACCTGTTTGCTATGTAAATTTTCAATTTACGAAAAAAAATATACGTAGAGGCGTAGGCAACAGAAAAATCTTGCGAGGGGCTATTTTTCCAAAATTTTAAAAATAAATTTTATATTTTTTTCAAATTACCGAAGCTAGTGAAGCCCTAAAACGACATGGTCAATTGTCGATCCACCATATTATGGTCTAAAAATAATCAAAATGCATTTTTTTTTAGGTTGTAGGTATTTTCGTGCTCTTATGTGGGTTCTTTTCCGTTTTCGAAATAGGTAAGCCAATCAAAAGTTATAGGCCAAATAAACGACCTATGTTTTTTACGAATTTGATATGAGTGCAGTTTAAAATGAATTAAAAATAGAGAACAACAGCAGATCTATTAAAAAATTATATATTTGGAATCTGCACATAGAGCTCGACAAGTGTGTGCAATTTCATCTGTAGTGCACTCGTGGAGTTTATGCAGAACGAGCTGTGAAAAACAGGAAGTTGCATCATTTGATGTGTTCTGCTATAAATCAAACCGAGCCTAAGGGTGCAATCTGAAGCTAATTCCAAGCCTGCAAGGGCGGCAAAAACAATTTGAATTCATACACATGTGCGCGCAAAGAGGCGCGCAAGTGTCCATGAAAGCGCGCACGCGTAGTTAACAACGCGCACGCGTTCATGTAATTTCCTTTGTCACGGGGATACATAAAGTTGATGAAGATGTGATGATGAAGAAGATGACGATGATGGAGATGTTGATGAGGAAGGGGGAGATGAAAATGATGATTAAGATGTTGATGAGGAAGGGGGAGATGACAATGATGATGAAGAGGTTGATGATGATGATGATGATGATGAGATGATGGTGACAATGATGATGAATATGATGATGATGATGATGATGATGAGATGATGGTGACAATGGTGATAAAGATGATGATGAAGATGATGGTGGTGATGATGGTGATGAGGATGATGATCATGATGGTGATGAAGATGATGATGATGATGATGAGATGAGGATGATGATCATGATGGCGATGAAGATGATGATGATGATGATTATGATGATGATCATAATCATCTTCATCATCATCATTACCATCATCATCAACATCTTCATCATCATTGTCATCTCCCCCTTCCTCATCAACATCTCCATCATCGTCATCTTCTTCATCATCACCATCTTCTTCATCAACATCATCATCATCTTCATCACCATCGTCATCATCATCAACATCTTCATCTCCATCATCATCATCTTCGTCATCACCATCACCATCATCATCATCTTCATCATCATCATCATCATCATCATCATCATCATCATCGTCATCATCAACACCATCATCATCATCGTCACCACCCTCTTCTTCCTCATCATCATCAACATCTAGGTCATCATCTTGATCGTCAACGTCATATCAACATCGTGACCATGATCATATGATAGTGATGATCGTGACCATGATCATATGATGATGATGGTGATGATGATGACTAGTGAAGATGATGATGACGAGTATGATGATTTTGATGATGATCATATTGTTGATGATGATGAAGATGATGATCATGTGCTGCATATTCCTCATCATCTTCATCATCACCATCTCAAAATTAGTCATCATCATCATCTCGAAATTAGTCATCATCATCATTGTACTCATATTCATCATCATTCACCATCATCATCATCATCATCTTCGTCGACGATGATGATATGAAGATGTCAGTGATGATTATGATTATGATACGAAGATGTCAATGATGATGATGATGATGATATGAAGATGTCAATGATGATGATGATGATATGAAGATGATGACGAAGATGTCAATGATGATGATGATTAGGGGGAAGATGGCGATGACGAAGATGAAGATGACTAAAGACAGTGATGACGAAGATAGTGATGATCGTGACCATGATCATATGATGACGATGGTGATGATGATGACTAGTGAAGATGATGATGACGAATATGATGATTTTGATGATGATCATATTCATCATCATCATCATCGTACTCATACTCATCATTATCCACCATTGTCATCATCATCACCATCATCATCACCATCATCATCATCCTCATCATCATCCGCGTCCTCACAATGATGATGATGAGGAAGTTGATGATGATGATCATGGTGTTGATGATGATGAAGATGATGATGAAGATGATCATGATGATGAGGATGATGTGCTACATATTCGTCATCATCAACATCATCATCATCTCCATTAGTCATCATCACCATCTTCATCGTCATTGCCATCATCATCATCATCATCATCATCCTCGTCCCCACAATGATGATGATGATGAAGATGGTGATGATGATGACTAATGAAGATGAGTATGACGACGAATATGATGTTTTTGCTACTGATGATGATGATCATATTCGTCATCAACATCATCATCTTCACCATCATACTCGTATCCATCATCATCCATCATCATCATCATCATCATCATATCATCATCATCTTCATCATCCTCATCATCATCCGCGTCCTCACAATGATGATGATGATGATGATGACGAGGAAGTTGATGATGACGATCATGGTGTTGATGATGAGGAAGATGATGATGATGTGCTACATATTCCTCATCATCTTCACCATCATCATCATCGTCATCATCATCATCATATCCAAATTAGTCATCATCATCATTGTACTCATACTCATCATCATCATCATCATCATCATCATCTTCGTCGATGATGGTGATACAAAGATGTCAATGATGATGATGATGATACGAAGATGATGATGAAGATGTCAATGATGATGATGATTAGGAGGAAGATGGCGATGACGAGTATGATGACGAAGATGAAGATAACTAAAGACAGTGATGATCGTGACCATGATCATATGACGACGATGGTGATGATGATGACTAGTGAAGATGACGATGACGAGTATGATGATTTTGATGATGATCATATTGTTGATGATGATGATCATGTTGTTGATGATGATGAAGATGATGATGATGTGCTGCATATTCTTCATCATCTTTATCATCATCATCATCATCATCATCATCATCATCATCATCATCATCTCGAAATTAGTCATCATCATCATCATACTCATATTCATCATCATCATCATCATCTTCGTCGACGATGATGATACGAAGATGTCAATGATGAGGATGATTATGTTACGAAGATGTCAATGATGATGATGATGATGATATGAATATGTCAATGATGATGATGGTGATACGAAGATGATGACGAAGATGTCAATGATGATGATGATTAGGGGGAAGATGGTGATGACGAAGATGAAGATGACTAAAGATAGTGATGACGAAGAAAGTGATGATCATGACCATGATCATATGATGACGATGGTGATGATGATGATGAGTGAGATGATTTTGATGATGATCATATTGTTGATGATGATGATCATGTTGTTGATGATGATGAAGATGATGATGATTTGCTGCATATTCCTCATCATCTTTATCATCATCATCATCATCATCATCATCATCATCATCATCTCGACATTAGTCATCATCATCATCATCATCATCATCATCATCATCATCATCTCGACATTAGTCATCATCATCATCATCATCCTCATCATCCTCATCTCGAAATTAGTCATCATAATCATCGTACTCATATTCATCATCATCCACCATCATCATCATCATCATCATCGTCGACGATGATGATACGAAGATGTGAATGATGATGATGATTATGATATGAGGATGTCAATGATGATGATGATGATGATATGAAGATGTCGACGATGATGATGATGATACGAAGATGATGACAAAGATGTTAATGATGATGATGATTAGGGGGAAGATGGCGATTACGAAGATGAAGATGACTAAAGACAGTGATGATGAAGACAGTGATGATCATGACCATGATCATATGACAATGATGGTGATGATGATGACTATTGAAGATGATGATGACGAGTATGATGATTTTGATGATGATCATATTGTTGATGATGACGATCATGTTGTTGATGATGATGAACATGATGATGATGTGTTGCATATTCCTCATCATCCTAATCATCATCATCATCATCATCTCGAAATTATCCATCATCATCATCGTACTCATATTCATCATCATCCACCACCATCATCATCATCATCATCATCATCATCATCTTTGTCGACGATGATGATACGAAGATGTCAATGATGATGATGATTATGATACGAAGATGTCAATGATGATGATGATGATGATGATATGAAGATGTCAATGATGATGATGATGATGCGAAGATGATGACGAAGATGCCAATGATGATGATGATTAGGGGTAAGATGGCGATGACGAAGATGAAGATGACTAAAGACAGTGATGACGAAGACAGTGGTGATCGTGACCATGATCATATGATGACGATGGTGATGATGATGACTAGTGAAGATGATGATGACGAGTATGATGATTTTGATGATGATCGTATTCGTCATCATCATCATCATCATCTTCATCATCGTACTCATGCTCATCATCATCCACCATCATCGTCATCATCACCATCATCACCATCATCCTCATCATCATCCACGTCCTCACAATGATGATGATGACGATGACAATGATGAGGGAGTTGATGATGACGATCATGGTGTTGATGATGATGAAGATGATGATGAAGATGATCATGATGATAAGGATGATGTGCTGCATATTCGTCATCATCTTCATCATCAATATCATAATCATCTCCTTTAGTCATCATCACCATCTTCATTGTCATTTCCATCATCATCATCATCCTCGTCCCCACAATGATGATGATGACGAAGATGGTGATGATGATGACTAATGAAGTTGAGTATGACGACGAATATTATGTTTTTGCTGATGATGATGATGATCATATTTGTCATCAACATCATCATATTCATCATTGTACTCGTATTCATCATCATCCATCATCATCATCATCATCATCATCATCATCATCATCATCATATCATCATCATCTTCGTCATCCTCATCATCATCCGCGTCCTCACAATGATGAATATTATGATGATGAGGAGGAATTTGATGATGAGGAAGATGATGATGATGTGCTACATATTCCTCATCATCTTCACCATCATCATCATCATATTCATCATCATCATCATCATATCCAAATTAGTCATCATCATCATCGTACTCGTATTCATCATCATCTTCATCATCTTCGTCGATGATGGTGATACGAAGATGTCAATGATGATGATGATGATACGAAGATGATGACGAATATGTCAATGATGATGATGATTAGGAGGAAGATGGTGATGACGAAGATGAAGATGACTAAAGACAGTGATGACGAAGATAGTGATGATTGTGACCATGATCATATGATGATGATGGTGATGATAATGACTAGTGAAGATGATGATGATGAATATGATGATTTTGATGATGATCATATTCGTCATCATCATCATCATCTTCTTCATCATCGTACTCATATTCATCATCATCCACCGTCGTCGTCATCATCACCATCATCATCCTCGTCCTCACAATGATGATGATGATGATGACTATGAAGATGGTGATGATGACCATGTTGTGGATGATGATGAAGATGATGATGAATAAGATGATGATGAAGATGATGAGGATGATGAGGATGATGTGTTGCATATTCGTCATGATCATCATGATCAACATCATCATCATCATCATCTCCATCCATCTGTGTTTTGAAATTAAAATACATATTTGTAAATATACCCCTAAACCCCTAAACACCTAGAAGCACTTAAATGCACATAGGGATTATGGGTTAGAAGAGGTCCTAAAGGATTTTTATGGGGGATGGCCTCTTTATGGGGAGGGGCTCTAGGAATAACCCGACACATTTATATCTCTTGGGTAATAAATGCCCTGAACGTTACCCACCAAACAATACAACGTTCGGAATGGACGCATACGTGGTAGATGCGCGTGCGTGTCCCTGTTGAAGATAGAATTTAGAAAATCACCCGCGTTCTTTCTCCTGCAATTTTTTTCCTCATTTTCACATTCTCTTCGCTGGTTTCACGCATAGTCTGACAAGCATTTAAATGGTAGATTGAATTCATACACCATTTGGTGCTTCCTTGACCATTTGGATAGAATACACAACATTTTGGGATCTATTTTGGCTCCTTGGATTGAATACACACCTCTTGGGCTCTATTTGGATCAATCGAGTGAATACACAATAGTTGGACTCTATTTGGCACCTTGGATTGAATTCTCATGCTACTTGGACACACATGAAGTCTTCTTACATATAATGGACACATCAAAAGGGCATTTGACATTTGAGGCAATGAGCAATCATAATCCTTGAGGTATGGTGATAATTTTATCTTGTTAAATGTAGTTTAGTCTTCATTCACTTGTTTGAATGGCATCTATTTTGGTTTTTCCTCATGAATTGTATGATAGATCTATTTTAGTTTTCTTAATCTTCAACATAGACAATAAAAACATCTTACCAAAAAAAAAACTACAAAATGCACCAAGCAATGCTTTCAACCTTTCATGAAGATAATAAAAAAAAATTACTTGCATCACCACCAATAACATTTCATAATCACATTCTTCCATGTAGTAGACAAACATTTGTTGAATTCCTCATGGTTTCACTACAACAACTCACACAAACACCTAGAGAATTGAAAACTCTTAGTCTTTTGGGGCTATTTTCTCTCATAGGAAAGTTGCTCCTACTAACATCCCATACCACCATTCAATACCATCCAATACCATCCTACCGAGTTCCTAGAGGTGTCGTTGCAATTATATGTAGGGCATTCCCAATAGCTTTTAAGATTATATGAAAACATTCTCACTAGATGTTGTTGTACATAATCAATTGCTACATCGAGCTTTAATAATCATGTGCACATCGAATTTTAATATCTTATTTGTTGTTCATTCTTGCAGGGGTGATATTTTTGCTTTTTTTTTAAATGCATTGAATATGGGAAACAGACGTAATAATAAAAGAAAGTCTAGAAGGAACCCACTGCCCCCTAAAAAGGCCCATGAGATAAGAGAAAAAGCTAGGTTGTACATGCAAAACCGTAGAAAGCAAAATGTTAGTGCCTTAGATCCATCAACAAGCAATGACGAAGTGGTTGAAGCCAATCGAATTTTTCCTGATGTCTAGTATGAAGGGATGGACGTTGAACAAGCTCTTAATTGGAAATCTCCCCAAGAAGAGCACACACATGTAGAACACACTCCCTTGCAGGATCATTGTGAATGAAGGGCCACAACAAGCCCTTGACGGGACTCATACTTCCTTGCCGAATCCCCTGCCTCGACTATCAGGTGGACGACGAAGAACTCCCAAACGTATTCATGTGGATGAAAGTTCATTTTCAGGACTTGAAGGTAAGATGCCCAAACCTACTATTGATTTCCATTGTAGCAAGATAACAAAAGAATTTTTTGAATCCAAAACCGATGCAACAAAATGTCAATTGTTTCTTGCTTTGTTAAAATCACATTGTCTAGCGGATGTTAGGAGAATTTTGAGCATAAAGGTAGTTAGAAGTTCAAATATCAACAATCATGTTGTTATAAATCTACAATCTGCATTTAATTTGATTGGAAAAACTTCTCGTACACAAGATTTTAATGCGGCCTGTCATGTACTGTCGGAATTGATTGTAGACAAATCCACAAGGAAACGTCACCTACTATCACACACATGTAAAATATTTAAAGTAGATAGAAAGACTCTTCAAAAGTATTCTGCCATTAGAGAAAAACTTGAGACCCCAGAACAAAAAGATTGTTGGGCCTTTGTTGGTAGGTTACCTCATTCGGACATCAAGCTCATGATGCTGTTAAAGAACTAGTGCAGAAGTTTGGCTTGATAACACTAGACCGTCATCAAATCAAAGAGATGTTTTAAAGTTGAGAAAAGGTGTTAGGGGGGGTGAATCCCATGTCAAGCACTTCCTTGAAACAACACAAACAGAACTCTACGAGAGGTTCAAGAATGAGCACACATAATTGAACTTGGGCCAAAGGTCCTTTGAAAAATGCAAACCCTTGTATGTTAAAATTTGCAATGATCGCAATACATGTTGTTGTATATACCATGTAGAATTTGAGTCCTTTTATGATACATATAGACATATATTTTGTGATTTGCATACTAACATTGTGCAGGATTGCCCATCGTTACAACCACCGAATGCATCCAGAGAATTTACACATAGCATAATGTGTCCAAGACCTGAAGGACAAAAATATTATAAAAGATCATGTTTATATGGGATGTGTTCCAGTTGCAGTGGATTTGCATTATTGAGCCCCTGCAACCACGCAACCTCGGAGCACGCATTTGGGAGGATGTCAATAGAAATGCAGAACTTCCAGTACATAAAATATGAAGTAGATAGTTCGAAGGAAAGCAAAAAAATTTCATTGGTGAAGTCACAGGTAATCTAAGTTTGCATACTTTCATACTGTACATGTTGAATTTGTACATATATATTCACATTGAAAATGTCACGTTGTATTAATGCCCTGGGTTTTGTGGCACCAGGTACAAATTTGCAATTTCATGAAGGAATTCTACCAAAAGACCGAGCAGTATGTATAGCATGTCCATGTAGCACGATGGAAGGATGAACAGTATAGACAGTGCAGGGACACGTTCCCCAATGGCACAATATTGTCAATTGTGGACTTTGCTGAAAACTAAACCCTGCAGCCACAAAATGAGATTCAAAGTCAATACTACCATTTAGACCAAGTTAGCATAATGGTCCATATCACGTATAGGCACGTGCCATAGAGAAACAACGATAGGAGGATAATATTGAAAGAGACCAACTTCTACATCAGTGATGACAGGTGCCATGACCTGCATTACATGCAACAATGCTTCAAAATGTTCTATGATCAGCTGAAGGAGACTGAAGGAGAGAGGTATACAGATGGATCGGCATTGGATATGGTTAGATGGTTGTGCAGGCCAGTTCAAAAATGCACGTGTATTCCAGTGGTTGAGTATTTTGCACAAGACTTGTGATGTGCTGCATGTGTGGAACTATTTTGAGACCGGTCATGGAAAGGGAGAGCACGAATGTGCTGGGGTATGTCTCAAAACTACCCTACGAAGGGAAGAGATGAGGTGCACGAGAAACGCTCATATTCGGGATGCAGAAACCATAGTTCAATGGTGCTCTGCAAAAATGTCATATTGAACCACGGAGCAACACATACCAACGGGTAGAGGACATGTTGTCAGAAATTTCTGGCACATAGTTGATATAGACTGATCACGTTCTTATAGTTGCAGTACTGTGCAAGGAACTCATGGATTTCATTCGGTTCAAAGCTCAAACAACCCCTTATTTGAAATATGGACGCGAAAACTTGCTTGCTTTTGTGGGCCTTGCAGCAGTTGTGAATGGGATGAATGCGAATCAATGGATTGGGTTGATGAATGGGATCATGTATCACTTGCAGTGGACCCACGTGCAGTTGTTGAAACAATCCAGTTAGAGGAAGGCCAGTCCTCTATTTCAAATGAATATGATCATATATTTGATCTAGTACAGCCAGGTAAACATTTCTGCATGCATATCCCGGTTCCCTCCTTGTTTATATGTAATTACCCAAGTTATCAAACCACTACTTGTTGGAATATGACCGTAAAATGCATCTTTGCAGGACACATCTACGTAGTTGTCGCCTCAATAGACAATGCAATTGGGACGAATTATTGGTTGGCACGATGCATCCATGGGAAGCAAACCCTCCTCGCATCATTAACGGATAGTGAAGGCATTACCTTTCCCACTAGCTCGATGGTTGTTCAAGGGGAATATCTTACAATGGATGGAAAGGGACCAAAGAGCAATGGCTACACATACATGGATTATAGACCAGGGTTGCGGGTGTATCACTTTACGCACTTGATCATTGGTACAAACATCCAACTATAGACAATGTCAACAAAGTCATCAAACAAGGTACGCTACTTACTACCTCATGCAGAGCACGAGAGGTTGTTTGAGACAATAAAAAACCAAGAGGATCCAGAAGGCCTAATTGATTGAGGTACATAGTATAGTAATGATGTGATTGTTTTTTCATGCATGTCCAAAGTTATTGATGTTAGATAGTTTATTTGATATCGCTATCTTATATCGTTTATTTGATGTTTGAGTTATGATTAAGTTATGATTTATAACCATGTCATTGTTTATTCATGCATGATCAATGTTATTCATGTTAGATAGGAATTTGATATCGTTATCTTATATCGTTTATTTGATGTACATGAGTTATGATTTATGTGAATATGTATGTGGTTCATCTGATGCAACAACTTCCATATTGTCTTGAGCTACTTCATCATCTCCTTGAGCAAATTTGATGGTAGTACAATGATGAAATTTGATGAAATTTCATCCATGAATTTACCCTCCATTTTTATAGGAAAAAGTATATTCAATAAATTCCAACATTGCCAAGTCAACCTACGATTTTGTTTTGGTAGTACAATGATTTTTTTGCTCAAGATTTTGGTTCTATCTACAATGACTAACTCCCAATAGTTCCCATCTTTTTTCCCTTTTAGTCTTATTATTTTTACCCTCTCTTTTTCATAAACATTGTGCACTTTTGGACTTGTATCATTTTACACATTTTCAAATTATTTATTCACATCTCCTAGGTTCCTTGAAAATATCACTTCACATAGCCTTTCCCTATTTCACATTCCCCATTATGTTGTGTTCAACCTAATTGCAAATGTATAGGGAAAAAGGAAAATTATGGCATTTATGATATAACACCATTAATCTTTAAAATATGATGTAGCTAGAATAATTAGTGAAGGAACATAACTGAATATGCCGTAAGAACTTTCATAAAATGATGCCAATGATCCCTCTAGTCCTTTAACCTTATTTCCTCACTTGGATAAATCATTTGGACTTCTATTGAATTTCCTTTTCCCTTAAATATTGAGTAACTTTTTTCTTGCAATATTCAACATATTTTCAAAGAGGTTGTTTTGTTTGCTTGAGTTCCTTTAAAATATCACTTTGCGTTACCTTATCCCACTGCACTTCCATCCATCTATGTTTTGTATTACTCTTGATGTCAACAAGGATGTCACTATGCAACAACAAACAACCCAAGAAATGAAACAATCCTTTATCATTTAGTGAACTAGGTCTGGTAACAATTGGGAATCCCACAGTGCGCTTGATTCTCAGTAGTTTCAAAATTATGTTTAATGTTTTGAGAAGTAGTAATTTCACTAGGAGGGTATGTTATGCTTTATACTTGTAGGATAGATAGGTATATAAATAAAATATTGAAACCAACAACAACAAGGTGACACCGGGACAATTTTGCAAAGTTGAACCCCGTGTGCAAAAATTGCACACTCCCTCATTGAGCAAAACCCTAGTTTCCAAGATGGACCTACAAGGTGACACCCAAGCCATAGGACCAGAGGGGAGGGGAACCCCTAGCACTATCCCGACATCCTAAGTCCAACGGAGTTGACGGTTTGTCGATCAGAGCCACGGTCTTCATTCTATGGCTCATTCTGTCTCGCATCCAAAAGGCCTTCAGGGACACCTGCTGGATACCTGTCGTGGCATAGAGCTCCAACCATGTAGCAAAACCTGGTTCTGGGGAGTCCTGCAAGTGCGTCTAGAGAGGTTCTGGCTGGGAATGCTAACCACAAGTTCCCGGGGGAGGATTTCGCAAAGTTGACCCCCGTGTGCAAAAGTTGCACACTCCCTCACTGAGCAAAACCCTAGTTTCCAAGATGGACCTACAACGTGACAACCGGACCATGGGACCAAAGGGGGGGGCCACCCCTAGCACTATCTCGATGTCCTGAATCCAATGGAGCTGACGGTTTGTCAATCAGAGGCACGGTATTCATTCTATGGCTCGTTCTGTCTTGCATCCAAAAGGCCTTCAGGGACACCCGCTGGATACCTGCCGGGGCATAGAGCTCCAACCATGTAGCAAAACCTAGTTCCGGGGAGTCCTGCAAGTGTGTCTAGAGAGGTTCTAGCTGGGAATGCTATCCACAAAGTTTAGGGGGGAGGATTTTGCAAAGTTGACCCCCGTGTGCAAAAATTGCACACTCCCTCATTGAGCAAAACCCTAGTTTCCAAGATGGACCTACATGGTGACACCCGGGCCACGGGACCGAAGGGGAGGGGCACCTCTAGCACTATCCTGACATATTGAATCCAATGGAGCTGACCATTTTTTGATTGGAGCCACGGTCTTCATTCTATGGCTCGTTCCATCTCACATCCAAAAGGCCTTCAAGGACACCCACTAGATTTATACAATCTATGTTTTACAAGAAACTGACCTTAGAACTTCTCTTAGCAATGACAACGAATCCTTCATTTTGCATTTGTTAGTAGAAGAAGATCAATTTTTGACAAAACAATGTAGTTATTACATGTGGAGGCAGCGATTTCCCATGGAAAACTAGTGTAGGGTTGAGCAGAGGAAAGATGTTGGGAAATGGGCTATTACATTAGGTTTTCTGATGGGCAAGCTGTTTACAGAAGGAAATATGGTAGCTGTAGGTATCAATGCTTTTCTTCTGACGGAAATTGTAATAGGATTTCTATTTATAATACAGGCAGATTTTTTACTGGTTTCGTTAAGAGAAAGTATCATTTTCAATAACAAGTGGAACCAGGGAATCCTTCATTGTGTTCCATTATCCTTTTGTTCAAAATTTCGTGCTCTGATAAGTGGTAGTTCACCTCTATCATCGAAAACTTGTGTCTATAGGTACCTTCCGTTTCATATTCCTCATTATCCATAGCTAACTCAAGTTAGAGATGCCATTCATACCCAATTGAAAGTTGACTAAGTGGTTTTATGTGATGTCAGCTTTGGAATAAACGTTTATGTAAACCAACAGAAGCTCAGACAATACTCCCTGCTTTTAAACGCATTCTGGAGAGAGCAAGAGGAGAAGTTCATCAAAGCAACTTCATTCATCTATATTCTCGTAATGTACACATAGTCCATCCTTATCTTGATAAACAAGAGTTTTATAATAGCTTGAATGTTTTGGGCATGGTTATCTCCCTATATTTGGTTGTCTGATTGGTTGACAAGCTTGCCTGAAAACCTGTACGTTGAACTTCTTTGTTTTATTGCTGAAAAATGGAAGGGATTTTCAAGTCACCTGCAAAACGCTCCTTTGTTCAAATATCTAAGTTCTTCCAACAACATAGATTTGGCTAGTGTATCAAATGCTGCCGTCCACACTATAATTTATCTTTCATCAAAGGAGTTGCACATATTATGGCTAACGAAATGGTCTTGGGAGCTTGGAAGTGACGGCAAATGTTATTCCATGCCTGAATCTACCCAGAAGGAAATTATAAATTTAGATCCTCGAGAATGCCTAAATCTACCCAAAAGCAAATTATAAATTTAGATCCTCGAGAAGGTAAGAAACTGTATGAGTGGTTGAATAAGTATCCTAAAATTACAGAGCTTTCTATCTCAAAGTTTGTTGAGCGGCTCCTGGATGTAGTATCAGACTCAATAGACAGTAAACTTGTTATCACCACAAGAATGGCACCGGGGTGCCCAAGTAGGAGGCCCGCAGCGCCCGAACCGTGGCTTGGTTCGTGAATCCGTCAACTCTGGTGGGTCCAAGATGCCGGGTTTCAACTAGGGTACCCCCCACAGCATGCCTCGAATAGCCAGAAGCGGTGCCAATGGGCCATCCCCGGAGCTAGGGTTTTGCTCAGTGAAGGCCATTCCAAATGCGCTCAATGGGGCCATTTCTCATCCGGAGGCCCCTGGGCGTGCATGGCCACCGTGGACAGGTCCACTATGGCCATGTGGACCTGTGGAAGTGGATGGAATCCAAGTCCGCTTGGCGGTTTGGGTTCCGTGGCCACGGAGCAAATGCCCAAAGTGTCCCTGAATGGCCCCAGGGTGCCCGACTAGAATGCCCGTAGCGCCCGAACCGTCGCTCGGTTCACAAATTCGTCGACTCCGGTGGGTCCATGACGCTGGGTTTTAGCTAGGTGACCCCCCACAGCGTGTCTTGAAGACCCAGAAGTGGTGCCAATGGGCCATCCCCAGAGCTAGGGTTTTGCTTAGTGAAGGCCATTCCAAATTCACTCAAGAGGGCCATTTCTCGTTCGGAGGCCCCCGGGCGTGCGTGGCCACCGTGGACAGATCCACTATGGCCATGTGGACTTGTGGGAGCCAATGGAATCCAAGTCCGCTCATCGGTTTGGGTTCTGTGGCCGCGGAGCAAATGCCCAAAGTTTCCTTGAATGGCCCCGGGGTGCCCGACTAGAATGCCTGTGGCACACGAACCATGGCTCGGTTCATGAATCTGTCGATTTTGTTGGGTCTGGGGCACCGGAATCCAGCTAGGGGCCCCCCATAGTGTGCCTCGAAGACCCAGAAGCGATGCCAACGAGCCATCTCCGGAGCTAGGGTTTTGCTTAGTGATGGCCATTCCAAATTTGCTCAAGGGGGGTATTTCTTATCCGGATGCCCCTGGGCGTGCGTGGCCACTGTGGATAGGTCCACAATGGCCATATGGACCTGTGGGAGGTGACGAAATCCAAGTCCTCTCTCCAAGTTGGGTTCTGTGGCCCTGGGGTAAATCCTCTAGGTGTCCGTGAACGGCCCCAGGGTGCCTGACTTGAATGCCCGTGGCACCTAAACCATGGCTTGGTTCATGAATCCATTGACTCCGGTGGGTTCGAGACACTGGATTTCAGCTAGGGGCCCCCCACAGTGTGCCTTGAAGCCTCGGAAGCAGGGCCAATGGGCCATCCCTGGAGCTAGGGTTTTGCTTAGTGAGGGCCATTCCATATTCGCTCGAGGAGGCCATTTCTCATCCGGAGGCAGAAGAAGATCAATTTTCGACAAAACAATGTAGTTAGGAGAAGAAGATTAATTTTTGACAAAACAATGTAGTTATTACATGTGGAGGTAGCGGTTTCCCGTGGAAAATGAGTGCAGGGTTGAGCAGAGGAAAGATGTTGGGAAATGGGTTATTACATTAGCTTTTCCGATGGGCAAGCAGTTTATAGAAGGAAATATGGCGGTTGTAGGTATCTATGCTTTTCTTCTGACGGAAATAGGATTTCCCTAGAAAGAAAAGCATATATACCTACAACCACCAAATCATAGATACCTATAGCCGCCCATCAGAAAAGCTAATGTAATAGCCCATTTCCCAACATCTTTCCTTTGCTCAACCCTACACTCGTTTTCCATAGGAAACCACTACCTCCACATGTAATAACTACATTGTTTTGTCGAAAATTGATCTTCTTATGCTAACTACATTGTTTTGTCGAAAATTGATCTTCTTCTGCCTCCAGACGAGAAATGCCCCCCTTGAGCGAATCTAGAATGGCCTTCGGGTGATACGGGCATTCTAGTCAGGCACCACGGTTGTCATGCACGCCTGGGGGCCTCCGGATGAGAAATGCACCCTTTGAGAGAATTTGGAATGGCCATCACTGAGCAAAACCCTAGATCTAGAGATGGCTCATTGGCACCGCTTCTGGGTCTTCGGGGGACGCTGTGGGGGGTCCCCTAGCTAAAACCTGCCATCCTGGACCCACCGGAGTTGACAGATTCATGAACCGAGCCATGGTTTAGGTGCCATGGGCATTCTAGTTGGGTACCCCCGAGGCCGTTCAGGGACACCTAGAGGATTTTACGTAGGGCCACGGAACCCAAACCTGCGAGAGGACTTAGATTCTGTCACCTCCCACAGGTCCACATGGCCATTGTGGACCTATCCACAGTGGCCAGGAACGCCCGGGGGAATCCGGACGAGAAATGGCCCCCTTGAGCAAATTTGGAATGGCCATAACTGAGCAAAACCCTAGCTCCGGATATGGCTCGTTGGCACTGCTTTCGCGTGTTCGGGGGACGCTGTGGGGGGGTCCCCTAGCTGAAACCAGCCATCCCGAACCCACCAGAATCAACAAATTCATGAACCGAGCCATGGTTCGGGTACCACGGGCATTCTAGTTGGGCACCCCGGGGCCGTTCAGGGACACCTTGAGGATTTGCCCTGAGGCCACGGAACCCAACCCAGCGAGTGGACTCAGATTTCGTCGGCTTCCACAGGTCCACGTGGCCATAGTGGACCTTTCCACGGTGGCCACGCAAGCCCAAGGGCCTCCGGATGAGAAATGGCCCCCTTGAGCGAATTTGGAATGGCCTTCACTGAGCAAAACGCTAGCTCCGAGGATGGTCCATTGGCACCACTTCTGGGTCTTCGAGGCACACTGTGGGGGGTCTCCTAGTGAAAAATCGATGTCCTGGACCCACCGGAATCGATGGATTCACGAACTGAGCCACGGTTCGGGTTCTACGGGCATCCTAGTCGGGCACCTTGGGGCCATTCAGGGACACTTTGAGCATTTGCTCCATGGCCACGGAACCCAAACCGGTGAGCGGACTCGGATTCCATTGGCTTGCACAGGTCCATGTGGCCATAGTGGACCTATCCACGGTGGCCATGCACACCCGAGGGCCTCCGGACAAGAAATGCACCCCTTGAGCAAATTTGGAATGGCCATCACTGAGCAAAACTCTAACTTCGGATATGGCTTGTTGGCACCGCTTCCGGGTCTTCGGGGGATGCTGTGGGGGGTCCCCTGGCTAGAACCCGACATCCTAGACCCACTAGAGTCTACGGATTCACGAACCAAGCCACGATTCGAGCACTACGGGCATTCTAGTCGGGCACCCCGGGGCCATTCAGGGACACTTTGGGCATTTGCTCCGCGGGCACGGAACCCAAACCGGCAAGCGGACTTGGATTTTGTCAGCTCCCACAGGTCCAGGTGGCGATAGTGGACCTACCCATGGTGGCCATGCATGCCCGGGGGCCTACGGATGAGAAATGGCCCCATTGAGTGAATTTGGAATGGCCTTCACTGAGAAAAACCCTACCTCCAGGGATGGCCCATTAGCACCACTTTTGGGTCTTTGAGGCATGCTGTGGGGGGTCCCCTAGTTGAAACCCGGTGTCCTGGACCCACCGGAGTTGACGGATTCACGAACCGAGCCATGGTTCAGGCGCTACGGGCATTCTAGTCGGGCACCCCGGGGCCATTCACGGACACTTTGGGCATTTGCTCCGCGGCCACGGAACCGAAACCAGCGAGTGGAATTAGACTCTATGGGCTCGCACAGGTCCACGTGGCCATAGTGGACTTGTCCATGGTAGCCATGCATGCCCAGGGGCCTCCGGACGAGAAATGGCCTTCACTGAACAAAACCCTAGCTCCGGGGATGGCCCATTGGCACCGCTTCCAAACCTTCGAGGCACACTGTCTGGGGTCCCCTAGCTAAAAATAGATGTCTTGGACCCACCGAAATCAACAGATTCGCAAACCAAGCCACGGATCGGGTTCTACGGGCATCCTAGTTGGGCACCCCGGGGCCATTCAGGGACACTTTGAGCATTTGCTCCGCGGCCATGGAACCCAAACCAGCAAGCAGACTCAGATTTCGTTGGCTCTCACAAGTCCACGTGGCCATAGTGGACCTGTCCACGGTGGCCACACACGCTCGGGGGCCTCCGAACGAGAAATGCACCCCTTTAGGGAATTTGGAATGGCCATCACTTAGCAAAACTGTAGCTCCGAAGATGGCCCATTGGCACTGCTTCCGGGACTTCAAGGAATGCTTTGGGGGGTAACCTAGCTGAAACTCAACGTCCTGGACCCACCAGATTCAACGGATTCACGAACCGAGCCATGGTTCGGGTACTACGGGCATCCTAGTCGGGCACCCCGGGGCCATTCAGGGACACTTTGGGCATTTGCTCCACGGCCACAGAACCCAAATCGGTGAGCAGAATCAGATTTTGTCAACTCCCATAGGTCCACGTGGCCATAATGGACCTGTCCACGGTGGCCACGCACGCCCAGGGGCCTCCGGATGAGAAATGCACCCCTTTAGGGAATTTGGAATGGCCATCACTGAGGAAAACCCTAGCTTCGTAGATGGCCCATTGGCACCGCCTCCATGCCTTTAAGGCACACTTTGGGGGGTCCCCTAGCTGAAAACCAACATCTCGGACCCACTGGAGTCAACGGATTTGAGAACCGAGCCACGGTTCGGGTGCTATGGGCATCCTAGTCGAGCACCCCGGGGCCATTCAGGGACACTTTGGGCATTTGCTCCGTGGCCACGGAACCCAAACCAGTGAGCGGACTCAGATTTTGTTGGTTAGAGTTAGAGTTAATGATGATGATGAAGATGGTGATACTGACGAAGGCGTTGATGATGATGGTGATATCGATGGTCATGGTGATGGCAATGGTGATGGTGATGGTGATGGTGTTGGTGATGGTGAAGAAGATGGTTTAGTGCTAGGGTTTGGGTGAGGATTAGGCCTGGAGTTATAGAAGGAAATTGAGTTAGGGTTAGAGTTAGAGTTAATGATGATGATGAAGATGCTGATGATGATGATGATGGTGATGGCGATGGTGATGGCGATGGTGGTGATGAAGAAGATGGTTTAGTGCTAAGGTTTGGGGGAGGGTTAGGGCTAGAGTTATAGAAGGAAATTGAATTAGGGTTAGAGTTAGAGTTACTGATGATGATGAAGATGGTGATGATGATGAAGATGTTTATGATGATGGTGTTGGTGATGGTGATGAGGGACCTAGAGATGACAATGATGATGGAACCTAGAGATGACAATGATGATGAAGATGGTGATGATGATGAAGGCATTGATGATGATGGCGATGGTGATGGAGATGGTGATGAAGATGATGGAGATGGTGATGATGGTGGCGACGGTGATGAGGGACCTAGAGATGACAATGATGACAAAGATGGTGATGATGATGAAGATGGTGATGATGATGAAGGCGTTGATGATGATGGTGGTGGTGATGAAGATGATGATGATGAGGATGAGGATGATGATGATGATGATAGAGATGTTGGTGATGATGAAGATGATGATGAAGATGATGATGATGTTGATGATGATGAAGATGATGAAGATGATGGAGATGGTGATGATGGTGGAAATGGTGATGAGGAACCTAGAGATGACAATGATGATGAAGATGGTGATGATGATGAAGGAGTTAATGATGATGGCGATGGTGATGGAGATGGTGATGAAGATGATGGATATGGTGATGATGGTGGCGACAGTGATGAGGGACCTAGAGATGACAATGATGATGAAGATGGTGATGATGATGAAGATGGTGATGATGATGAAGATGGTGATGATGGTGAAGGCGTTGATGATGATGGCGATGATGATGAAGATGATGATGATGATGATGATGTAGATGGTGACAATGATGGAGACGGTGATGAGGGACCTAGAGATGACCATGATGACGAAGATGGTGATGATGATGAAGATGGTGATGATGATATTAGATGCAGTGATCATAATCATCATGAGGAGAATTTTTTTATCAAATGCCACACAATCATAGTTGTAATAACCATAGTCACAGTCCCAAAGTTGCATAATTGAACCATGAGAAACATCAACTAATTGTGGCATCACGGGAACATGGTAAGAATAACCATTGATGGGGTTGAGGGTGGGTATAAACATTGTGTAGATGATATAGAGAAAAAAGTTGGTGCTCTATAGAGTTTAAATGAGATGACCATATCCAAATGATGTATGATGATGAATTTGGGAAAAAAACTTTGTTCTCACTAAATACACAAAACACCTTACCATCCTTGAAAAACTGAAAAAATGGTTAGTTGTTTTTAGAGGCAGTATATAACTATTGATGGCAATTTCTTTGATGAACCATGTTTGGAAAACTACTATAATGGTTTGTGTTGTATGAAGTGAGAGTCCCTGGGATCCATTTGTTGGAAATAAAACTTCCATATTATATTATGAATGTCTATAATGACTTGGAAAAAAATTTCAATCCTTTAATCAACTTTACTTGCAAAAATTCATCTTAACCCCCAATCTCTTTCATGCTAATATCTATCGAGAAAGTGTAGAGTGACTATCTCAAAATTCTAGACTTAAATCCTCAATTGTTTGGATAGGGTTAAAATCAATTTGTGTATCCCAAGGGGATAACTCAATGATTTGTAGCCATTTTTTATGGCCATTTCACTAATTATGTTCCAACACATGCTCAGTTCAAATCCCCCTAGGTGATGCACACAAATTTATGTTGATATGTTTACTAAAAATGCAATCCTTGAATATGGGGAAGTGTCCCTTCAATTTCCTCACAAGGTTTCTTTTAGAAAGGAAAAGATCAACTTGTGATATCAAAGCAGTCAAATAATGTATTTTGAAGGTTAGAAACAAGTATGCTCTAAACTACAAAATATTGTCCATCAACAACCATGTAGATATTCTATAAGTAATCCCAAGATACTCTGCAAGTTGTCAACAATGGCCTTCATTGTGCATAAAATCACATAAATCAACCAGTAATCAAGCATGGAGTATACACTACACATCCATCACCATTGCACCACAATAAAGGTAAGTTTATGTAGACTATTCAGGTGTGGATAAGTTATAAAAGTGGTTCCACAAACAATTTTAGCATGCTTTTGATTGGTTGAAACAATCACAAACATATTCTCAAGTAGTTAAATTTATCAAAAACAAGTCGAACGATCATGTACTAACAATCCACCAACAACCCTACAGTGAATCATATACTATGCATATCTTTTTGAATGTATTGTGGAAAAACATTTCAATCATTCCTAGCAATTATTGAACATTTGCAAGTGCAAAAGAAAAAAGGGTTGAGTGTTTCTTAATTATAAAGCTACACATCCGACATTATTGCACCTCAATGAGGATAGTTTATAGAGACAATTCAGGCATGGATAAGTAATACTATAAAAATTGGTCTTCCACAACCGAGTTTAGCATGCTTTTGATGGATTCAAAGAATCATAGACATATTACTAGATGACTAATGTATCAAAAACAAGTTAAGGAATCATGTACAATCTAAGCAAGTTCTCTAATAAAATAGTTGAACATAGTCAAATGTCATTCATTGAAATTTTAAGCCTAAAACAAGGATTTTTAAAACAAATGTCAAATGTACATGATATAGGGGTACCTAAAAAATGTCATGTCATTTAATGCACTGCAACACTTATGCTTTGGATGCAAAGGAGTAATCAAAGACATGATCATGATTTCATAACACAATTATAATTGTAATGTATTAAATTAGCAAACAATGTACTATTTTTACAGGCGCGTGTATGCCAAAAATATTAATATTTTCCACTCTCCTATATGACAATCATTTATTTGATATTGACTGCTTGACGTTAAAAAAAAACCAAAAATATATATATTCGACTAAAACATACGATAAGTTTGTCAATAACAACACTCTAGTATATCCATTGACATTGATTCCTTATATGGACTAAAAAATATTGTATTTGTCATGTTTTCACACACATGCCTATGCACTAGGTTTCGTTTATGTGTATTTTACAATAGCGTCTGATTTATTTTTGCTTACAAGTATTGGATTCAATCCTATCTAAAAAGATGCCTATTTTGTCCCATTTTCTCATTAGTGAGGAATTTTGGACATGCAAGTCCATTTTCTACTATTTTCAATTGCATAGATATCCAATACACACACACACACACACTGATATCCAACTTCTCTTCTAAGATCTAGGTAAAACCAAAATTTAGACAACATCACATCCTGATACACACAACATGAGACAATGATATTAGACAATGCGATATATAAATCACATAACTGCAAGTCCATGTACATCAAGGCTGCAAAACTCATCCAAACATATACAATTTCTGGCAGATAGTCGAACATGGTTCCCAATACATGTACAGTGGAAACTAGTGCCCTAAACAAAATGTGACAACTCATGCCGTAGATCCAAAATACATGGCAACTCATGCCGTTGATACAAAGTACATCAAAACTGGTGCAAAAAGGTGCCACATCGTGGCTAATGTACATAACACATGGTGTGTCAAGCATTGTGACCACCCCCGTCACTCCTAGGCGCATCTCCAAAGTCGAGCTTCCTACTCTTCGAGCTACTGGTACCTCGGGTCTTGGTCCGTCTAGGAGTAGACCGTCTCTCCGGGCTCTGGAACAAATGATATAAGATACCGTCATTTTCAAGCATTTGCAACATTTACCACATTTATAAAACAAATTTAGAATTCCAATCTTAAATAAATCACCTTTGATGTGACTGAGAAACATTGGACAGTTGTCCTGGATCTGCAGAGCCTCTCTGCAATTCCAGCCTACAACATTTACAACAATCATTTCATTGAAAAGTAATAATTGCTTAAATTAATTTGTGTTAATGCATCAAAATATTTTCATAGATTAGTTTGATTCTCACCGTGTACACCTCCGACGATGGACATGGCTAGGCTTCTGGGCTAGCAGGTGGCGCAGATGGCTAGACAACCACCTCCGATTATGTGATGGGGAGGGGTGCAGATGTAGTGGCAGCCACTACAGGTGCAACCACTAGAGATACAAATGAGGATACTAGAAGGGTAGATGCCACAATAGTGGTGGGAAGTGGGGATGATATGGTGGGAGAAGAAATGGTGTTATGGGGTGGAGGAGGATGTCGTGGACGATGAACCCCTGCTGGTTGTACGATAGAGGGTATCGAACCAAAAGGGCTAAGGGGGATGTTGAGGAATGGTGCATGGGAGGGAAGTCTTGCATAGAGGGAGGAGGATGGATGGAAGGGACATTGTGGACGAAGAGGGGAAGCTGGAAGGAAGGGGGGGCATGGATGAAAGGGGGAGGATGGATAGACAAGGGGCCGTGGATAAATTGGGGAGGATGTATGGATGCGGGGGAATGGTTGAGTGGGGGGGGATGGATTGAAGCGGGAGTATGGCTGGAGAGGGGATGCTGGATGGAAGGGAGGGGGTGGGCGTAGGGAGGAGTCTAGATGGAAGCCAGGGGGGAAACTCATGGGAGAGGGTGGATACATAGGACTAAAATGGGGAGCCGCAGCTGTTGGTGGCACCTACATATACATTTGTATTATGACAATTTAGTAAACAAACAATAAATTAAACCATAGTAAGTCACAACAATTCATATTAAAAGTGTGCTTATAACTACACATTGTACCTGTGTATGTGGTGATCTGCCAATCCATGGCGGGGGTGGTTGATCACCATAGTCAGGGAACACCTGTGGACACCAAAATGCATGCATGTTATCGACATGTTAAACAAGTCATTATTTAGGAAATCAAGATATTCAAAAACATTGTACGAAATATCAAAGTGTATGCCATAAATATAAATACTTGAGTAATATAAATGACATAAGTAATAACAGTATTGTGCCAGCTACTAAAAATACCTCTGTGTGGGATGCCGCAATTTCAGTTACAGCTCCCATTACTGCATCCAGGTTGGGAGATCCTACGTTCTCCCAAGTTGGTGTGTCAACTCTGAATAACTGTACATTGAAATAATAGTTTAAGTCAAACAAAAATACTTTAAAAATACTTTAAAAATACTTTCCAAGTTATAAAGTGATGATTGAAAACACATTAAAAGAATTGCTGACCTGAGCCATATACCAACCCTCGATCAGGCCAGGGCAAGTCTGCCCGCAATGGGGACAAAGATGTGGCATTGTCACCGTCAAACTGGAATGCCCATCATGGCTACCATCGGTCATGGGTCTATCCTGGCCCTGTCGTGAAGGCCCTGCACTTGGATCTCTATCAAGGTCACCTGACCTCTCCACTATAGTCACTACTACAAAGGAGGTGTGTCTGAGGAGACCACGTGCAACATTCCTCATTGCCACCTCGATCTGATCAAGCTTATGGGGCAACTAAGGTGGTTGGGGAGAGGGGTTGGGGTCGCCCCTTGGAGCTGGTGGCCCTCTCAGTGGGTTCCTCCTGGCAGTAGGTCGATCTTGGGCAGAGCCACGCCCAACACCCTGGAACTCAGTTATGTCAAAATAGTTGACATGTAAACCGAGGCAAAACTCAACCCACAACTAGCGAAGGAAGTACTGTGGAACCTCCCTATTATTGCAGGGATGTTTATCATACACCATGAACCACCTCTGCATCCAATTGTCCCTCCACGGTTGGTAATGACACCAATCCATGCGGACGCGTGGCTTTGTAATGTTCGGTGGTCGTACTGTTTTCAGCTTGGTGAACATACTATATAATTGGGCTTTTGTAATGTTCAAATATTTTATTGCTTCCTTGGAGATGCCCGTGGAGTAGTACTCTCGCATCCTAGCTCTAAATTGAGTCATGTCTGTCAATTGCTGGTGTGCATGTATGAGGGATTCGATTGAATTCTCAATTGACGTGGCAAGAGACAATCGAGATGGTTCACTCGACTTTTTAAGTTCATGAGTGTGCACTCGCATTTCATTTACATAGTGGTTAAGGTCATCTTGTTCAAAATTAGGTTGTGGGTTTTGGTTTTGTTCGGAATTGGGTCCAAGGTTGAGGTTTTCTTGTGTTCCACCGGACTCAGGGTTAACATCTTGTTCACTCATTGTCTCAGTTTCAATTTGCAGATGAAAATTGGTTCATTGTTTTCAAAATTTGGAAATTATTTACAATTACATAAACAAAAAAAATACAAGAATTGACACAAATAATGAATAAAATTGAAAAAAAATATGATATTTACCTATTAATCTAAGTGGTGACAAGTTTGTGGGTGTTGTTGGGTGGGTTTGGAGTGGATTCGGCCTCCGTTGGTAGTTGAATGGACGCATACGCGGAGGAAGAGGACGCGCTCGGCTGGCCAAATGAAAAATGTGGAAATTGTCCACTGTTTTTTTTTATATTTTTAACAGGGGCGCGTGTGCGTCCCCTTTGCGCATATGCATCAGCAACACGCACGCACCATCAATGCACACGTGTCTCGGTTCGATACTGAACCTAGAGGCACGTGCCCGTCTCCTTAGGTGCGGTCGCACTATTTTTTTTCTCTGCTAGCGCGGCCCTATTGCAACGAATTTTGGGAGCATCTTCGTGCGCCCGCCCTACAGCATGAATTGAGCCCACGGCTGGGTGCCTAATGTAATCCTTGAGGCCAATGTTACTAGTAGGAAGGCTAATCACGTATAAAAAAACCACCATAATTTAGAATGTTGGTTCGACATTTTTTCAATCTTAGGTTGACATACTACAAAATTAACTTGAAGTATAGGTACATTAATAGTAAATATGCTTATATGTGTCATTAGTGAAAAATGGAGTTTATTCACAAATATAGCCACTTTAATAATGTTAGTGTGGCCACCATGGATTTGTGAATAAAAATATTAATATCCATAATTCTAAATAAAAATATATATAATATTTGATTCTAAGGTTGTTTATGTTTGATCATATTTTATTATGTTTGAATATGTTTGATTTTGGAGTCACTTTGTTTGAATATGTTTGACTTTGGTTTAATTTGTCAACCATGATTGATTATGGTTGACCATCGTTGACTATGGTTTAAAATTCTTGACTATGTTTGACTATGGTAGAATCTCCATGACCATGGTCCATAATGACTAATCATGTTTGACTATGATAAAGAGTTTCTTCTGGATCCATCGCAATAGTTTTTCAAATTGATGTTTTGGACCAATCTAGTGTGGGGCATCATTAGGAGAGAGAAAGAGAGAGAGAAACATGGAGAATTTCTGACCTTGAAAGTTAATATTTCATTTCTAAGGCTTCTGCAATCAAAGTTAAACCATGTTTGACTATTGTTCGGAGTAGATAGCTATATTTGACCATGGTTGTCTATGTTTGACTATTGTTGACAATGATTGGTTATGGTTAACCATGTTTAACCGTGGGTGATAATGGTTAACGATGGTTGACAATGGTGGACCAAGGTTTCCATTGAGGAATATTTTCGACCACAGCCAACCATGTTTGAATATAGTTGACTATAAATATCCATGTCTAATCATGGTGGACTTTGGTTGGACATGGTGGATTATGTTCGACTATGATTGAACTAAGTTAACCATCACCAACTATGATAAATTTGACTAATCATCATTGCCTATGTTTGACTCTTAATGACCATGGTTGACCACGTTTGATTTTGGATGACTTTTCTTTAATACGTTTGACTATAATTGATTTGGTTGTCCATAGGTAACTCTATTTGATTATGTTTTCCTATGGTTAACCATGGTCAACATTGATTGGTCCTATACTTAACACTTGGTTAACTATGATTGACCTTGTTTGACCATGATTGAGTATGATTTACCATGGTTGATACTATTGAATATGGTTGTCTATGGTTGAGAATAATTGATCATGTTTTCCTATATTTCACCATTTTTTTTATGGTTGTTTGTGTTTGTACATGGTTAACTATGGTTAATTATGTGTAACCATGTTTGACTATTGTTAACCATGTTTGGATATGGTTAACATTGATCAACTAAATATGGTTTGGCCATGCTACACCATGTTTGTTCATGTTTGATTATGGTTGATAATTTCTGATATGCTTCCATGGCTACCTATGGTGGACCAAGGTTGACTATGGTTGATCATGGTTGACCATGTTAGTTATGGTGGACTTTGCTAGACCATGATTCATTATATTAGATTTTCGTTAAATATATCAAACTATAGTGAAGGATAGTAAAAAATGGCCAAACATTTCCAAACATAGTTTCATAGGGTCAACCATCATCAACCATTATTAACACGGTCAAGCATGATCAACTATACTCAACCATGTATCCGTGAGATGTAGAACAGTTGGTAGCGGGGTATGGTTAAGACGCCCCCTAAGTGGAAAGGTCGTCGGTTCTAATCCCGTGGATACCAAAAAATACAACCATGTTAAGGGTTGGTGCGGTCCAGGCCGAGTGTGATCCCCAAGTGATTTTGATGGCTTAGATGCCCCTGGTTCGTAGTAACTTAGCCAAAGGCAAACTTGCTAGTCAAGGAGGTTCCACCACTTTGCCAACAAAAAAAAACTATACTCAAGCATGTGTTTAGCAATACTCAAATCATGCTCAACCATAATTAACCATAATCAATTATGTTATACCATAGTTAAATATGGTCAACCATAATTAACCATAATTAATAACAATCAACAATAATAAACCATAATAAAATCTTATTATATAACTTTATATATATTAAATTATTAATATTAACATTTTTAATTATAAAATTATAATTTTATTATTGATTATATAAGTATAAATATAATTATGTTTTTTTTAAATATTAATATATATTTGTTTTTTCCACATAAAAAATTCAACACAACCCTATTGATTAATGATATATTTGATATATCAATTATATATTAACCTTATTATTAAATAATATAATATTATTAATTAATTTATGATTTACACATACTTTAAAAGAAAAACAACTACAACCCTTTATTATCCATGTTAAATGTTAAATAAAAATACAATTTTAATTTGTGCATGAGATGTTTGTAGACTAGGTATGTCTTATATCCACACTTCTTGATATATTATCAAGAATACATACCAATATTCAAGTTGTGTGGCAACTATGTTTTTGTTATGTTGTTTGATATGCTTTAGCATGAATCGTTATAACATTGTAATGTGATTAGCATTTTTTTTGTTTTGTTAAGGTTGTTTCATTGCACAGAGTGTAAACGAGGTGCTTACAACTCAGTATGGGGGAGATCCTATAACGGATGTCACATGTAACGTTTTCAAAAGTAATAAAATGTAAAAAGTAATAGTATGGGGGAGATCCTGTAACAAATGTTACATGTCACATGTCACATTTGTCACGTTTGTCACGTTACGTTACAACCCAGTATGGGGGAGATGTTGTAACATTTGTCACATTTGTCACGTTACGTTACAACCCAGTATGGGGGAGATGTTGTAATGTTTGTCACATTTGTCACATTTGTCACCTTTGTCACGTTACGTTTCCATGTCGGCTCATAACTTATAAAAAATCAAAAGTAATTAAAAATTTCATGTTCGCTAATAACTTATCAAAAATAAAAATAAAAATAATTAAAAAAGAGGGATCCAATTTCTTTAGGGGTAATTTTTTTCTTAATGTGTAAAAAAATTAATATAAAACAAAAAAAATTACACCTCAAGGAATTGGATCCCTCTCGGTGCTTGATAAATCCGGGTTTGAGATGGATCTACGCTGATATATTTTATAATAATGAATCACTTTAACAAACATGGTTAGTATTTTCTATTCTTTCCTTTTTATTCGGATGCTTTTTATTTTTGAAGAAATATTTAACATGATCTAAATTGGTAGATGATAATCATTTGGTTCATAATAACACGATTGCTTCAAATTATAATAGAATATATTAAATCATGACGTTGAAAATGACAAATAAATTTATGTTTAAATTAAAAGTTATTAATACAAGAAAAAAAAGTTATCTTAAAGAAAAAAAGGTTATTATATATATATATTTTGAATTAATATATAATTTAAATAAAATTTAAAAGATAGAAAATATATGATCAAGAGATAATGTTAGTAATATTAGTGAGTTACCCAATGAACGGTTCTGTATGTGTTTAAATCCCATGGAAAGTGACCCTATTGATAGGGTGTGTGGGAAACTTATACATATGAGACCGTGTGAGTGAGACCGTGTGAGTGGTTGAATGAGTTGTTACAAAATAAAAACCCAACTCGTAACAAGTAACAATTATAGGGAAGAGTAACATTGACCTATTACATGATTGATGCCACTGTAACATTAATCCTATATGCAAGGTGACTCTAAACTTATGCATATGGGATCCTGTGATCCTTTGCTTGGTGAGTGAGTAGTTAAAAAAGAAAAGACCAACTGGTAACAAGTCACAACTACAATGAAGAGTAACATGCGAATGTAATATTTGTCAAAATTTAAGAATTTACATTAATAGTTAAAAAAGAAAAAGACCAACTTGTAACAAGTCACAACCACAATGAAGAGTAACATGCGAATGTAATATTTGTCAAAAATTAAGAATTTACATTAATAGTTAAAAAAGAAAAGACCAACTTGTAACAAGTCACAACCACAATGAAGAATAACATGCGAATATAATATTTGTCAAAAATTAAGAATTTACATTAATACTTAAGTAAATTTTTGTAAGAAATGAAAATATTATGCATACATTCCCTTGATTCTTTAAATTGATTCTCTTTTTTTAAGCCCTTAAGATGTTAAAAAAGAATAGAAATAGTTTTAACCTAAACATGTCTATGTTGAAATAACTCTCATTTCGATTCCATAAAATAAAATGTTTTATCAAAGAGTTTATATATGAGATCATCTTAATAATTATTTTGAAGGGTAATTGTTGCTACGAATCCACCATTATTTTCTTTTCTATCTAACAATGTCGTGTATTCTTTATCTAACTCACTAAATAATATGTTACCATGATTAGAATCCTATCCCTCTTCAATTTCTTTTCTATTTAATTGTATTCTTTATCTAACTCACCAATTAATATGTTACAATGATTAAAATACTATACATCTTCAATTTGTTCTTCTGCTTTCAAATAATTTTAAATTTGAATCCATCCTATTTTTTTACCTTTCAAATAATTTAAAATGTAAATCCATCCTATAAATATAGTAATACATAGTGGAGCAACTCACTATTAGTTACTTCGGAGACATTGTGTCCTCTCATCATGGAAGGTCAATTCTCTAGACATGGTGAGAGGCCATTCATGCACATTTCAACCATCCTCCCAATAGTTTGGTTATTTACCAACTAGCATTGAGGGTTCCCTTTCCTAGTGCATAAACATATGCAAATACTATGATATAACATGTATGGCCACCATGATATGATGCAACATGAACCCTTCAAAAAAAAAAAGACATACATGAACCATTCAAAATGGTAAATAGTATGAATATGGTCTCTAACCTAAGTTTTATTTTCTTACTAAGTTTTCTTTCCTTACTAATGTATGAAAATTAGACCGTGGAGATCATTAACAAACCTGCAATAAATACCATGTATATAGTGTTGAACATGATTGGAAGAATTAAAGGTTCTAGTGCCACTCGTAGAATTGAAAAGCGAGGGCATTTAAACAATGAAGTTGTATCTTACCATTGTGCAATACTCATGTATAGAAATTTAAACGTATGCATGATTCGTTATGTAAGAAGGAAAGCTGCAAAGCATTTTTTATTTGCGATGCACAGTCAGGTCTTGATTTCTTCCCATGGGTTAACCTCTCGGAACCATCATCCGATATAACAAGTCCATGCTTAAGATTATAACCAGTTTAGAATATCTATCTTAAGCATTCGGAGGGATCAAATATTTTGAAGTGGAGACCTCTTTTAGAATGAAAAAATTTGAGGAGAGGTTTGTACCTCGAGGAATTTGATCTCTCTTAACACTTAATAGATCCAAGATTAAGATGGATCTAGACTAGTTTCAGTAGTGGAAAGTCATGTGAAAAATATAGAGGATGATCATTTTATATATGTATATGTTTGAGATTAATAAGACCATACGAAACTTATTCAGTATTAATGCAAACCATTGGATCCATTTTAATTATGAATCTATAATTAATTATTTGTAAATCAAAACTATAGATAATATTCATTTTGTATATGTATATTTTTTAGATGGATCTTATAATTTGAAATTTAGTGAGTATCATTCGAATTTCTTTATTTGGGACTATTTCAACATTTCTTGTGTCATTTTTCTCTCTAAGAGTTACCTCTCAAGCTCAAACATAGAGATCATCTATACTTTTTTTTTCATATGATTGTCAATTTCCTTAAGTTCTCCATCTATTACTGAGATTTTATTGATGGAATTTTGTTTTTGTTGTCAACGTGCTCTTTGCCGTTCAAAATCTCACATTCTTTGTTATTGTTGTTGGTTAACAAAACACTACAATCAAGCATCATGGCCAATTGTATTGAATATGATAACATTGAAATCGATACACCATATGAGAGCAATGTACCAAAAAACATAAAGTGAAATTATTGCTTTTACAAAAATGGAAATTAAAAAATCGTAGTAAAATTATTCCCACTTACATTATCAAAACCCTAAATTTATGCATCTAGTTGTAGATTATTTTTTCAAGTGTAACTTAGTTCAATAAATTAAAATGCATTGATTTCATAAGAATGTCAACACTAAAATCAATGCACAAATGCTTGTAATCAAGTAAGTTATTAGAATACCAGCTATGAAATCAAGAAACAAATAACTAATCCACTCTAAAATCAAATCAATGCACACATGACTATGACTACAATCAAGTTAATCATGAACATATCAACTCTGAAATCAATACACAAATTACTGCAATCAAATTAATCATATCATGAGAGAAGGTTTAGTTTATTTATTGATTAAAACCATAATTTATCTCTTTTACTTCTAAGTTTTCCATTTATATTAAATCCATTAAATACTCTCAAATTATGGCAATGGTGGATTTGGATTTATATTAACATGAAGGGATCAGTTGGTACATTCTCCAAGTTTTCCACATACAAGTTTGTCGTTGTCCTTTTGTCATCTTGTGTATTCTTATTGGTGGTTTTTTACTTACCTCGTGCATGATAGAGAGCTATTGTACATCCTTGTATTGCTTGGTATTGGCTTTCCAGTCCCGTATACACAGACATTCATTCTCGTTCCAAATATGGCCTTCCCTCTGGTCCCTTGTACACAGGGAATCAATTTTATATAACATAAATTTAGAGTTTGATAAATTCTTATCAAATAGATATATAGAGATTGATACTTACTACCTTATGATGAGATGGAGTGATTGATTGCTCTCAATGATAAATTCATTACTTAGTTTTCTCTATTATACAACTCTTTAACTTTTGAATTTATTTGAACTTTCAATTTTATTAATTATAATGATTATTTAAATCTATTTAAAAAAAATACTTATCAAACAATGATTTATTATTATTATTTAATTCTTTTCAAAATAATATAAAAATGATAATTTGAAACAGCCCACTCATTTTTTTAAATCATATACAACACAAATGCATAAATACATAACATTGTAATATCTTTGTCTAATAAGATAACTCTCAAGTGGTTTAAGTCTCTTAGACTTTTATTGATAAAAAACAATAAAATTCAGATGGCATCAAGGCCATTGAATAACGTTGGAAATAATTAATTTTATTTAAAAGTTTTCGTATCGTGTAACTTGGTTAAGTAAGAGCATGATGCACTCACCATTTAATTGAAATAGAAAAGGTTTTAGTCATTTAAAAATATACATATTGAATGTTTGTTGTTCATTTTTTTGGTTATAGTTAACATAAGTATTACTCATTTTAGATGATAACATCTTTTTCATACTAATTTTATAACACCTCTTAATATAATAATCATTTAAATTATACCCACGCTTTCACTAAATAAAATCCAATAAATATATATTTTAAAACTTAATGTAATCTTAATAACGATAAATAAAATCCAATAAATATATGTTTTTAAACTTAATGCAATCTTAATAACGATCTTCTATTTGACATGTTAACGATTACAAAAAGTTGTCAAAAACTTTTTCCTCTTACCTAAGAAATTACAAAAAGATGAGGACGTTATAAAACACTTTACGAGCTAAATACCCAAAGCTATGCTAATATGGCTTTTAAACAATGATGGTGAGTTTAGAGCATGATAATTTTTTTTATCAAAATAACTAACTATATATATTGATAATTACTATTTTAAGTAGGGTTGGGAATGCCCAATTGAAACTAAATTTGAATTGGTTAAATATCCAAAACTAAGCTAATATGGCTTAAACAATGATGGTGAGTTTAGAGAATAATATTTTTTTATCAAATTAACTATATATATTAATAATTACTATTTTATGTAGGGTTGGGAATGGTCAATAAATTTGAATTGGTTATATATATATATATATATATATAAAAACTGATTATCATATTAACAACGTACATTAGAGCATAAAATAAAAGATAATTAAATATTCAATCAAAAAAATTCAAAATATATTTTGTATTACATCGTTTTCTTGTAAATATGCTAAATTGCATAATTTGAGAGATAATACAACTTTTCTTTATAAATATTCTAATCTAGTATGTATTTGCATAAATTTTGAGAGATTATTTTTTTCCAGCAAAAAAAAATTACTATTGATATTCGATTGGATCAAATAGTACAAAGAAGTTCATGATTCAGAGCCAGAATCAATTACATAACTTTCAAGTTGATTAGATATACATATAATTCATCAAAACCTAATCTGATAAGCAAAGAAAGTCTTAGAAAACCTCAAAAGGTTCAGACCTCCAAAATTGTACATATTACAACAAACACACAATTAGATGTGAATATCCAACAGTCTCAAAATCCCTTAAGACCTTAATCAAAAAGGTAAATAGAACCACTATCCAGCATGCAGCTATCACACCATTCCTCCCATGCAAAAATACCTTCCTGATCTGACAGAGCCTGCTTTTTTATCTGCTAGCTAATTATGCTTTCTATAAATATATTCAAACATAATATTCTGCTGCTTTGATATTTCATTATGAGAGATTATAAAATCATAGATATTATAAAAATAATTGAATGTTTTTGTTTAGAGACATTATTTATTTAAGAGAATTAAAAATAATAATAATATAGAATATAATGTTAAAATCTGTAAAGATTAAAAAATGGTGTTTGATAAGAGATTGTACAGCCATAACCTGGATATCTAACACATTGTCGAGCATATCTCGTTTAGAAGCGTATGTGTGAAAGGAGTAGGTTTGAGTGAGAAGCCTGCTATTTTTCAGGCCGTGTTAAAGGACTACATTTTGGCGGCAAGAGACAACTCAGATTCCCGTCGTGTTTATTTGGCGGCAAGCGACAGCTGAGATTCCATCCATGGAGCATCTCACCAACGTGGGTTCACACGGAGAAACCGAGTTCTTTTCTAAGGGGCAGTGTACGGGAGCAGGACCATTTTCCATCCTATCGACTGCGCTAGAATCGGATGAAAAGGCGGGCTTTTAGATGAGTTAGTGAGTATATGGCTACCATCCAATCGATCTTTTGCTTTCTCCGATCCCACCACCGTAGTTGCGCTGAAATTAGTACGCAACAGTCCAATAATGAAGACCTATGTTCTCTGTAGCCTTTGCTTTCTTCAATGAAAGCTTTTGACTCTTTTGATTCAATGAATCTTTCTTCTATAATTCTCTTTTATTTTCACACCGCACCGTTCGTTTACTTATGGCTCCACAGTTTTCCACATTTTGTCAAAGGGGGCAAGGAGTTCCACATTATATGGAGTGTGGGATCCGATGAAGAATTGTCAGGTTAACGTGCCAATGATATTTTATCAGGAAGTATGCGGAAAACGGCTTGACAATTTTTTATAAAACGCGTGGCTTTGCAGGTTCTAAATTACAAACATACGCTCCTTAACAAACCTTAACGGATTGTAAACCTAAACTTGTAAGCTCTAACGCCCAACAGGTTTCTGGAAGATATTCATAGGTGTGAACAATATTGGAGATTTCCATGTGTTCTGGTTGTGATTTGACATTGTGTGCCGTGGCTATATAAAATAGGAAGAGTCTAACGCTTCGACGATTTCGCCGGGCGTTAGACTCTTCCGTCACCGCGCCGTCCACCCCTTCACCGTCTCCGTGATCCCTTATCGCAGACTCATTAATGCTGCTGCGGGGTCTACCCTCGATCACATCTCACCTATCAAGTTTTGCAGGGCACAATTCGAATTTCAGTATGCGAGGTAAATTCAAATTCAAATTTGAATTTGAGGATGCGAGGCAAATTCAAATTTGAGGATATGAGGTCGTTTAGTGGCAGGGATGATGGCCATGACCTCGGAGACAAGAGGCGCAAGTGCTTGGATTCTGCTGTGCGATTCCGGTCTTTATTTTAGCCTGCGCCACAGCTGCTGCTTATGCTACCTGAAGTAGCATCAGATTACTTGATTTTTTTGGCAAAGTGTGACTGACATGTGCTGTTAGATTCTTGTTAAGTTTGCATGATCCAACTGCACGGCCAGGGATGCCACGATGTTTTCATGGAAGGTAAATTCATGGTTTTAGGTGGGAGGAAAATTTGACAGTAGTGGAGAAGTTTTCGATCCACGCACGGGGAACGTGGGAATGTATATGGAGTTTCCACGACGATCTATGGAGCACTTGTGAGGCGGCTTCTTATTCTGCAACTTGTACGTGTTCAATGGACAACATTGGACTCTTCTGGCTTCTCTTCCGCAACGTGTATACTTCTTAATGTCTGCTACACAGTGGGCGCGACTGGATTTTGAAAGCATATCTCTTATCTGTTTAACCCGTCAGCCCGTCGGTGGATTAAAGTTGAAGGTGATGGCGGTGATGAGGAAGGCTTTGTGGGCATGCTCGTATCTGCAACAACCATTTAGATTTGAATATGATTAGCTGTCGTGTTTCTCTGTAGTTGTAGTTATTTTTTTTTGTGTTTTAAAGATGTCTTGCACAGTTTTCGTAACATTTGTGTCATGGATAATTTTCAATATAATAAACTCTCATACATTTGTGTCTGGATGTTGTATTTAAGCTAATTCATTATTAATACTCTGCAGTCTCTCTCTAGTATTTGGCGGTCATGAAATTTTTTCTTATTAATACTGGAATTACAACACAAAGGTAATTGAAATGCCAAAAATAAGACTATTTGTGAATTCATACTGGAAACATCAATCTCGGTGTTGATCATTTTATGCTATTCTGCCATGACTATGTATTTAATAAATTAATAGCTATGCGAATAGATCCTTACATAGAATTGTCCGAGATTAACTTAATCACATACGAAACCGTTCGTTTATTCATGCTCCTATGCCCTCCATTAGAATGCCTCATTCTGGCTTCTTTGCAGCTAATAACCATGGACATGTGTGCCCCATCATGGGCGTGATAAGAATATCCAGATTCATGAACATCTTTCAAGGCTATGCATAAGCAAAATCCTTTTTGAGGGTTTCGTGAACAAATCAGAATATTACCTGTGTCCAAGCGAAATGAAGTTTCCCTCGCACTGTGGAGGCCATCTACAACGAATCCATGCCTGTAATAATTTTAGAGCACTATATACTTCCTTTTAGCGATGTGCTCATGTGGTAAGAATTCTCAGTGAAGATTTCGTTATCTGAAACTCATTTTCTATTTGTATATTTTTTTATTACTGATCCAAAGCTGCAAGATGGATGCTTGTGTTTTGGGATTTTTAATCGCACCGAGAAAATAGTTCTCTATAATCTATTTAGAAATTTTTTATTTTCTATAATATTACTAGACACGATTATACATACCAATAATAGAGGCGTTCTAAGATTATTGAAGATTTTTTTGTTTTTCCATCATCCATAAATAATAAGTTAGTAAAACGATTTTGACATCAATTATTTACATACAAATGTTTCTGAGTTAGTAAGACGATTTAGACATCAATTATTTACATACACATGTTTATGGGTAGATTAGCAACAATTTTTAGTCCGCTTCTGTTATTTTTACTTATCTGCATGTATTTATATTTTGAGGTGAAAATTACAATGAAAACTATGTTTATAGTCTCCCTTTCGGAAAAAAAAATCTCAAGAACGAAGGTTGAAGCAATAATCAAATAGTGTTATGAGGCTTAAGAATATTTAATATTTGATAATAGTTGTGATAAAGTTAAGCTTAAGTTATATTGTCAATGAATGATAAGAACAATTTTTGGGATAATATGATCGTAGTTAACATTTGTTTATGAATAATGATAAGAACATGTTTTGGTTCAATATGATCATATTGACATTTGTTTGTGAATGAATGATACCAAAACTATTTGGCTAATATGATTGTACTTGACATGTTGTAGTATGTGTTGTTGTTATATTAGATTTTATTTAGAAATATTAAATTTATTGTTATTGTGATATTTATTTTAGGTAAAATTTCTTCATAATTTTAAATATTTTATATATTTATATATTTAGATTATGTTAAAATATTGATATCATTTTATTAAATACTTTGTATATTAATAATATTTAAAGAAGTTTTATAAAAAGGACATGCGAATAGGAAAAATGACTATTCACAAGTTTGAGAAACTCTCCAAGTTAGTGAGCCTAAGTGTCTTATTTTTTTGTTAATATGATGGTTGTCAGTTGTTGGTTGTAATGTGTTATTTTTATATTCTTTCATTTAGACTATATCATTGACATTGTGATATTCATTTTATGTGGAATTTTTCATAATATTAAATATTTCGTATATTTTTATTATGTCAAAATATTAATATTATTTATTATTACTCATCATTTTATCATTTTATTATTAGAGAAGTTTTTATAACATAAAAGGTATTTTAATAATTTTAATATGCAGTTTGAAATTCTCCATGTTTGATTGCTTATTCATTGATAATGGATGTCTTATTTATACATGGAGAAGTGACCTTTGGCCCCAAAGGTATGTGACTCTTCATCTTAGTAACTAAAACTAGAGCTAGATATTATATTATTCACAAAAGGAACCATAATCCCTATGCATTAGGTTTCCAACATCCTCCCCTTAATCTAACTCGGTGTTTGTGATTCCCTGAATCTTTATTCAAATTTTTCAAACTTTTATTTTCCAAGCACTTTGGTGAAGATGCATGCAATTTTCTCACTTATGGAACAATGTCTCAAACGGATGGTCTTGGCCTCTACATGATATTGAATAAGATGGTACTTTGTGTTGATGTGCTTAGTTCGATAAGGAAATCTAGGATTCTTGGCCAACTTGATTGTAGAACTATTGTTAACAAATAGAGGAGTAGAATTCACCTATTTCTCCTACAAATTTTCAAGTATCCTCTTGAGCCACATGGTCTCCTTTGTTGCTTCTGTAATAGTCACATATGTTGTCTCTATTGTGGAATCTGCTCGAACAAACTATTTTTTTGCCCAAGGGGAATATGATAATTCAATGCTCATGATATAGCTTGAAGTGGACACAACATTCTCTTTGTTTCCATCAAAGTCTAAATTAGAGTATCTGAATAGTTTGAATCCATCTACCTTAGAATATTTGAGTCCAAAGTATTGAGTTTGCTTCAGGTATCCATCTTTTTTTTTTTACTTGATACCCATCATTTGTTACCACATAGTCATAGTCATTTTTTACCGCTGAAGCATCAACATTAGAGGTAAATATTTTCCCTAGAATCAACACTCATATTTAAAATATCCAACTTTTAGAGTCGGGGGAGATTGATGAAGGGGAGTGCTTTTCAAATATCTGGAACTTAAAATATCCACCATCGCAACCAAAAATTTTCAACCAGAAGAGTCGGGGGAGATCGATGAAGGGGAGTGCCTTTTCCATTCACAACTGTGGGTGAAGGGGAATCCACTACATTTAATTGTTGACAGTGGTAAACATAAGAACCTCATATCGATTGAGGTCGTCAAAATATTGAAGCTATCAACGGTGCCACACCTCCAACCATACACTATTGGTTGGTTGAGCCAGGGATGAGATATTTGCATCAGTCAATAGTGCTTCTTATCCTACAACATAAAGCCATTCAAAGATAAGGTACTGTGTGATGTTGCCCCACTTGAAGTTTGCATTGTTCTTTTAGGACAACCCTATATGTGAAAATGCCATGTTGTTTATGAGTCCAGGCCCCGTAGTGTCATTGTTTCTTTGGAGGGCCAACTCTACAGGATACCCGAGGTAGTTCCAAGTATTGCAATTTCTTTGATCTCTGTGAAGCAATGTCAGAAGGTCATCTCTCAGACTCAGAAATTTATCCTCTTCATCGTTTGGTCAGAAGAGGAGAAATTTCCCCTACAAAGCTAATTTTGGAGGCACGCTACAGTCGGTTGGACGAAAAAATTCAGCGTGGAGAACACAGTAGAAGTTCTTCAGAAATATTTCTGCTGGACAAATATCTGGCAGGACGTCGGCAGGTATATTTGATCGTGCACTACTTATGCCATTGCTAAACCTTCCATCAAGAAGCAAGGGTTGTACTCTCCTCTGCCTACCCTAGACAGGCATTGGGAGTCAGTATCAATGGATTACATGTCAGTTTTTCCCTCCACCAAGCATGGTCACGACTGTGTTTTGTGGTTGTCGATCAGTTCTCTAAGATGACCAGTCTAGCACCATGTACGCAAACTATCACAGTAAAAGTCATTATTAAGCTCTTCTTTGAGCGTGTTTGGGTTCATTTCGGGTTGCCATAGACCATTGTTTCAGATTAGGACAATAGGTTCCTCATCACCTTCTAGTCCTTCTTATGGTTTCTAATGGACACCAAGCTAATCAAATCGACTTCCTTCCACCCCCAAACAAATGGTTAAGCATAAGTGGTCAACACGATGATTGTGCATATCCTGTACATGTACAAATCCAAAAATCCATGCACATGGGATGAGAACCTTCCATATGTTCAACATAGTGAAATTGAATTTGCCTCGCATACTGAAATTCGAATTGTGCCCTGCAAAACTTGATAGGTGAGATGTGACCGAGGGTAGACCCCGCAGCAGCATTAATGAGTCTGCGATAAGGGATCACGGAGACGGTGAAGGGGTGGATGGCGCGGTGACGGAAGAGTCTAACGCCCGGCGAAATCGTTGAAGCGTTAGACTCTTCCTATAAAATATGTTCTTTATGGATTTGAAAAAATAAAAAGATATGTGTATGTACGAGGGTTGGATTTGAAAAAAAATAAAAACAAACAATGTGTAAGTAAGAGGGCACTAATGGAAGATATTTATATTTATAGGTGTTTATTATATCAATAGTTGTTTATATTTTAGAATTTGGGGTGGAAAATCATCTATGCTTTTCCACAACAAACAAATTCATCTTTTAAGACCACAAGTTAGCATCGCTTATATTTTGTGATGTAAATGTAGTGGTATTGGCACCACTTATATTTTGTGGTGTTAAAGTGGTGGTATTAGCACCACTTATATTTTGTGGTGTTAATATGGTGTTATATTTGTTAATATTATTGGAAATTGAGTTTTACCTTTATGAGAAATGCCATGTTGGCAAATACCATAAAGTGGTGCTAAGCTATTATTTCCACATGGACATGTACAAATACGATTTAATTATGTGGATTTGCACAGTAAAAAAATTCACAAATAATTATTTTGAAAATAACTCAATTCAATATTTATTTATTTTTTCATCAATTAAAATAAATGATCAAAGATTAATTTATGATTTTTTGCACCATACTTACAACAAGTTCAAATATTTATATTTAGAATATTTAAGCAAAAAAAATCACGTACAATATTTAAGCAAATAAATTCATATGATTCGTTTGCTTTACACCACAAGCACAACAAGTTCAAAAACAATATTTGGGAAATACCTCAATTCATTTATTCAATTTTTATATTATTTAAACATATAAATACAATTGAAAAATAAATAAAAATAACTATTTTTAATTTATTACTACTATAAAGTAGTAATAAAATTATTTGAATTTAAATTTGATTATTCATTTGAGATATTTTTATCTTCTTAAATCTTTTTTATGGAAATTAGTATTATTATTAGGTTTTTAACACAAGACATGGGTCTTAGATCCATCTTATGATGAATGGGGAAAACCTCTACCTAAGGCCCTAAAATAATCTTTTAGGAATCTAGGACCAAGAAAGACACCACAAAGGCCCCCACACATATTCCTAAGAGTATTCTTAACCTCTAAGTATGCGCATTCACACTATTATAAGTTTTTAATCACTAGGGATAGGTCCAATGGCCCTCAACATTGTTGAATGAACAATCATAGGCCTTAGCCTAAAGGAATCCTAAGCATTAAGAAATGTCATGTTGTCAAGTACCATATAGTGGTGCTAAGCTCATATTTGTCACATGGACATGTACAAACATGATTTAATTATGATGATTTGCACCATAAACACAACAACATCACAAATAATTCAATTTTTTTCATTCAAATAAATGTCCATGATTAATTTATGAGGTTTTAAACCACAAATTCATTTATTTGTTTTTATCACTATTTAAACCAATAAGCTCACATGATTCGTTTATGAGGTGTTGCACCACAAACACAACACGTTCACAACTAATTATTTCTAAATAGCTCAAGTCGACTATTCATTTTCAATATTATTATTCAAGCTAATAACCACCCATGATTCTTAAATTTCACAAATGATTCAAGACAACCATTTTAAATTTATTACTATTATAAAATATTAATAAAAATGATTTGAATTGATATTTCATTATTTGATAAGCTATATTTTTATAGATATAATTAAATTTTCTAATGGATATTAATATCATTACTAGGCTTTGTGCACAAGGCATGGGTCTCAAATCCTTGGAGATGTTCGAGGGAGGAAACCTCTTCCTTGGGCCCTAAATGAATATTTTAGGAATCTAGGACTGAGAAATATGGTCAACACACATATATTCCTAAGAATATTTTTAACATCTATGTGTGGATATTGATTCTGCATTATAAGGTTTTGATCACGTGTGATAGGTCTATCGGCCCTGAACCTAGTTAAGAGAAAAAAACCTAGGCCTTAGCCTAAATTAAACTTCTAGGCATGTAGGGATAATAATGATTTGTCACACCAACACAAATGACTTTTTGCGAAGATACATGGCCTTATAATAGGGATAATAGGGGGAGTTGAAGGAACTAAAAATAGGTATAATTCTTTAGGGCATATAAATGATTAAGGAAGGAACCCTATGCCTTGGACCTTAGAGAAAACCTCTAGGAATATAATGTTAACAAGTATACATTGAAACACCACATTTAAGGCCTCCTAAGGGTATCATTGGCCTGATATTGGGGGTATTAATGTAAGTAAGAGGTTGTTTTTAAGCACTATATATGAGTGTTTAGGCCCTTATCATGTTTGAGAGAGGAAACCTAGGTCTTATTCCCTAGTAAAATATTTTGTGCATCCATGGAAAAATAGAACAACTCAAAGCACTACACATGACATATTGAGGTTATTATTTACCTCTAAGTAAGAAAATCAACACCATTATGATTTTTTGCTAGTATGTACGGGTCTTAGGTTTTTGTATAATGTGATAGGAGAAAATTTTGTCCTTAAACCCTAAGGGAATCTTTAAACCGCACCCATGAAATCCAAACACTATCCTTGGCATCTGAGCATTCATATAAGTGACACTAGGTATGCAAACCTTAGACATAGTCATGAGAGGTATTACATGAACTAGGCCCTAAAGGATGGCTTTAGGCATATCAAGCTAATAGCAATGACTCAAACTATCACCTAGCAGATCATGTAATGTATAGGATATCATTATTCTCAAAGTGGGATATGGGTGGAAATATGTGGTTTTGCGTACTAGCGATGGGTCTGAGTAAATAGTTGGGGTAGAAATTGAAAGAATTATACCCTAACATAATATTGTTGAGGTAATGGGAAATGATCAAGACCATGAACCATAACATACACCATTTAAAGTTGATATTTGACGTAAGAGTTGGATATGAGCATAATCAAGAGTTTTTACATAGAGGGATGGATCTCAAGTCCTTTATTGGAGACATAAAAGTAAAGCAAGAGCCTTATGTAGGTGTCCCAAGGCCTTTGTAATGATATTACATAGAAGATGGCCATGGATTTATCCCTAAAGAAACCATTAAGGCATCCAAATCCATTGAGACACTATGTATCTAGTTCTTATGGCCTTTTATCCTTAGATAAGATCAATGAAGGAGATCTAAATATTGACCACTAAAGGAATCTTCTAGCCATCCATGGCTAAGAAGGTTTCCTCCACCAACAACACATGGTGTCTTGAGAATATCATTAGCATATGATTCAGGATGTTGGCGTCATTATGTGGTTTTAAGCAGTATGTACATGTCTTGAGGCCATGAGAGTGATGTTCTAGGGAAGAAGACCATGCATGTATCCCTAAAGAAATCGTTCAAGCATCCAAATCCATAAATTAGAATGCCTCAAAGCACCATGCATGACTTCGTAAGGGTATCCATTGTACTATATATCTAAGTCTTGTGGCCTTATGGCATTCGACATGGTTAGTGGAGGATACCTTAACCTTCTCCCCTAAAGGAAGGTTGTAACTATCTAGGGATAAGAATTTTTCCTCCACCAACCATACACAACCTCCTAATTGTATAATTGGCCTATGATTGAGGATGTTGTTATAGTTAGGTGGTGTTAAGTAGAATCCCTTGGGAATTATGTTCCATGGAAGAAGACCATGTTTTTGGCCCTAAATAAATCATTAACGTATCTAGGTCCATGAATACTACCTAAAAGTGGCATTGATTACTTCATAGGGGTATCTATGTATTGTGGACTTGGGACCTTACACATGGTTAGTGGAGGAGACTTCAATCTTGAGCACTAAATGATTCTTCGATCCATCTAAGGATAAGAAGATTGCATCCACTAAAAACACATGGATTCTTGAGGGTATAATTGGCCTATGATTGATTATGTCATTTCCATTAGGTGGTTTTGAGTAGTATCTACATGTCTCAGGGCCTTGTGAATGATGTTATAGGGAAAACAACCATGCCTTTGGCCTTAAAGAAACAATTGGAGCATCTAGAGTGATGAACAATGCCTAGAGCACCATGCATGGCCTTGCATGGATATCCATGCCACTATGTATCCATTTATTGGGGCCTTGGGGACTTGGACATGGTCAAGGGAGGAGACTTGAACCACTAGCCATAAAGGAATCTTATAGCCATCCAAGGCTAAGAAGATTGCCTCAACCAACCACACATGGCCTATTGAGGGTATCATTGTCATATAATTGAGGATATTAACACCATTATGTGATTTTGAGAAGTGTGTAGGTGTCTCGGGACCTTAGGAATGATGCTATAGAGAAGAATACCATGCCTCTGTCCCTAAATAGACCACTAAGGAATCTAGAGCTGTGAACAATGCCTCAAAGCACCATGCATGACTTTGCAAGGGTATCCATTGCGCTTTGTATCTATGTCTTAGGGACTTGAGGTCTTGGACATGGTCACTAGAATAAATTTGAACCCTGGGCCTTAAAGAAATATTTTTCAACCAACCAAACATGGCCTCGTGAGGGTATCATCAATGAATTATAATTCCTCAAAGCACCATGCACGGGGGGTGATTTGGTAGGTAATATTCTATCACATCCATTCATATTGGGGAATAAACTATGATATAAAAATGAGAAAATATATTTCCCTGTATTAAGGGGCCAAGGGGTCTTAATTATGTTACATGGCAATACAAATATTTATGGTATATTTTATTACATTTTGTGTAGAAGCAGTGGAGGGGAGGCAGAGGGAAAATCCTGTAAATATAATAGTTAGGACAAAGTTAGGCTGATATACTAAGTATTAATTTAATGTCTTAGATAGGATGTAATAGAAAGGAAAATATTGTAAAAGTTATCACTTTAGTAGTTGAGGAACTATGTTGCATGGATAATAATAATCCAAGTAAAAACATGAGTCCATGGTTATGGTCTCAAGTCCATCTAGACATATTGTCATTAATGTTTTATACTCTCCATTCAATCCTTGGAATTGTGCACAAAAGTTATCACACAATATTGTAATGGTTTCGTTCTACATAATAAGTATAGCATGGGTCATGTATTACAATATAATATAATTGGAATAGATAAAAATATTAACATGTAAAATCCAAATTGAAATAAATAATACGGTAATAATCTCACTATGTGAAATTCAAATTAGAATAAATAATAAAGTAATACTATTAATTGAAAAATAGCATACATGGAAAAAGTACGGAATATAAATCAACCAATATATGTTGACCAAATCTTGGAAAGCATAACCAATTTTCACATAGCCTAATTTTCCTTTCAACATAGAAGGGTGAGAATTCTTATAATTGCCATCCAAAAAGAGAACCTTATTAGTGTTAAGTGTCTATGTTCCATCTCAGAGTTCAATTAATACTTACCAGTAACTCGTATTCAATTAAATAGGAAGAATATGGACACAATTTGAGTGATTGTTATCACTGTAAGTTAGCTCTCATTTTGGAAAATATGTAATTTTATCACCCAATATTTGGAAATCTAGAACTAACTTTTGGCATAGGAACTCTTATATTGACAATCTAGAACTAACTTTCATCATAGGAACTATTATATTGAAGTCAAGTTTGGAGGATTGATAAAGAACCTGTTAAGATAAAAAAGGGAGTTATCATAGATAGAATCACCGGTAATTGTTTTGTAACCCATGACTTAACTAAAATATGTTTATACGATAGATGGATTTAGTGCATGTGATCTAATCATAGAGCGATATAAGCATGGGATCTTGTAATATGGTCATTCCAGTTAGTGTTACCAAGTAACATATTGTTGAGCCAATTGTGACTAGATTGAGGTGTACACTACGATTTAATGCCTTTGCCTTAAGATTGAAACCACAGAGGGTTCAGTTGGTAGGCAATATCCTATCATATCCATTCATAATGAGGAATAAGCATGGGATCTAAGCATAGATATTTGTGATCCATTGAGCAAGTTGAGAATGCATGCAAACATAAATATATATGTTGACCTTCAAATGATGATCTGCAGACTGTTGAGAAATCTGAAAAAACACATACAAAGTGATCTCAACTACCACCATAATTCTCAACCACCTACCGTAGACATCATTTAACGTTTGATTGGTGTTCCCGTTGCATCCACATGAAGATCACATGATGGGTAGTCTAGTATGCAACTTCACCATGAGCCATATTGTCGAGGGTGTCTGGAAAATTCATTTTCCCTCCAATCTAAAGATCTCCCTCCATATTTCCTAGAAACCAACTATATATGCATTCTTCCTCAATTTGACCCGATCTTGGCTGTTCGTTTGGACATGTCTTTGGGAACTTGGTCGACTCAGTACTCCAATGGTATGTGCTTGCTTGACTTAGTACTATGATGGTTTGCACTTGGTGACAGGTATGTACTTTGTTGGTTTGTGCTTGGGTTGGAATTATATATTTTCAAGAATATTTCAACATCTTGAATGGGGAATATATAACAAGAGGAAAAACACTATTTTGTTTTTTTGTGTATCAGTTCTCTCAAATCCGGTTTAGATTTAAGAAAATTTGATTGCAATAGCCCCTCATTAGTATATGAATTGCTACAATGAACCAGTTGGATGCTTGTTGAGTGAATAGATTTAACGTTGGTAGAGGTCTATATTGAAAGATAGATCTACATCCAAAAGCAAATGACCAACATCAATTTTAGACATTATCCACAAAGGGTAAATAAACACTTTTTCACAATCACTACCACAACTTCCTCTCATTTTGTGGGAGGGTTAACATTTCAAATTTGTAAATCATGGCTGCCACAATGCATTATGTTGTTGCAACAATTGTTTGTGCGTATATGGAAAATTGACTCCGAACATTGTCCATTGCCCTTTTTCCCCATTGAGACATTTTTCAAACAAATGACTCAAACAAATACAATGACTATTTTTCAAACAAATGACTACTCACTGCATCGCAACAATTCGTCTTGTTATTTTATTTTCTAAACGTTCCAAGCAATATTAGGTGTGCTTCTATAGCCCAATATGAGGGAGATGTGTAATCTATGTGTCTATGTTGATGTAACATGTGGCATTATATTGACCTAGTATATTATTTATTTTTTGTATTATAAAATAATAGCTCAACATGGATGAATGGTGTAAAGTACATACGTCTTTTTATCCCCAAGAAAATCTTAAAATCCCTATGGGATCCTCTCTCTTCTTTGGAATATATCGCTAATAATATCAGGAACTCAACCACATTTGAAATTGGCCTCCATAACCTCTTGGTAGAAAAGATACCTTGGAAAAGATGATTCAACCCATTAAGCTAACCCCAATATTTATACACTCATTTTAATCCATAACCATTTTAGTTTGTTTTTCATATCTTTCAATAACAAAATATTTAAAGTACCATTTCTATTTGTTTTAATCTATTTTATATACTTAATGTTGAAATATTGTAACTTCTAAGAATATTATATTTGTACATTATTATTCTGGAGATGTTTCATCCCTCCGAGGTAACCCTATTATGTATCCGGAGATGATTTTTCCTCCGATGGGTTGTGGTAACTAGGGTTATTAGACCCACCATGTGGGGGTTGGCCCTGATCTTATATTTTAGGGGTTATTAGACTTCTCCAGATGAGGTCGGCCCCATTAGGGTTTTTAGTCAATCGGGATCTAATATAAATAGAGGAAGTGAGCTCCTCATTAGACACACTTGTACAACTCAGAAAAGTAGCGCACTTGTCTGGGAGGTCTGCTAAGGAGATAGAGAAGGAGGGAGCACATCTTGTATTTTGGTTGATCATCTTATTGAGGAAAGCTTTGCTGGGTTTTCTACCCCATGAGGGTTTCCCAGGGTAAATTATGTGTCTATCTTGTGATTATGTTTCTTTCAGTGATCTTGCTAGTCTATTTGGTTTAAACTTAACATGGTATTAGAGCTAGCCTGAATAGGACATCTTTCACAACGTAAGAATATATCTCTCTCTCTCTGTGGTGAAAATTAGGGTTTCAGCAAAAAGTTGGTATTGTTGAATTCTGATTACATGGCTGGATAACCCTTCTCAAAACCAATCTTTTGAGCCCTAGATCAAACTTTTTGGTTGGGTAGAACTCCGGGAAAGTCAAACCCTAGTTTTACCAAAAGTGCGATAAACCAGAAATTGGTTTCAGCAAAAAGTTGGTATTGTTGAATTATGATTACATGGCTGGATAGCCCTTCTCAAAACCAATCTTTTGAGCCCTAGATCGAACTGTTTGGTTGGGTAGAGCTCCAGGAAAGTCAAACCCTAGTTTGACCAAAAGTGCGATAAACCAGAAATTCTTTCCCAAGATCCGGAAAAGTAAAAAGGTAATATTTCCAGGTAAGTACTACTCTGTCTCTTATCTCTTGGACTCCCCCAAGAGAAGATGGCTGCAAACACTACGCTTGAAGACAAGCTAGAAGGTATAGAGAATTTTCGGGCATGGAAATACAGAATTGGTCTCGTTCTTGAAGAGAATGATCTTGATCATTATGTCAAGGATGAAGTTGCAGAATCGGAAGGAGATGAAGCCAAAGAGAAGCATAGGAAGGATTTGATTAGGGAAAAGAGAATCATAGCTGATTCTATTAAAGACCACTTGATTCCCCAAGTGGCCTCCAAGAAGACTCCAAAGGAAATGTATGATGCCCTAGGAAGAATGTATGAAGGAAAGAACATCAATAGGAAGATGAACCTAAGGACTCAATTGAAGAATACCAAGATGCACAAAGGAGAATCCATTCAAGACTACTTCTCAAGGGTCTGTCTAGTCAAGGACCAACTAGATGCCATTGGTGATACTCTTAATGAAGATGAACTTGTGATGACTGCTCTAAATGGTCTCACTAGACCTTGGGAATCATTCATACAAACCATGTGTGCCAGAAAAGAAAGCATGCAGTTTGATGTAGTATGGGAGGATTGTGTTCAAGAAGATGCTAGGGTAGCCAACAGAGAAGCTCTTCTCAAAGAGGATGACCAAGCCTTGGCCACCCACACCAAAAGAGGAAAAAGGGGTCACTTCAAGAAAGTGAACCACAAAAGGTCTCAACCCTCTCATAGATTCAAAAGGAAAGGAGGAACAAACTCAGAAAGAGACCTCTCCACAGTCCAATGTTTTAATTGTCTTAAACTAGGACACTATGCTAGAGACTGTACTTTACCAGAAAAGAAGAAGAAAAAGTTTGTCCACAAAAGACATCATGCACATATGGCAGAAGATGATAGTGAAGAAGAAGAAGGAGTAGAAGAAGAAGAAGAAGAAGAGGAAAGGCCTCAAAGGAAAAGATCTAAAGTAAAGAAAGAAGATCCAGAAGAATATGTCCTATTTTCTGCACTCTCTGGATCTATGTCTCCTGGTGAAGGTACATGGCTCATTGATAGTGGTGCTTCAAAGCACATGACAGGACAAAAGAAAACTCTCTCAAGAATTGAAGAAAAGTCTTCACCACAAAAGGTATCTCTAGGAGATGATTATCAATATCCCATCAAGGGAATTGGTGAAGGAAGCTACAAGCTTGATTCTGGAACACCCTTAAAAATGAAAGAAGTTTTATATGTACCAGGTTTAAAGAAGAACCTACTCTCTATCTCAGCACTAGATAAGAAAGGTTTTAGAGTGGCTTTCATAGATGGACAAGTACTCATGTGGTCCAAAGGAAAATCAATTAAAGATGCAGTTGTCATTGGTGAAGAAGAAGGAGGCCTCTATAAGCTCAAGGGTCATCCAGAAGTTGCCCTTGCCCATGAAATCTCTAGCCCCAGTGAGCTATGGCATAGAATATTAGCTCACATTAACTACAAAGCCTTACCCTATGTAAGCAAGGTGGTCATAGGATTACCAGACTTGAAGGCTGATCATGATGGCTCATGTAAAGGATGTAAGAAAGGGAAGAATGTCAAGAACCCCTTTCCAAAGAGTGAAACAAAGACTAAGAACATTTTGGAGCTAATACACTCAGATGTATGTGGACCAATGCCCACCACTTCTCTAAGTGGGTTTGAATACTATCTTTCATTCATTGATGACTATTCAAGGAAAACTTGGATATACTTTCTAAAAGGTAAGAATGAAGTCTTTGGAAAGTTCAAAGAGTTCAAGGCTCTAATAGAAAATCTCTCAGAAAAGAGAATCAAGATTCTCAGAACAGATAATGGCGGAGAATATACTTCAAAAGACTTTGAAGACTTTTGTAAAGAAGTCAAAATTAAGAGGGAACTAACCACTCCCTACAATCCCCAACAAAATGGGGTTGCTGAGAGGAAAAATAGAACCATCATGGAAGCTGTAAAGACTATGATACATGACCAAGATCTTCCCATGTATCTATGGGTTGAAGCAGCCAAGACAGCAGTATATGTGCAAAATAGACTATCCCATAGTACTCTTGATTTCAAAACTCCAGAAGAAGTGTTTACAGGAAAGAAGCCTGAGGTAAGTCATCTTAAAATATTTGGGTGTCCTGTGTACATCCACATTCCAAAAGAAAAGAGAACCAAGTTGGATCCTTCTGGTATGAAGGGAATATTTGTTGGTTATTGTGAATCATCCAAAGCCTTCAGAATTTACATACCAGGTTTTCATCATATAGAAATAAGTAGAGATGTAACATTTGATGAAGAAGCAGCTCTCAAGAAATCTAGGAAGTGCCAACTTGAAGAAATCTATGAAGAATATTCATCTCCTAGAATCACAGAGGCTGTGCACATCCCTGAAGATGATTCACCAAAGGATCATGACATGTTGGAACCACAAGAACCTCCTATTACAGATTTATCTAAGAAAAGAAGGCCAGCATGGGCTAGAGATATTATTCAAGGAGCTGAAAGATATGGAGCTCCTGAAGGCTCCAGTAGAGAAAGAAAGAAACCAAAGCTAGTGTCCAACTATATGGCCTTGATGTGTGATCTTTTGGATCAACAACCTACTAGATATGAAGAGGCAGCTCAGAAGAAAGAATGGATAGAAGCAATGACAAAAGAATATAAGTCAATAATGAAAAATGATGTTTGGGATGTAGTTACCAAACCAAAAGCTAAAAGTTTGGTTTCTTCCAAATGGATTTTCAAGATAAAACATGCTGCAGATGGTAGCATTGAAAAATATAAGGCAAGATTTGTAGCCATAGGATTCTCTCAGCAGGAGGGAATTGACTATGAAGAAACATTTGCACCAGTTGCTAGGTATACTTCAATTAGAACTATCATGGCACTTGCATCTAGGATGAAGTGGAAATTACACCAAATGGATGTCAAGACAACTTTTCTGAATGGTGTAATTGAAGAAGAAGTGTACATAGAGAAACCACAAGGGTTTGAGGTTAAAGACGGAAGAACTCATGTATGCAAACTGAAAAAGGCATTATATGGGTTGAAGCAAGCTCCCAGGGCTTGGTACGGAAGGATTGACAATTTCTTAACTAGCATGGGTTTTACCAAGAGTAAAGCTGACCCAAATCTTTATCTCAAAGTGATGGATGATGAACCAGTTATACTGTTGTTATATGTAGACGATCTATTTCTAACCGGAAATGAGAAACAAATTATTGAAAGCAAGAAGAAGCTTTCTTCAGAATTCGAGATGAAAGATCTCAGATTAATGCACTACTTCTTAGGTCTAGAACTATGGCAAGAACCAAAAGGAATCTTTCTAAATCAAGGTAAGTATGCTATGGAGATTTTAAAAAGGTTTGATATGTTGAAGTGTAAACCCATGGCCACTCCCATGGACTCCAACTTGACGTTATTAGTTAATAACTCATCGGAACTAGTGGACCTAACTCTATATAGACAAATCATTGGGTCATTGATGTATTTGACAAATACTAGGCCAGATATATGCTTTGCTGTAAATACCCTAAGTCAGTATCTTGTAGAACCTAGAAAGGTTCATTTAATAGATGTAAAGCATGTAATGAGGCACCTAAAAGGTACATTAGATTTTGGTCTATATTATCTTGGAGGTCATGAACTCAGATTACATGGTTAATCAGATTCTGATTGGGCAGGAAGTGTCTCAGACAAAAAAGAATACATCAGGTGGATGTTATGGTCTCGGATCTGCCATGATCTCATGGTTCAACAAGAAACAATCTAGTGTGGCCCTAAGTACTGCTGAAGCAGAATATATAGCTACCTGCTCTGCCAGCTGTGAAGCAGTATGGCTTCGGAAGCTATTATCTGGAGTGTTTGACTTAGAAATGGATCCCATTGTGATTATGTGTGACAATCAAAGCTGCATTAAGATGACAGAAAATCCTGTATTCCATGATAAGTCAAAACACATAGAGATCCGATACTTTTATATACGAGATATGGTGCAGAGAGGAGCTATCAAGCTCGAGTATGTGAGCACTGAGGATCAAATTGTTGATATCTTGACCAAGCCTCTGTCTCGAGTGAAATTTGAATACTTCTGAGACAAGCTTGGTGTAGTTCAAAAGGACTGTCCTCGAAAGGGGGAGTAGTATAGTCACTGATGATGAGATTGTCTCATCGAACAACAAAGTCGATGATGAGGTTACCTGTTCACTACACCTAGTTACTTAAATGTATTTAGATTTAGGACTCTTATATTTAGAATACTTAGTTTTACTTATACATGCTTTTGATGATAGATCTATTAGTGAGAATACATGCTTTTGATGATAGATGTATTAGTGAGAATACATGATAGATGTATTAGTGAGAATACATGCTTTTGATGATACATGTATCGACTAATGTACTTGTATGGTTGAGGATACTTGTACTTGTATTGATGAGAATACATGTGAGGATTGCATCATCCTTGAACACACGTTCTAAAGTGATCCGTAGACAGGTGTCTCCAAGAAAGAAGAGGGATTGTATCATCCTTGAACACACGTTCTAAAGTGAGCCGTATACATGTGTCTCCGAGAAAGAAGAGGGATTGTATCATCCTTGAACACACGTTCTAAAGTGAGCCGTAGACAGGTGTCTCTGAGAAATAAGAGGGATTGTATCATCCTTGAACACACGTTCTAAAGTGAGTCGTAGACAGGTGTCTCCAAGAAAGAAGAGGGATTGTATCATTCTTGAACACACGTTCTAAAGTGAGCCGTAGACAGGTGTCTCCGAGAAAGAAGAGGGATTGTATCATCCTTGAATGCACGTTCCAAAGTGAGCCGTAGACAGGTGTCTCCGAGAAAGAATAGGGGATTGTATCTTCCCTAGACTTCGGTCCCAGAATTGAGCCGTAGACATGATGTCTCCGATAATGAAGTCCTGAATGAATAGGTAGGGGATTGTATCTTCCCCGGACTTTGGTCCCAGAATTGAGTCGTAGACATGATGTCTCCGATAATGAAGTACTGAATGAACAGGTAGGGGATTGTATCTTCCCGGGACTTCGGTCCCAGAATTGAGCCGTAGACTGGGTCTCCGATAATGAAGTCCTGAATGAACAGGTAGGGGATTGTATCTTCCCTGGACTTCGGTCCCAGAATTGAGCCGTAGACTGGGTCTCCGATAATGAAGTCCTGAATGAATAGGTAGGGGATTGTATCTTCCCCGGACTTCGGTCCCAGAATTGAGCCGTAGACTGGGTCTCCGATAATGAAGTCCTGAATGAACAGGTAGGGGATTGTAGCTTCCCTAGACTTTGGTCCCAGAATTGATCCGTAGACTGATGTCTGCGAGAATTGAAGATAGGTACATGTGAGGACTGCATCGTCCATGAACTTGGTTCAAAATGTACGTGATGGGATTGCATCGTCCCTATAAATGAGACTTGTCTTAAAGTGATAAGGACTGATCATCCTAGAACTTGATCTGGATTGTATCATCCATGGACCTATGTCCTAAAGAGAGCAAGATTGATCATCCTGTAAACTGATGATCATGTGATGACGATGCTGATGATCGTGTGATGACGATGCTGATGATCATGTTATGACGATGTTGATGATCGTGTGATGACGATGCTGATGATCGTGTGATGACGATGCTGATGATCGTGTGATGGCGATGCTAATGATCATGTGATGACGATGCTGATGATCGTGTGATGATGATACTGATGATCGTGTGATGACGATGCTGATGACATTGATGTTCCAGTAACTGGTTGAGTTACTGATGATGATGAATTGAAGAAAGATTCCGATGATTTATAGATGTATCATGTATGATGTAGTCGAGGACTCCTTGCTCCTGCAGATGTTGTTATAATATCCTTCTCGTTAAGGGGGAGTGTTGAAATATTGTAACTTCTAAGAATATTATATTTGTACATTATTATTCCGGAGATGTTTCATCCCTCCGAGGTAACCCTATTATGTATCCGGAGATGATTTTTCCTCCGATGGGTTGTGGTAACTAGGGTTATTAGACCCACCATGTGGGGGTCGGCCCTGATCTTATATTTTAGGGGTTATTAGACTTCTCCAGGTGAGGTCGGCCCCATTAGGGTTTTTAGTCAGTCGGGATCTAATAAAAATAGAGGAGGTGAGCTCCTCATTAGACACACTTGTACAACTCAAAAGAGTAGCGCACTTGTCTGGGAGGTCTGCTAAGGAGATAGAGAAGGAGGGAGCACATCTTGTATTTTGGTTGATCATCTTATTGAGGAAAGCTTTGTTGGGTTTTCTACCCCATGAGGGTTTCCCAGGGTAAATTCTGTGTCTATCTTGTGATTATGTTTCTTTCAGTGATCTTGCTAGTCTATTTGGTTTAAACTTAACACTTAATAGACGTTGATTTATGTTGGATTTAAGCTAAAATCTTTTCACACAATGTTATGCCTATAAACCACCCAAACTAAAGTGGAGATGGAGGTCCACAACTCAAATTTGATTAGTGTAGCAGTGCTGTGGAGGATAGTGCCATGTTAGCAAAACCATTCTTTCCCACCTAATCCTTTCCTGCCATTCTATTCAACTCACTCTCACACACCCATTTCACAAAACACTCTTGTTATTCTTCAAGCACTTTTACCAACACCTATTGAGCATATTTTGTACTATATATGTTCTTTGATTGATTCCATGCTAGGTTGATCCAAGATCGAATCCCTTGGAGACCAATCAAACCCAAAAAAACTTGAGTACTCATAGCTCCAAGTTTAATTTATCCAATGGTGGATGAGGAGGAGGACGAGGTATGGGAGGGTCAGGATCACGATCGTGAAGATTCATAAGATAATAACTTCACCTGGGCGCACTGTCAACGAGGAGTTGGAAGCCAAGCTAGGGTTTGAACTCTTCACTGAAGGTGAACCCCGCTTAGGATGGATCCTCACCATGTCCTATGTATGTTACCTCGATTCTACTACTTTTTCTCACACATCAATGCTTTTATATTGAATTTTATTGCTCAAGTGGTTAGGATCATGTTCTTGCAATTTGAAATTAGATTGGAACTAATTGCATTTTTCACTTGAACTTGTTGTATGGATACCTTTTATTCCTTCGACCAATGAATGCAATATTATATGGCTTTAAATTTTTGAAGTAGATAAAATAGGTTGTCCTCAAATCCCACTCACGATTGCATTTTGAAAAGGGGGCAGGTGACAGATCTAAGTGAGTATCCCTTTCTCTCAGAGGGTAAGGATTACTTTTTCATTTCCCCCCTAAAATAGATTGGCATCCACGAGAAATTAACCTGGTAAGTGAAATGGGAACAATGTCATAATTTCCCATATCAGGATTCCATTTTTCAAAAAAAGTGGTAAGCCGTGAGCCTGTAAGTCAAGATAAATCCTCTCTAGTCTGGGAAACCCATAATAATAGGTATTTGTTGTTTCATTTGGCATTTTTTTTAGAAATTCCTTCTCTTCAAATTTTTTGCAATGTGCAGAACCCTAGTATGAAGTTCTCTCGCCTGTACGCATCACGAGTAATAAAGCTTGTAAGCCTGCTGCACCCTGCTGTCCCATTGCCCTATCCAGCCTGCCATGTCATGCCATCATGCCATGACCATGCCGCCATGTCATGCCATATTGCCCTGTTTTTCCTACTGTTGCAACTCAACAAATAAATTAAACATGTATGCCTTGGCCATCAATGCAAAAAAGCAAGAATGTGTAGGTCCAACCCAATGATTTTCTCTCTCAAATCCAGAATCGAAAGTCCAGGGAATTCCCATGCCATCTAGAGTCTGACAGAGCTCCAAAAACTGTCTCCCACTATGGGAAATCACAAAGCTCCTTCATTCCATGACACGACACTCTGTGAGATCAATAACTTCTTCCCAGTATTTCCAGTGTTATGCTCATTCAAGTGCGGAATTTATATCGATGCAACGTTTATGGAGTAGCTCTATAGGGGAGATACAAAGGCATAAATAATAGCGAATAAAGAATTAAGAAGAGGGGATATACCCCAGTGTGAGGAAGAGTGTAGGTGCTCTTACTACAATTAAAAAAAGAAATAGCCAAGCTAGTTCTTCCTCCAGTGAAGTAGGCTTCTGACACTGAATCCAGACAAGCTATCTAAGCCACCCACCATATTTTCCAGCAGCATCTATACCACATAGGAGAAGAAAAGCAAGTAAGAAGGCAAGGTTAGGTAAGGTGTGGAAAAGATTATGAATGAAGCGTATTCTTGGCGAATGTAGGTGGGTAAGAGAAGACAAGTCCACTAAAGAAACTTCATTTTTTAATTTACCCATATTTTTATTCAACGTCTACAAAAAGGAGTTTATAAGCTCATATCTCGGGTTGGAGTCACGATGTACTGTTTGAGCCGTTCTTTGGTAACACTGGGGAGATGTTAAATAACATGCCTTTCTGCTCTTTGTCATTATTGTAAGGCTTACACCACTTCTCGTGGCAGGAATGCATTGTCTTCTCCAAAAGAAGGAACATTACATTTCCATGTGATCCTCTCTTGCACTTGCCATAGTTGTTCACATTCACTAAAGGAATCATGGACTTATTTATGTCGGAGACATTAAATTATAAAAATTGATGAATTGGAATTAACACCAGATGATCTCAGTGAGGGAGCAAGCTCTGGCTAGGAAACCCAGATTAGGTTAAAGTTTTGGTTCATCAGTAGCATTTCCCATTCGCCCATTCCGATCAATGATGTTGACATTAGAAATAGATGTTAGACGTTCTCTCTCTCCGCCAACTGAATAAATTAATTCTTTATTGCTATGAGCAAATATCCTTCATGCAAATAAATCCCCTTTTATTTCCCCTTTCTTCAATTTAATTGTTAAAACCTCAATCACCTAGGCTTTTCTTTCCTGCAAATAGCTAAATTGAGCTGTGTTCCCCAACAAATCTCTAAATTATTCACCTAATAGGATTTTTTAATTTAATCAAGCAAGCTTCTTTAATTTAATCTCTTCTTATAAACCAACTTCCTCCTGTTTCGCTTCCTCTCTACCTTTGAAGTACTTCTAGACTCCTTTCATTTCAGCACTTCACTTCTGAGAGGTACTGTTGAATAGTTACAGAGATCTTAAATCATAGATCTTATTGCTATTACAGTCTGGTAGGATCCTAATAGACTCATAGATAAGATGAAACCGGAGTTCTAGAGGAAAAGTTACAACAAGTTCTATTAAAAACATTTTTTTTGTTTGTGAGTGAAAATATAGCCTGAGCTTTTATCATCCTAGCTAAATCATTTGGAGAGCTTCATTAAGAATAAGAAAAGTATAGATAAAAAATAAAAAATCAAGGCGATTCATTTGATTCTTCCAAACTCAGATGATACTTCCAAAGCACCTTGAAATAAGGATCTCCTCAAAGCAATTTACATTATAAAGACTTGGTTTACGAGCTGTGTGAAAGCAGTAAATGGTTGTAATATCTTTTTGAATCATATACTAACAATCCACCAACAACCCTACAGTGAATCATATACTATGCATATCTTTTTGAATGTATTGTGGAAAAACATTTCAATCATTCCTAACAATTATTGAACATTTGCAAGTGCAAAAGAAAAAAGGGTTGAGTGTTTCTTAATTACAAAGCTACACATCCAACATTATTGCACCTCAATAAGGATAGTTTATAGAGACAATTTAGGCATGGAAAAGTAATACTATAAAAATTGGTCTTCCACAACCGAGTTTAGCATGATTTTGATGGATTCAAAGAATCATAGACATATTACTAGATGACTAATGTATCAATAACAACTTAAAGAATCATGTACAATCTAAGCAAGTTATCTAATAAAATAGTTGAACATAGTCAAATGCCATTCATTGAAATTGTAAGCCTAAAACAAGGATTTTTAAAACAAATGTCAAATATACATGATATAGGGGTACCTAAAAAATATCATGTCATTTAATGCGCTGCAACACTTACGCTTTGGATGCAAAGGAGTAATCAAAGACATGATCATGATTTCATAACACAATTATAATTGTAATGTATTAAATTAGCAAACAATGTACTATTTTTACAGGCGTGTGTATGCCAAAAATATTAATATTTTCCACTATCCTATACGACAATCATTTATTTGATATTGACCACTTGATGTTAAAAAAAAAGCAAAAATATATATATTCGACTAAAACATACGATAAGTTTGTCAATAACAACACTCTAGTATATCCATTGATATTGATTCCTGATATGGACTGAAAAATATTGTATTTGTCATGTTTTCACACACATGCCTATGCACTAGGTTTCGTTTATGTGTATTTGCAATAGTGTATGATTTATTTTTGTTTACAACTATTGGATTCAATCCTATCTAAACAGATGCCTATTTTGTCCCTTTTTCTCATTAGTGAGGAATTTTGGACATGCACGTCCATTTTCTACTATTTTCAATTGCATAGATATCCAATACACACACACACACACTATGATATCCAACTTCTCTTCTAAGATCTAGGTAAAACAAAAATTTAGACAACATCACATCCTGATACACACAACATGAGACAACGAGATTAGACAATGAGATATATAAATCAAATAACTAAAAGTCCATGTACATTGAGGCTGCAAAACTCATCCAAACATATACAATTTCTAGCAAATAGTGGAACATGGTTCCCAATGTATGTACAGTGGCAACTTGTGCCCTAAACAAAATGCGACAACTCATGCCGTAGATCCAAAATAAATGGCACCTCATGCTGTAGATACAACGTACATCAAAACTGGTGCAAAAAAGTGCCACATCGTGGCTAATGTACATAACACATGGTGTGTCAAGCATTGTGACCACCCCTGTCACTCCTAGGAGCATATCCAAAGTTGATCTTCCTACTCTTCGAGCTACCGGTACCTCGGGTCTTGCTCCGTCTAGGAGTAGACCATCTCTCCTGGCTCTGGAACAAATGATATAAGATACCGTCATTTTCAAGCATTTGCAACATTTACCACATTTATAAAACAAATGTAGAATTCGAATCTTAAATAAATCACCTCTAATATGACTGAGAAATGTTGGACAGTTGTCCTGGATCTGCGGAGCCTCTCCGTAATTCCATCCTACAACATTTACAACAATCATTTCATTGAAAAGTAATAACTGCTTAAATTAATTTGTGTTAATACATCAAAATATTTTCATAAATTAGTTTGATTCTCATCGTGTACACCTCCGACGATGGACATGGCTGGGCTTATGGGCTAGTAGGTGGCGCAGATGGCCAGATAACCACGTCCGATGCAGTGATGGGGGGGGCGGGCGCAGATGTAGTGGCAGCCACTACAGGTGCAACCACTGGAGATACAGATGAGGATAATGGAAGGGTAGATGCCACAATAGTGGCGGCAAGCGGGGATGATATGGTGGGAGAAGAAATGGTGGTATGGGGTGGAGGAGGATGTCCTAGATGATGAATCCCTGCTGGTTGTACGATAGAGGGCATCGAACTAAAAGGGCTAGGGGGGGTGTTGAGGGATGGTGCATGGGAGGGAAGTCGTGCATAGAGGGAGGAGGATGGACGGAAGGGAGGTTATGGACGAAGAGGGGAAGCTGGAAGGAAGGGGGGGCATGGATGAAAGGGGGAGGAAGGATAGATAGGGGGCGTGGATAAATTGGGGAGGATGTATGGACATGGGGGCGTGGTTGAGTGGGGGGGGATGGATGGAAGGGGGAGTATGGATAGAGAGGGGAGGCTGGATGGAAGGGAGGGGGTGGGTGTAGGGAGGAGTCTAGATGGAAGCGAGGGGGGGGACTCATGGGAGAGGGTGGATACATAAGACTAAAATGGGGAGCCACAGCTATTGGTGGCACCTACATATACATTTGTAATATCACAATTTAGTAAACAAACAATAAATTAAACCATAGTAAGTCGCAACAATTCAAATTAAAAGTATGCTTATAACTACACATTGTACCTGTGTATGTGGTGATCTGCCAATCCCTGGTGGGGGTGGTTGATCACCATAGTTAGGAAACACCTGTGGACACCAAAATGCATGCATGTTATGGAAATGTTAAACAAGTCATTATTTAGGCAATCAAGATATTCAAAAACATTGTACGAACTATCAACGTGTATGCCATAAATATAAATACTTGAGTAATATAAATGACATAAGTAATAACAATATTGTGCCAGCTACTAAAAATAGCTCCGTGTGGGGTACCGCAATTTCAGTTGCAGCTGCCATTGCTGCATCCAGGTTGGGAGATCCTACATTCTCCCATGTTGGTGTCTCAGCTCTGAATAACTGTACATTGAAATAATAGTTTAAGTCAAACAAAAATACTTTAAAAATACTTTACAAGTTATAAAGTGATGATTGAAAACACATTAAAAAAATTGATGACCTTATCCATATAACAACCCTTGATCAGGCCAGGCAAGTGTGCCCGAAATGGGGACAAAGATGTGGCATTGTCCCCATTGAAATGGAATGCCCAGCATGGCTACCATCGGTCATGGGTCTATCCTGGCCCTGTCATGAAGGCCCTACACCTAGATCTCTATCAAGGTCACCTGACCTCTCCATTGTAGTCGCTGCTACAAAGGAGGTGTGTCTGAGGAGACCACGTGCAACATTCCTCATTGCCACCTCGATCTGATCAAGCTTATGGGGCAACTGAGGTGGTTGGGGAGAGGGGTTGAGGTCGTGCCTCGGAGCTGGTGGCCCTCTCAATGGGTTACTCCTGGTAGCAAGCCGATCTTGGGCAGAGCCATGCCCAACACCCTGGAACTCGGTTATGTCAAAATAGTTGACATGTAAACTGAGGCAAAACTCAGCCCACAGTTGGCAAAGGAAGTACTGTGGAACCTCCCTATTATTGCAGGGAGGTTTATCATACACCATGAACCACCTCTGCATCCAATTGTCCCTCCATGGTTGGTAATGACACCAATCCATGCAGACACGTGGCTTTTTAATGTTCGGTGGTTGGCCTGTTTTCGGCTCGGTGAACATACTATATAATTGGGCTTGTGTAATGTTCAAATCTTTTATTGTTTCCTTAGAGATGCCCGTGGAGTAGTACTCCCGCATCCTAGCTCTAAATTGAGTCATGTCTGTCAATTGCTGGTGTGCATGTAGGAGGGAGTCGATTGAATTCTCAATTGACGTGGCAAGAGACAATCAAGATGGTTCACCCAAGCTTCTAAGTTCGTGAGTGTGCACTCGCATTTCATTTACATAGTGGTTAAGGTCATCTTGTTCAAAATTAGGTTGTGGGTTTTGGTTTTGTTTGGCATTGGGTCCAAGGTTCGGTTTTTCTTGTGTTCCACCGGACTTGGGGTTAAAATCTTGTTCACTCATTGTCTCAGTTGCAATCTGCAGTTGAAAATTGGTTCATTGTTTTTAAAATTTGGGAATTGTTTACAATTACATAAACAAAAAAAATACAAAAATTGACACAAATAATGAATAAAATTTAAAAAAAGGTTTATATTTACCTATTAATCGAAGTGGTGATGAGTTTTTCGGTGTTGTTGGGTGGTTTTGGAGTGGATTTGGCCTCCTTTGGTAGTTGAATGGATGCGTACGCGGAGGAAGAGGACGCACTCGGCTGGCCAAATGAAAAATAGGGAAATTGCCGACTGTTTTTTTATATATTTTTAAGAGGGGCACGTGCTCGTCTCCTCTGCGCGTATGCATCAGCGATGTGCACGCGCCATCAACACGCATGCACCTCTTTTCGGTACTGAACCTAGAGGCACGTGCGCGTCTCCTTAGGTGAGGTCGCGCTATTTTTTTTCTCTGCTAGCGTGGCCCTATTGCAACGAATTTGGGGAGCATCTTCATGCACCCACCCTCTTCTTAATCTTCAACATAGATAATAAAAACATCTTACCACAAAAAAACTACAACATGCACCAAGCAATGCTTTGAACCTTTCATGAAGATAATAAAAAAAACTTGCTTGCATCACCACCAATAAGGTTTCATAATCGCATAAATCCATCCAGTACACAAACATTTGTTGAATTCCTCATGATTTCAATACAACAACTCACACAAACACCTAAAGAATCAAACTCTTAATCTTTTGGGGCTATTTTCCCTCATCCAAAACATGAAAATGAAGTGAGTAGAAGATTCTCCTTTTGTAGGAAATGTGCTCCTACTAGCATCCCATACCACCATGCAATACCATCCAATTGAGTTCCTAGAGGTCATGTTGTTGTTATATCTAGGGCATTCTCAATAGCTTTTAAGATTATATGAAAACATTCTCACTAGATGTTGTTGCACATCGAGTTTTAATATCTTGTTTTTTATTCATTCTTGCAGGGGTGATATTGTTGTTTTGTTAAAAAACGTATTGAATATGGGAAATAGACGTAACAATAAAAGAAAGTCTAGAAAAAAGGAGGCGCCCCCTGAAAAGGCCCATGAGATAAGAGAAAAGGCCAGCTTGTACATGGAAAACCGTAGAACTCAAGATGTTAGTGCCTTACATCCATCAACAAGCCTAATGACGAAGTGGCAGAAGTCAATCAAATCTTGCTTGATGTCGAGTATGAAGGGATGGATGTTGACCAGATTGTTAATTGGAAACCTCCCCAAGAAGAGAAAACACATGTTGAACACACTCCCTTGCAGGACCAAATTGTGAACGAGCAGCCACAACAAACCGATGACGAGATTCGTACTTCCTTTCCAACTCCCTAGCCTCAACTATCAAGCGAACGACAAAGAACTCCCAGACGTATTCATGTCGATGAAAGTTCATTTTCAAGACTTGAAGGTAAGTTGCCCAAACTCACTATTGATTTCCATTTTAGCAGGATAATCAAAGAATTTGTTGAATCCAAAACCGATGCAGCAAAATGTCAATTGTTTCTGGATTTGTTAAAATCACATTGTCTAGCTTATGTTAGGAGAATTTTGGGCATAAAGTTAGTTAGAAGTTTAGATGCCAATGATCATGTTGTTAGAAATCTACAATCTGCATTTAATTTTATTGGAAAAACTTCTCATACAAAAGATTTTAATGTGGGCCGTCGTGTACTGTCGGAATCGATCGTAGACAAATCCAGAAGTCAACGTCGCTTGCTATCACACACATGAAAAATCTTTAAAGTAGATAGAAAGACTCTTCGAAAGTATTATGCTATTAGAGAAAAACTTGAGACCCCGGGCCAAAAATATTGTTGGGCCTTTGTTCGTAGGTTACCTCATTCAGACATGAAGCTTACTGATGCTGTTAAAGAACTAGTACAAAAGGTTTGGCATGATAACACTAGACCGTCATCAAATCAAAGAGATGTGTTAAAGTTGAGAAAAGGCGTTAAGGGGTGTGAACCCCATGTCAAGCATTTCCTTGACACGACAAAAACGGAACTCTAAGAGAGGTTCAAGAATGAGCACACACAATTGAACTTGGGCCAAAGGTCCTTTGAAAAATGCAAACCATGGTATATTAGAATTTGCATTGATCGCAACACATGTAGCTGTAGATACCATGTAGAATTTGAGTACTATTATGATACATATAGACATATATTTTGTGATTTGCATACTAACATTGTGCATGAATTCCCATCATTACAACCACTGAATGCATCCAGAGAATTTATACATAGCATAATGTGTCCAAGACCTGAAGGAAAAAAAATATTATAAAAGATCATGTTTATATGGGACATGATCCAGTTGCAGTCGATTTGCATTATTGAGCTGATGCATCCATGAAACCGAGGAGCACGAGTTTGGGAGGATGACAGTAGAAATGCAGAACTTCAAGTACATAACATATCAAGTAGATAGTACGAAGGAAAGAAAAAAATTGCATTGGTGAAATCACAGGTGATCTAAGTTTGCATACTTTCATACTGTACATGTTTAATTTGTACATATGTATTCAGATTGAAAATGTCACGTTGTATTAATGCCCTTGGTTTTGTGGCACCAGGTACAAATTTGCAATTTCATGAAGGAATTCTACCAAAAGACCGAGCAGTATGTACAACATGTCCATGTAGAATGATGACAGGATGAACAGTACAGACAGTGCAGGGACACCTTTCCCAATGGCACAATATTATCGGTTGTGGACTTTGCTCAAAACTACACCCTGCAGCCACAGAATGAGATTCAAAGTCAATACTATCATTCAGACGAAGTTAGCATAATGGTCCATATCACGTATAGGCATGTGCCAGAGAGCAACAATGACATGAGGATAATATTGAAAGAGATTAACTTCTACATCAGCGATGATAGGTGCCACAACCTGCATTATGTGTAGCATTGCTATAGAATTTTCTAAGATCAGCTGAAGGAGAGAGGTATATAGATGGATCAACATTGGATATGGTTAGATGGTTTTGTAGGCCAGTTCAAAAATGCACGTGTATTCAAGTGGTTGAGTATTTTGCAAAAGACTTATGATGTGCGGCATATATGGAACTATTTTGAGACTAGACATGGAAAGGGAGAGCATGATGGGGCTGGAGCATTTCTCAAAACTACCCTATGAAGGGAAGAGATGAGGTGCATGAAAAACCCTCATATTTGGGATGCACAATCGATAGTTTTATGGCTCTATGCAAAAATGTTAGATCGAACCACAAAACAACACAAACCAAGTAGAGGACATGTTGTCATAAATTTATGGCATGTGGTTGATATAGATCAATCACGTTCATATAGTTGTAGTACTATGCAAGGCACTCGTGGATTTCATTCGGTTCAAACGTCAAACAACCCTTTATTTGAAATATGCATGCGAAAACTTGCTTTCTTTTGTGGGCCTTGCAGTGGTTGTGAGTGGGATGAGTGTGAATCAATGGATTGGGTTGATGAATGAGATCATCTAGTGCTTTGGTTTTCGACAGAGCACTAAGTTAAATTTTCTAAATTATTTTCTATACTGAGCTCATTCCGAGCTGTTCTAGTGAATTTTAAATAAAACATTTGTTGTTCAATTAATTTCTATGTGTCTCATATTTTCCTAGTTTCTGTAAACCAACTAGCATATAAATATGAATTTTCATGTGTACATGTGTCTACCATAACAACTTTACTAATTCTCATATGAGCTAATCAATTTAGCAGTTTAAGCATGTATAGATTCAGGATTTAAATAATTAACTAATAGAAAAAATACCTGGATTCGGTAGGTTGTAGGTGGTCCTCTTTAGGTTCCCACAGATCTATTAACTTGGCCTCCTTAATACTTAGCAACGAACTGAATAATCCACCCTGCCAACTAGCTCTTATCGCGATGGCCCTAGGAAATCAATAGACTTCCTAGCCCCCAAGCCCACAAACCGATAATTCCAATAAAAGCTTCCTTTTTTTCAATTCCCAATTATATTTTTCCCCTTCCTCTGTGCAACATGAGTTTTCCCCTTCCTATGTGCAAAGGAGCTTTCCCCTTCCTCCTCCTTCAATATTTTCCCAAATACAAAATAAGATCCAACTTCCCCACCCCCCAATTACTCTCCCCAACCTCTCCAATATAGTCTTCCTCATTATTTCTTCAACCTTACTCCACCACCTTCTCCCTATCTTCTCGAGACCCTAACTCATAAATCCCATCCCATTATTCAAGAAACTTTAATATTTAATATGTTTATCAAATCTTGTTTTTCTCTCGTGTAGTTAAACAATACAATGATCATTAAATTAGTCTTGTTAGACTAACTTTATATTGAATTTCTTAGGATAGAATAATAGTTAATAAGCATGAGTTGTCAAAATGAATATTTACATGTCTTCATTGCTTAAATATAATCAAATTCGACTAGACTTGTCTTAAATACTCCGACAATAATCATTTTATATTATTCCATTTATACCTTACATTCGTAATTGTTTTTAAATCAATTGATGTTACACTATCCCAAAGAACAAGATTGAATCAATTCCGATGTTTTTAAATAATTAATTTAAATAGCTTAGTGAACTTCTTACTTGAGTATAGTTTAAAAATATCAATAACTATCATGATTTTAATAACAACAATACTTAATTATTAAAAAATAATAATAATAATAATAATAATTAAATAATAATAAACATTAATTGTTTGTTTGTTTATTCCCTAAGTAACATATTAATAACATATCACTCTTACACTTATAGACAAGTATCCTTAAGGGTACACCGAATCGTAATTAATAATTCATTAGTACAATTCTACTGTCAATTACCGAACAATGTTCTTGTTTATTTGTGACAATTAATTTCATCTGACGACACTTACTAAATCATTTATTATAGTGCTCACATATAATTTACGAAATACTAATTGACCTATTCAACACTTACCTTACGATCTTAACTTCCATTATCAATGTATAATAAACTTATTATTTCGCAATGACTTACAAAATTATTTAAATCAGTACAGCGATACTAGTGTATATATGCAAAGTCTGCATGTGTGGCTAGCGTATGCACAGATTGCATATGTACTATAAGTAAGCACACCATGCCTATGCATATCTACTAATTAATAATAGCCATGCAAATGTAATAATCATAGATACTTAACATAATCAATTTGACATTATGAGTCATTTAATGGATTAGCAATCAAGGTTTAATCATTATTATACATAGGTTTCCAATAACCAATTAATCAATTACTTCAGGGGTGGGGAACCTACTACCACTACATAGTGCGATAGAACTCCTAATTCCCAACAATAATAGCTAACACATCCTCCCATCCTATCCTACTTCCTCATCCTCCCTATCCTTCCTCTGCTAGTAGGGATGTGGTGTTGGCTTCATCAGCCTGGCCACATATAGAAACTGAGAGCGGTAGCATCGGCTAAACAATGGACCTAACCTCTCCTAGCACACATCTGACTGTCACCATCACATGTCTAGGGGAGCGTGACTCAGAACATACCTCCCATGAACTTAGGTATCATAAAACATAGGATGGGAAATGCCTCCATCCCTCTCAACATACTCGGTCTATACCCTGTCCAAATGATACTATGTTGTTACTGGGATTATCGGTTTGTGTCATCGTATCATCTGGTTGGTTTCTAGGATTTAATATTCATTGTTTACTTATTCCTTGTATCCTATTAAATATCTAGCTACCACGTAGCCTCTGTGTCCTACAAATTAGTGTTTTGCAGACATATATCTATAACAAATACTTCCATTTTTTCATTAGCTGTCCACATTATCAACATCATTTCATTTCATCACACAAAACCATTAAATCGATCACATCATGGGTTGGTATCCACGTACCACATCATATATATATTGTATTTCATCAACGACGACAATTTAAACATACATTGTCACTATGAAAGAAAAGAATCTCATGATGATTGCAACATAGTAACTGCATAAACATAATAACATCATGAGAATGGTAACATTATAACATCATAATCATAGTATCTATATAAGCATAGTAACCTTACAAACATAATATCAACATATAATCAGATCTAACATGCTGGAAGTATAGTTCACTTAGTCTAGTTGAGTCCAACATATAATGAGCAAATAAAGTGCAAGGTGTCTGACTGATAAACATGCCTAGTCAAAATATGGGGCGTTACAGATCATGTATCACTTGCAGTTGTTGAAAAAATCCAATTAGAGGAAGGCCAATCCTCTATTTCAAATGAATATGATATATCTGATCTTGTACAGCCAGGTAAACATTTATGCATGCATATCTTAGTTACCTCGTTTTTGTAATTATACAAGTTATCAAACCACTACTTGTTGGAATATGACCGTAAAATGCAAGACACATCTACGCAGTTGTCGCCCCGACAGACCGTGCAATTGGGAGGAAGTATTGTTTGGCACGATGCATCCAGGGGAAGCAAAACCTCCTCACATCATTAATCGATAGTGAAGGCATTACCTTTCCAACTGGCTCGATGGTTGTTCAGGGGGGATATCTTACAGTAGATGGAAAGGGACCAAAGAGAAATAGCTACACATACACGGATTATAGACCAGGTTCACGGGTGTATCACTTTACGCACTTGATCATTGGTAAAAAAATCCAACTGCAAACAATGTCAACGAAGACATCAAACAAGGTACGCTACTTACTACCTCATGCAGAGCACGAGAGGTTGTTCGAGACAATAAAAAACTGAGAGGATCCAGAAGGCGTAATTGATTGAGGTACATAATATAGCAATGTGATTGTTTATTCATGGATGATTAATGTTATTCATGTTAGATAGTTTCTTTGATATCATTATCTTATATCATGTATTTGATGTTTGAGTTATGATTAAGTTATGATTTATAGCCATGTGATTGTTTATTCATGCATGATTAATGTTATTCATGTTAGATAGTTTATTTGATATCGTTATCTTATATCATTTATTTGATGTATGAGTTATGATTAAGTTATTATTTATAGCCATGTGATTGTTTATTCATGCATGATTAACCCTAGAAGCACTAATATAACCCTACAGATATAATCTAGCCCTAGAAATCCTAGAAAGCTAAACTAACCCTAGAAACACTAATTTAACACTAGAAAACTAAGCTGGAATGCTATAAACCTAATCTAGTGCTAGAAACCCTAATATGCATTTTGTTTGTGATAAGAATGAGATGCTTTATGTTGGGATTGAACTATTTCATTATTTAGGCCTCTAACACCTCTGCAACTTCTTCCACTACCATGATCTCATATTTCAATGATGCCAATGGCTTGTGATTATATAAATATACATATTTCTTTTTCTTGGAACGTTGGGGTACATGAAAGAGCACATGGACACGTTAATATGATATATCTCATGCAAACCCTAGCCATGTCACATCACACAAGTACTCTAGCATCACACAAGAGAAATGTCTACTAGAACATCCAACATGTCTATCTTTCCCTTATATTCTCTAGTGGTTATATCTTCGTGATCCATAAAATCTAACTCCTAGGGTTTACTAATTAACCCTATAATCTCCATGATAGATAAGAATTCATTGTTGGATTCAATAACAAGCTTATGTCAATCAAGCTCTTGCCACTAGCATGATTCTCTTTTTTAGGGTTTACAAACAATATCCATGTCACATTACACAAGTACATGGCAAGACAATGCTATTGATAGCACCCAAAATCATGTTAGGCATTAGCTCCACTCTGCATGTATTCTATTAGGGAAATAACCTTAGTGTTAGAACAATATGCTCAATGTTTGACCTTATTTGTCACTTTCTCAAAATTACTTGGAATTTCCCCTTGTGAGGCCTTTTACTTCGGGCTCCCAATTATCTCACATACTCTTAGACCCTCAACCATGGGCACACAAAAAATCTCAACTCTACTCTCTGTCGATGGATATCACACAATGAATGTATACATTAGAATATTTTAGAATGCCCTTAGAAAATCTTTTATATACTTAAATATGGTAGGAGGAAACACATAAATCCAAAGCCTCTGAAACCTCAAAGAGTGGAGTTTCACCTAGTCACAATCACTTTTGTGCTTTAGTGAATTTGCATGGCTCTCGGGTGTGTGTGGCCACTATGGGCACGTCTGCAATGGCCATATGCACATGTGGGAGCCAACGGAACCCAAGTTCGCTCACTGGCTTGGGTTTCCTACCCCTAGGGAAAATCCTCAAAGTGTCCCCGAATGGCCCCAGGGTGCAAGACCAAGATGCCCACAACACCTAAACCGTGGCTCCGGCTGCGAATCCGTCGATTCCGGTAGATCAGGGGTGTTGGGTTTCCGTTAGGGGCCCCCCCACAGCATGCCACCAACCCCTAAAAATGGTGCCAATGTGCCATCTCCGGAGCTAGGGTTTTTCTCAGTGAAGGCCATGCCAATTTCACTCAAGGGGGTCATTTCTTGTCCGAAGACTCCCGGGCATGCGTGGCCACCGTGGACATGTCCACAATGGACACTTGCACTTGTGGGAGCTAACATAATCCAATTCTTCTCATTGGTTTAGGTTCGGTGCCCCCGGAGCAAATCCTCAAAGTCTACCTGGATGGCCCCGGGGTGACGGACCAAGATGCCCACAACATCCAAACCATGGCTCTGGTCATGAATCCATCGATTCCGGTGAATCCAGGACATCATGTTTCAGCTAGGGGATCCCCACAGCCTACCGCCAACCCCCAAAAATGGTGCCAATGTGCCATCTCCGAAGCTAGGGTTTTGCTCAGTGAAGGCCATGCCCATTTCGCTCAAGGGGGCCATTTCTCGTCCGAAGACTCTCGGGCATGCGTGGCCACCATGGAAACATCCACAATGGCTACTTGCACTTGTGGGAGCCAACATAATCCAAGTCTGCTTGTCGGTTTGGGTTCCGTTCCCTCCGAGCAAATACTCAAAGTGTCCTCGAATGGCCCCGGGGGGCCCGACCAAAATACCCGCAACACCCAAAACATGGCTCAGATCGTGAATCCGTAGATTTCGGTGGATCCGGGACGCTGAACTTCATCTAGGGGACCCCCCACAGCATGCCACCAAACCCCGTAAATGGTGCTATTGTGCCATCTACGGAGCTAGGGTTTTTCTCAGTGAAGGCCATGCCAATTTCGCTCAATGGGGTCATTTTTCGTCCAAAGGCTCTCGGGCATGCGTGGCCACCATGGACATGTCCATAATGGACACTTTCACCTGTGGGAGCCGACAGAATCCAAGTCCGCTCATCGTTTTGGGTGTCGTGCTCCCCAGAGCAAATCCTCAAAGTGTCCCTGAATGGCCCCGAGGTGCCGGAACAAGCTTCCCGCAGCACCCAAATCATGGCTCCGGTTGTGAATCCATAGATTTCGGTGGATTGGAGATGTCATGTTTCATCTAGGGGACCCCCAGAGCCTACTGTTAACCCCCGGAAATGGTTCCAATGTGCTATCTCTGGAGCTAGGGTTTTGCTTAGTTAAGGCCATGCCCATTTCGCTCAAGGGGGCCATTTCTCGTCCGAAGACTCTCGGGCATGCATGGCCACCATGGACACATCCACAATGGACACTTGCACCTATGGGAGCCGACGCAATCCAATTTTGCTTGCCGGTTTGGGTTTCGTGCCCTCTGAACAAATCCTCAAAGCGTCCCCGAATGGCCCCAGGGTGCTCGACCAAAATGCCCGCAACACCCAAAACGTGGCTCAGATCATGAATCTTTCGATTTCAGTGGATTCAAGGAACTGGGTTTCAGCTAGGCTCCCCCCCACAGCATGCCGCCAACCCCCAAAAACGGTGCTATTGTTCCATCTTCGGAGCTAGGGTTTTGCTTAGTGAAGACCATGCCAATTTTGCTCAAGGGGACCATTTCTCACCCGAAGGCTCCTGGGTGTGCGTGGCTACCGTGGACACGTCTGCAATGTCCGTACCCACTTGTGGGAGCAGACGGTACCCAATTCCACTCACAGGTTTGAGTTCCATGCCCCCGGAGAAGATCCTCAAAGTGTCCCCAAATGGCCCGAGGGTGCCAAACCAAGATGCCCACAACACCCAAACTATGGCTCTTATCGTGAATCCATCGATTCTGGTGGATCTGGGACACCAGGTTTCAACTAGGGGCCCCACCACAACATACTGCCAACCCCCAAAAATGGTGCTATGGCTTGTGGTCTCGGTAGGTATCCAGCAGGTGTCCTTGAAGGCCTTTTGGATGCGAGACAGAAGAAGCCATAGAATGACGACTGTGGCTCGGATTGACAAATCATCGACATTGTTGGATTAAGGACGTTGGGATAGTGCTAGGGGTGCCCCTCTCCTCCAGTCCCATGGCCCAAGTGTCTTCTTGTAGGTCCATTTTGGAAACTAGGGTTTTGCTCAGTAAGGGAGTGTGCAATTTTTGCACACGGCGGTCAACTTTGCAAAATCATCCACTGAGAACTTATGGCTAACGTTCCCAGCTAGAACCTTCCTAGACACACTTACAGGACTCCTTGTAACCCAGTTTTGTTGCATGGTTGGAATTCTATGCCCCCAGTTGGTATCCAATAGGTGTCCTTGAAGGCGTTTTGGATGCGAGAAGGAACAAGTCATAGAATGACGACCGTGGCTCGGATCGATAAACCGTTGACTCCGTTGGATTCAAGGCATAGGGATTGTGCTAGAGGTGCCCCTATCCTCTGGTCCCATGGCCCAGCGGTCATCTTGTAGGTCGATTTTGGAAAATAGGGTTTTTCTTAGTAAGGGAGTGTACAATTTTTGAACACACGGGTCAACTTTGAAAAATCATCCACCGGGCACTTATGGCTAGTGTTCCCAGGCGTAACCTTCCTAGACACACTTGCAAGACTCCCCAAAACCTAGTTTTGTTGCATGGTTGGAATTCTATGACCCCGGTAGGTATCCAGCAGGTGTCCCTGAAGGCCTTTTGGATGCGAGACATAAGGAGCCATAAAATGACAATCGTGGCTCGGATCGACAAAACGTTGACTCCGTTGGATTTAGGATGTTGGGATAGTCCTAGGGTGCCCCTCTCCTTTGGTCTCATGGCCCAAGTGTCACCTTGTAGGTCCAGTTTGGAAATTAGGGTTTTGCTTAGTAAGGGAGTGTGCAAGTTTTGCACATGGGGGTCAACTTTGCAAAATCATCCACCAGGAACTTATGGCTAGTGTTCCCAGCCGGGACCTTCATAGACACACTTGCAGGACTCCCTGAAACCCATTTTTGTTGCACGGTTGGAATTATATGCCCCGGTAGGTATCCTATAGGTGTCCCTGAAGGCCTTTTGGATGCGAGACAAAACGATCCATAGAATGACGACCGTGGCTCGAATCAACAAATTGTCAACTTTGTTGGATTCAGGAGATCGGGATAGTGCTAAAGGTGCCCATATCCTCTGGTCCCATGGCCTAGGTGCATCTTGTAGGTCCATTTTGGAAACTATGGGTTTGCTCAGTAAGGGAGTGCTCAATTTTTGCACATTGGGGTCAAATTTGCAAAATCGTCGACCGGGAACTTGTTGGGTATGTTATATCTCTTCACATGGTCGCTGCGTGTACAACACGATCCCTACGGTACTAGTACTTTTTTGGGTTGCTTTTTGCTTTTTCGCGATTTTCGACCCATTGTACTCTATCTAATTCCGGTAAAAGGAATTAGGGTTGTAACCTAATTCGGGTAAACGAATTACGGTTTTAGATGCTGCAGAATACCATTTATTGTATTGTACATGTAAAATAAACATATAATGAAAAAGGAGCTATGCGGCTCTAAGTTTCGCTGGTTTTTTTCCCGGTTAAGGGTTTCCAGGTGAAAATCTCTGTGTAATGTGTGTGCCATTGTGTATTTTCTGTTAATGCTTAAGAATCGATATATGTTTGTACTTCACTGTTAAGGTTTAAAACTTACAGAACTTATAGCTAGATGTTGATGAGGAACCTACAGATGACAATGATGATGAAGATGATGATGATGGTGATGATGGTGATGATGATGAAGATGTTGATGATGATGGTGATGGTGAAGAATATGATGATGATGATGATGAAGAAGATGATGATGATGGAGATGTTGATGAGGAACCTATACATGACAATGATGATGAAGGGTTTTTCTCAGTAAATTTATCAAGCTTTTGAGTTTCATGACAGTGGCACCATTGTGGAGAGGGTGAAGAGGTAGTGTTACTTGTAGGGAGATTAGGACATATTGGAGGAAGTATCTAAAGGGTACAGAGGGTTTAGTGCTAGGGTTTGGGTGAGGGTTAGGGTTAGAGTTAGAGTTATAAAAGGAAATTGAATTAGGTCTTTTCTCTAATGTACATTTTATATTAATGGCATTGCTTAGTCTAAGGTGGTGCTCTCAAATAGCTATTTAATTATGAAATATTAAACAAGACATGAATTAAATTTAAGATAAGTGTTTCTTTAGAATCCTAAATTTAGTCAGAGATTAGTAAAAACCTCTATGTATTGTTGTATACTTTGTCTATAATCCTATCACAATTGGAACCACCTGTTTATTAAGCTTGATTCATAACCTAGAGGATAAAAATTGTCTTTTCAAAGCCTAACACAATGCATCCCATGTAATGTGTCATGGTGAAGATCACTAGTGGATTGTTCCTCATTGAATTTGTTGTAGATATTTGTAGTGTGGAACTGGAATAGGCTTGGACAATTCTCTCTAAGTGGTTATCTACAGGAATCAAGCATCAATCTTCAACTATAAATGAGCGTGTTTTAAATAAATTGTTACGATACATATCTAAGAGTCTAGAAGATCTCTATGCACTTGACCACCAAATTTGGTCAAAGAGATTCTAGTATCCAGTTAGAATATATTAGTGGAAACCCTAGGTTGATGACACGATGCTTTGATAAGGGAAAAAAACCCAAAATCTAGCTAGATTTGAGTGAGAATTGAGCATGGGGAACCAAATCTATGAATATGTGTATTGTTAAATATAATTTTGCTGGGTGAAGCCAACAACCAACATAATCAACATAATATAAGAGTTTTTTGGGTTGGGGATATACCTCAAGGTACCCAAAGCATGAAAAATTTTTGGGTGGGCACAAAATCAAGAGAACAAAATTTTTTGAAGAGGACATGTGGGGTGGGAGCTTGACCTCCAAAAAATCAAGCATTGAAATGAGTGAGGTAGGTCTAAAGCAACTTCTCTCATACCAAATGAGAGAAGTGGTAGGTGGATCTCTAGGTCTCTAAAGAAACTTCTCTCATACCAAATGAGGTAGGTCTAAAGCAACTTCTTTTTTGGAGTGGTGTTGCATTTTGAAGTTCCCTTGGTCATTGTGTTCTAGTTGCATTGTTGGTTTTGGCTATTTGTTCCCAATGTTAGGAGTTTTTCTTTTTTTTTCTTTGACTTGTGTGTAGAGCTCGAGGCATCAATGGTTGTTGGATGTATCCCTAGTGGTTCTATTCGCATTGTTTTCCAAATTTCTTGGCCACAATAAATGCAATATGTTATCCTTTGGTGGTTTTGCTTTGGTCACCTTGGTGGTTTTCACTTAGTGATCCCCATGTTTGAATTTATTCCTCTATTTTAAGAGGATTAGGCATCAATTGTTGGTGGTTGCATCCTCACTAATTTTTTTCTCACTGCCTTTCGATTTTGGTTCTTTACATTGTGGGGTCATTTGTTTTTTTGAGGACTACATTGGTGGTTTTGGAGGACTTGTTCCATGGCCATTGTGTTTTTTTTGTTGTTGATTGTTGTTCACATTGTGATCTTTCCTCTAAATCAGTGCATGGAAGGTCCCCCATGTGTTTTTTCTTATAACTTTGTGGTTCATGTTGCTTGTGTAGTGGGTGGTTGTGAAACATGCAAGTAAGGGAGTCAGTATAGAGTGTTTAGTGTTTCTTTTTTATCTCAAGGTTCCTTATTATGTAAGGATTAATAAACCAACTTATACTATAATTTATCTAAAGTGAATTTATTTAGAATTATTGGACACGAAAATGACCATGAAATGAAGGCATGCAAGGATCACAAGATCAAAGCATGCATCACTCATCCACAACATTCCCATGGATTGTTGAGATCCATAATTTAGTCTTTACATGGTTTTCTATGTGTTTAACTCCAACACCCCAAAATTTATATGTTTTCCTCTTAAGATAAGTTGTGAACATTGTGTTGCGGGACGTTATAGAGTGAAAAACACTAGAGTGCATTGATTACACATCCAAAATTACATCTTGTTTGAAATATTGGCCTTAATAATTGTTGTCGTTGCAATAAAAACCCTAAAATGGTGCTCTAGGTTTCATCCAAAATCACCATGACATACATTTGAATCCAAATCATTATACGCATATACAGAACAAAATTTGAACAAAACTATATATAAATCCATGAGATAAAACCATAGTGGAACAAAACTCGAACAAATATATAAATTTTCAGGAAAATAGTGGAACATGGTTCCCAATGTACATATGATGGCAACTCGTGCCCTATACAAAACCTGACAACTCATGTCGTAGATCCAAAATACATGGCAACTAGTGCCCTATATAGAATCCGACAACTCGTGCCGTAGATCCAAAATACATGGCAACCCGTGCTGTAGATACAAAGTACAAGGAAACTGATGCCCAAAGGTGGAAACTCATGGCTAATGTAGATAACATGTTGTGTCAAGCATTGTGACCACCCCCGGTCGCTCCTAGGTGCATATCCAAAATCAATCTTTCTCTTCTTGGAGCTACTGCTACCCTTGGGTCTTCTTTCGTCTGGGAAGAGACCATCTCTCCGTGCTCTGAAACAAATGATATAAGGTACCATTAGTTTCAAGCATTTGTAACATTTACCACATTTATAAAATGAATGTACAATCCAAATATTAAATAACTCACCACTAATGTGACTAAGAGATGAGAGGAAGGTGTCCTGGATCTGCTGAGCCTCTCAGTAATTCCACCCTACAAACATTTACGGACAATCATTTCATTGAAAAATAATAATTGCTTAAATCAATTTTCGTTAATGCATCAAAATTTTTCCATAAATTAACTTGATTCTCACCGTGAACACCTTCGGCAATGGACATGGTTGGGATTCTGGGCTAGTAGGTGGAGCAGTTGGCTGGAAAACATGCTCCGATGTAGTCATGGGGGGGGGGGGTAGATGTAGATGCATCAACTATGGGTTCAACCGAAAGTAGGCACATGGGAAGATAATGTAATAGTGGTTGTTACAATAATGGCAGGAAAGTGGAGATTATATGGGTGGAATAGGACATGGTGGTATGGGGTGGAGGAGGATGTCATGGACAATGAATCCCTACCGGCTGTATGATAGGGGGGTATCAACCCAAAAGGGCTAGGGGGGGATGTTGAGGTGTGGTGAATGGGGGGGGTGGTATTGGATTGAGGGAGGAGGATGGATAGGTGGGAGGTTGTGGACGAAGAAGGGAAGATGGATGGGAAGGGGGGGGGCGTGGATGAATGGGTGAGGATGGATAGATGAAGGGGGTGTGGATGAATGGGGGAGGATGTATAGATGGGGGGACGTGGATGAATGGGGGAAGGTTGGACGGATGGGGGGAGTATGGATGGAGAGGGGAGGGTGGATGGAGAGGAGTATGTTTTAGTGACACACCTGCTTTCTTTGAAGCGTGTCAAAGGACTACGTATTAGTCAAAAGCCAAGCGACAGCTGAGATTCCATTCATGGAGGATGTCTCCAACTTAGGTTCACATGGAAAAACCGAGTTCTGTTCTAACTTGCAGTTACAACTGTATTTTGAGAATTGATAATTCTGAATCCTGATGGTGGGGTTGTGTACAATCAAAGCAATCTTGCCAATGATATTCTACCCCTTTTTTCTTTTTCCGATCGTACGGGCGTACTTGCATTTTCCATCCTATCGATTACGTTAGAATAGGATGAAAAAAGTGGGCTAACATTCAATCGATCTTTTGCTTTCTCTGATCTTTTGCTTTCCAGTAATGAAGACCTATGTTCTCTGCGGCCTTCGCTTTCTTATAGCGAGAAAGCTTTGGACTATTTTGCCGTCTACAAAACTCCAATGAACCTTTCTTCTATAATTCTATTCTATTTTCACACCGCCCTGTTCGTTTACTTATGGCTCCACACTTTTCCACATTTTGTCAAGGGACGCTGGGAAAGGAGTCCCACATTATATGGAGTATGGGATCGGATCCGAAGAATTGTGATATCAGAGCAGGAACTACTGAACGACAAAAACCACTATCTCAATCATCAAAGAGTTGTAACGTGCTATGAACGACAAAAACCACTATCTCAATCTTTGTGACGAAGAGTTGTAACGTGCCAATGATATCGTAGCAGGAAATATTGAAAACCGCTATGAACGACAAAAACCACTATCTCAATCTTCGTGACGAAGAGTTTGTAACATGCCAATGATATCGTAGCAGTTAATATTGAAAATCGCTATGGGATGATGTGGAAAATGGTCTACCAGAATTATATACCCACCAGTTATCTATGCCTCAAATACCATTTATTTTTATATATTTTTAATTTTGAACAACGATCATAAAATCAATTTGGACAGTACATTTTCTCATCCTCCTTCAATCTAGGAAAAGCATAGATGAAAGTCCACCCCAAATTCTAAGATACTAGCCACTTAACTTGTGGCGAGTGAACAACGATAGACCACAAGTTAAGTGCCACAAATACGTAATAAGTTATATGTTAAACTTGTTCTCCATGTCTCGTTGTAATCACCAATTGTCTATGCTTCGGCTACATGTTATCACTCTCATTTTTCTAGTTAAACAAGAGCACCTTATCCATGTAGAGTTATCCATGCATTAGCTATGAGTTATCCATGCATCAACTACCGATTATTATATATATATATATATATATTTTTTTTTTTAATAATTGTTTGTTCAAATTTGGTATGATTGCCATAAAATCAATCTGGAGAGTACACTTACCTCATCCTCATGCAATCTAGGAAAAGCATAGATGTTAGTCCACCCCAAATTCTAAGATATAAACACCTATCAATGTAATTAACACCTATCAATATAATAAATTCTTGAACTAATTCATTATGAACATATGTAAACCTAAACTTATAAGCACCAACACTGAAAAGGTGAGTGTTTCAAACGAACTTAGGAGGCAATAATGGAAGATATGAACCTTACGAGTGGGTGTGAACAATGGAGATTTCCATGTGTTCTGGTTGTGATATGACATTGCATGTCGTGTTGTGTATGTACTAAGGTGATATTGCAAGATATTTAGTATTAATGGGCTGAAAAATGGAGATTTCCATGTGCTCTAGTAGTTAATTAATATTGTGACTAATGTGTATAGAATATTAAAATGTGAGTCAACATAATTTTTTTTTCTATTACTTTTTATTATATAAGGTGACATCGTTATATAATGTTATACATCTTCTCCATATTGGTTCTAAGCACCTCACTACTCTTGGTGCAATAACTTTTTTGTCGAATATTAATAAGAAATTTAAAGAATACCTTACTATATTACCATATGACATTTGTCAAATAAAAAAATGAAATTTTAAAATAAATTAATAATAAGAGGATTCAATCAAACATTTAAAGGACGCCTTACTATATTACCATATAGAATTTGTCAAGTAGAAAAATGAAATTTTAAAATAAATTAATAATAAGAGGATTCAGTCAAACATTTACATTAAATTAATTTTTATAAACAATATTTATAATAAAAAATTAAATTAATAATTTATATATGTATCTATATATATATATAATTATAATTATCGGAGGGTCCTGAATGAGGTCGTGCAGCAAAAGAGGAGATTTTTAGATCCGGGCTTGAGCTGGACATGCGCTGCCATTCCGGTCCGGCTCTAGATGTTCAACATAGTGCCAGGCGGCACCAGAACTATGTATCGAATGCCCACACATCAACTAAAAGAAACTGTCTTTTACTAACTTGCTGGTCCGTCTGTATGTTCGCTTTTCGGTCAAAACCCAACTGATTCCCGAGGGACCGCGGCAATTATATAATTATAATTACACCGTAAGGTGTGTTATTTTAACTTTGGGGTGGGGTGGGGTGGGGTGGGGTGCGGTGCGGTGGGGTGGATCAATGATTTTTCATTTTTTTAAAAATGAATAGCCAAATTTAAAGAATGGCGGAATATTCTTTGTGTGATACATGAATAAACGATTGAGATTTACAGAATTAACCAGGGTGCATGTGTAATTCAAAGAATCCACTAATTAATAGAGAAAATAGAATTATTTCAAATGGCACGGTAGTGTTAGTAACCGCTGCCACATTTTGCATGCTCCTGCACATTCCTGTTTCTTCTTTACACTCCTTCACGACACTGTTTGCCTATTCGACCAGGAGTAGAACAGGCAATGGACGCCCACCTCTTTGTCCCAAACAAGCCACGTTGAAGCAGCCGGAAGTGATCCGCATTCCTCAATTTCCCCCACCTCGCTTCTTCGTTGCCTCGCCCCGCAACATTGGATTTTGAACCTTGTCCTACGTTTCTTTAAACACTCAAATCAAAGATTTCCATAGCAGAAACATTTTAAAAAGGCTCCGTCTAAAATGCAGAAAATGAAGGCCGATGTCACTCACCAGAGAACGGGACGGATTTATCACAGGTGACGACCATGACATGTTTATCTCACATTTTAGTCTTTGTATTTATTGCTTGGAATCTTTGCCGGAAAAAATGATTAAAGAATTACATCTTTACGGATTTGTTTTTCTTTCTCGCATCAAAACTCCTAAAATCAATTCCTCAGGTGAGATTTTTCATACATTTTCTTTCTATGCCCCTTTTATTTCGTACTTCATTTTTTAGTAAATTCGATTCTCGCACCTGCAATTTCTTACACAATCAACGATTTTGTTACTTTGGAGTTAGAATGGCCTGTTTTTCCTGGTTTTTACAATTTATTTTTCCTCTCTTTTTCAATGAATATTATAATAGTGTAACTTGCAGCTTGACTTTTAAATCTATGTCCTTTAACAGGAAGCATCAACAACGTGCTATGTTGCAGCTGCGGGTCGACCCATTTTGTCAATCCTGACTGTGGAATCCCAATTGCTCCAATTGCTATAAATACACTCGATCGGATGGCTAGGGAGAAAATGCCATAGGATGTTTATTTGTGGGATTAAGGACTGTTAGCAATCCGTTGGCCATTGTCTTAATTTAGCTCTTGAGTAACAAGCACATTAGGTCAGTTGGGGTTTTGGACATTGTCTTCCTATGGAATGGCCAGAACGAATACAGACTGTTCAGTGTTTTAGAGAGCGGCATCAAATGCTTGCCTTCGAGATACATCAGAACTGATGACGAAAAGCCTCCAGAGATCTAGCTGGTTGAAGAGGAGTTACCCATTATAGACTTCAATGTTCCAGTTTCATGCTCTATTTGGGCTCAATGTTGCGTTTTATTGATTTAATATTTTCAAATAATGTTACTGTGTTATGATAGCGGTGGTGTTTCTTCACATGAATTCGGTTAAGCTTCCCCATGAAATTACTAAGCGAATTTGATGCTGAGAGTTCTTATAAGCAAATCAGCTTGTTCGAAGGGAAACATTACAGTTTTATTAGTTTAGGTTTCAATGTGGACGGGACGATATATACATTAAGCCATATTGAATGTTTCACTTATATTTAAAGCCGGGAATTTTAAAAATTAAATTGAAAGATATTCAATTCATTTTACATTAAGTATATATATATATATATATATATATAATTACAATTTTATAAACAAAACCAATAATAACAATCCAAATCCAAAAAATATCTCATTTTTAAAATACAAAATTACAATTTTTAATTCCGAACCAAAAAATTACAATTTTTAACCCTATGTTAAACCGAATCCTGACCCCACATATTTGCTTCACCTATCAGCCTAGCTTTACCTGGGTTCCAACTCAGAGATTGTAACAATGGCGTTCGAAGGAGGAACCAAAGGGGTGTACCGTGAAATAGATGATACAGAACTCACAAAAGCAGGTTTTGTGGGATCTGGTAACATCATAGTTTCAGTTGAAAGCATCAATTTGACTGTAGACATTGATGGACGAAGTGTTGCTGCAGCTTGTGTACACAACAATACAATATGGATGCATCTCAAGGCTTCTTCCGGATCGCTGCAAGTTTCAATTATCACTGGATCAATCATGTCCACAATATTTCCTCTTCTGTATAATCCCCATGCCTGCATAGTAAGAACAGATCTTCAAATCGATCAAATATATACATGATCCATGAGATCCGCCATGGGTTTATGTTGAACTGCAAGACTAATTTATGGATCGTTATTCTGCGGAGACATCACTATGCTCCACGGGTCGACCCCTAATCTCATATAACTTTGCTACACTATCTATACATGAACTAAATAACATGACCTGGATGATGTAGATCTGGAAATTATAATGAAAACGGTATCTTACCCATTCTAAAAGGATCTGCATCTCAGGTGTTAAAATCAATGCTTTTTCTTCCACTCAGAAGTTCCAGAAGAAGAATCCCAAAGCTAAAGACATCAGATTTAAAAGACAATTACCCCTGCAAAGCATATTCTGGTGCCATATAACCGCTGCAAATTACAATGTCGCTTTGTAAATATGTTTGGCAGTAATAAAATAAAAAGAGCTTTGAAAAAGGAAACAGTAGTGTCCTAAATCTCAGAAAAAGAGGATTAGTTGAAGGCTTCGTGATACCAATAGTAAGGAATTAACATTTAACCGAGTGAGGATGTTTTGAAGCGTTACCGAGTTCCAACAACTCCCGTGTTCACATGACTTTCCTCTTCATGAAAAAGTCTTGCTAGCCCGAAATCTGCTATCTTAGGATTCAATTGGTTGTCCAGTAAAATGTTGCTTGCTTTAATATCCCGATGTATAATCCGTAGATGAGAATCCTCATTACCGTTTTATTAGTTTATGGTTTTATTGAAGAGAGTTTTCTGTGTCAGATTTATTTTCTGATATATGATGGCCTTCAGAATGAAAAAGAAGATTTTTGAGAACACGCTCTCATAACCCTCTCATATTTCTTTATATTGATAATGGATCTAAATTGTTTGGGTTATGTGTTTTTTCCATAGTGGCTATTGAAGAGATTTTTATGTGTGAGATTTATTTTCATAAAAGAATATTTTTGAAATCATGTTGTCACAAACTTTTCATAGTTCTTTATATTAATAATGGATCTGAATTGTTTGAGATATGTGTTTTTCCATAGTTTTAATTCATTAAAAAGAGTTTTGAAATAAAATTTTTTAATAATAATATAGATTTGTATTTTTTATTTTATAATTTTAAAAAATTATTATTTAATTATAAGAAATTTTGATTTAATATTTCAATTTTTAAATAAATATTTAAACATAAAATTATAATATTTTAATGATACAATTCCCTTTATAATTTAAATATAAATCTTAAACCTAAAATTATAATTAAATTTATAAAGTAAAAATATAATATATAAGGTTATAAAAATTTAATATACACAAGTTTTTTATAATAAAATGTTATGTGTATTATATTCTATTATGTGTAAAGAATATTAATATAATAAAAAATTTATATTCTTATTTAAAATAATGATTTTATTTTATATTTTTATTTAAATTTTGTTTGAATAAATTTTATAGGAAATGATAATAAAAGATTATTATTCTATGTTTTTACATTTTATTTGGAATAATAGAAGACAATTTAATAATTTTAATTAAGATTTTATAAATTTTAAAGAAATCTTAGATTTAATAATTTTTATACTAACATATAACCATATTAAATAATAATAGGTTAATGTCATCAATCAATTAATCAACCAGAGTCAATCAAGGTTAACCATTATAACTATAAACATCAAATATTAGAAAAAAATATTATTAATGTTTATATTTAATCTTAAATATAACCTTATAAAATAATTAACTCTTAAAAACAATCTTATAAAATTATTATTCATGGTTTTCACATTTTGACATAATATTGAAACATTATTTTTACATTATTACTTATTAAACGTTTTATTTCTACATTGTTCCTTCTTAATTGTGGCTATATGAGATATGAATAACATTAATATTAACTTTAATATTATGAACATTAAAGTCAATGTTAATAATATCCTTAATATTAATAATAACATTAATACCATTATTATTAACATTAATGTGAAGAACATTCAAATAAAAAATGGTCAAAACACAACTCAATCATAATTCAATCATGAGAAAGAGTATTAAAGTCAACCGTGGTAAACCAAAGTCATGGTTCCATGGTTAAGCATGGTTCCAGGGTTAAGAAAGTCATCAAAAGCATCAAATTCAACCAAATTCCACCATGGTCTACCAAAGTCAACCATGGTCAACCATAGTCAAATCCAACCAAAATTCAACCATGGTCAAATAAAGTCAACCATAGTCAACCATGGTTAACCTTAGTCAACCCAAATCAACCGTGCTAAACTAATGTCAACCATGGTGAACCTAAACATAACTCTAAATGACCATGCAAATGTGATATGACCATCGAGGTATATAACAATTCAACGATACTCAAACACAGTAAACCATGAACAATCGTAGTCAACTACGAACAACCATGCTCATCTATGAACAACCATAACCAACCATAATCGGCTATGGATAACCATGGTCAACCATCATTGAATATAGTCAACTGTAGTCAATAATGAGCAACCATATTCAACCATGGTTAACCATCATTAATTATAGTCAACCATAGTCAATAATGAACAACCATAGTGGACCATGGTCAAGCATAATGAACCATGGTGAACCATGAATAATAATGGTTAACCAAAAGTTAACCAAAGTCAACCAAAGTCAGCCATGGTTCATCAAAAGTCAACCAAAGTAAACCATTGTGAACCATAATCAACCGTGGTTAATAATACTCAACCATAGTCAACCAAAGTCAACCAAAAGTCAACCACAGTCAACCATGATCAACCAAAGTGAATCATAGTAACCATAGTGAACTATTCTCAGCCAAAGTCAACTACGGTAAACCAAAGTTAACCATGGCAACTAAAATTCAACCACAGTTAGCCAAAGTCAACCATGTCCAACCAAAGTCAACCATGGTCAACCAAAATTAACCAAAGTTAACCATGGTCAATCGAAGTCAACCAAATTCAACCACAGTAAACCAAAGTCAACCATAGTCTTGAAAGCAAATCCAACCATGGTAAATGAAAGTCGACCATGGTCTCCTAAAATCAACAACAGTCAACCGAAGTCAATTACGGTCAATCAAAGTCAACCATGGTTTAAAAAGTCAACCATGATCAACCAAAGTCAACCATTATCAACAAAAGTCAACCATGGTCAATCATAGTTTACTATGGTTGACTGTGGTAAACTTTGGTTGACCATGGTTGACTTTGTTTGAGTCTGGTTAACCATGGTTGACTTTAGTTGACCATGGTTGCTGATGATCGACTATGGTTGACTTTATTTGACTATGTTTGACTGTGCTTCACTTTGGTTGACCATTGTTGACTATGGTTGACCATTGTTACCTATGGTTGGTCATTGTTTACCATAACCAAAGTCAACCATGGTCCACCAAAAGTAAACTAAAGTCAACCATAGTTAACCTTAGTGAACCATGGTCGAGCAAAGTCAACCACAATTAACTAAAAGTCCGCCATGGTTAACCAAAGTCAACCAAACACAACCATGGTCAATTAACGTCAAACATGCCGAACCAAAGTCCACCCTGGTCACCCATGGTGAACCATAGTCAATTAGACTACCAAAGTCAACCATAGTCAACTGATGTCAACCAAATTCAACGATAGTCAACTAAAATCAACCATGTTCAACCAAAAGTTAAAGTCAACCATGGTCAACCTTAGTGAACCATGGTCAAGCAAAGTCAACCATGATATA